>VCRD01000001.1:925843-993818 GCA_006783055.1 Trinorchestia longiramus | reverse complement strand
AAAGTAGAGCCCTTCGTCCGTTGGACGAGAATCGTCCTTCGTTGTTTTCATAGAACGCTGTGTTTTTGCACCTTTGTTCTTCAGTTTCTGGACACTGATGCAATATATTAAAGACTCTACTCCCTATGGATGGTTGGCGAAGAGGCTAGGAAACGATGAAAGGCTATTCTTTTAATACGAGGAAACGCGATGACAAATTGAATTATTTGTCGAATTGTCACAAGGATTGAAAATAAATGGTAATACTTGCTTATTACGATTATAAAATACGATAATTTAGTTTAACTGAGTTTCATACTGGAACTTCCTTGATGCATTTGCACTATTTATGTTAATTCCAAATAATAACTCCAGCCGTTTACTTATCTGTGAAACTTTAAAAAATTTAGAATCAATTACCTTTTCAATATTTACGAGACTTCATAAAAGCACGTCACGACATAAGGACACGTAATTGACTATGATACTATAAGATACCACGTCTAATACCTGAGTTTCTTTAAACTGTACCGCATTTAAAACAAGACTGCAAATACTGCAAACACTTTTTTGTCATTGAATTTTATAAACTCATGAAATTTAATGGTTATTTGTGTACCAAAACATCTCGTAACTTCGATAGTTTATGTCCGAAAATGTTAATCTCCTTGAATTTAGGTTTGGAAAAAGTAGCTTCAGATTATATATTAGTTTTGATTCGACATTTTCTATAGCATTTCTTCTTTTCATATCTATACTGTAATTTCATTCTCCACTAACCTCGTAAATTTAGTATTGTATTTAAAAATTTTATGTGTCGTCTTGGAAAACGACATTGATGTTAATAGTTTACTACTATCGTAATGGAGCAGCTTTGACAAAAATTTGATCGCTAATCAATTGCTAGTTAACAAAATATGATTTTCAGTTTCAGATTGAGTATCTTGGCTGTATTTCTTAAATACTCGTACCAATTCCATGTACTGCATGGCAGTTCATTCACACGTATCAAGGTAACTAAGAATGTGTCACTAGTTCTTCTAAAGATAGGTGGTCTGCAGCTGAAACTCAATCAGAATTCAACATTCTAAAACTCGTGACGCTGCGAATTGGACTGACAGAAAAATGGCTGAACTCCCTGGTAAAATGGTTTTCCATTGTATGTGTAGGCATGCATGTTCAGACAAAACTTTTTTTTATTAGTCACAGATGAACTACTGTCGTAAAAAACAAAATTATTCTTCCGTCTAAAACCGGTGTGGGAACCATGTCTAAATCAGTACAGCCTCGTCCAGAATAACACTCATGACATCATCAACAGGTATTCCCGAACTATGTTAATTTAGTTTTGGCTACTCATTTCCTCTATATATCACTTCCTTGTAAACTAAATTTGAATCACCCACAGCAAAATAAATATTCTCTTATCCGATTAGCAGACGCTCCTTTTTCATACTCGAAATGACTGTTAATTCAATTTCTTTCGGTGGGAAATAACAATTTCAAACAATAGAACAGCGCATGCCCTTTTGGTTCATATCTTGTTCGATTATTAAGTAGTTTTTTAATTGATAATTAGTTGCAGTTAAACCTTTTTTCCTTGTTTTACAAACCTGAAACCAATTGAATCTGTACTTAATAAATAAATAGATGCTAGAAATCGAAATTTGGACGCTTTCTCTAGTTCATCAATACATATAACAGGCAGTAAAATTTTCCATTCCAATCGCACAAAAGAATAATTACACTAATGAAAAGTTCCAACAATTCTCTAAATTATCATCCAATAGCTTGAAAAGCAAGCTGCTGAATTCTTATTAGTGAGATATCTTCAGGAATACGAGAAAAGTTTGGGTCGAATATGTTTGGAATAACTTTCCAATATATTCAATGTATGAATGTGCCGAACTGCAGACTACTTAGTGCTTAATTAATAATATTTCAGGTCACAAGCTTTGCATTGATTTCCCAAATGAACAGTTTCCTTATCTTATTTACTGAGTTAAGCTCCCGTAGGTGCCGCTGTGCACGAGAGCATTGATAATTTTTTTATGGTGTGTACCCTGAAGATCCGCTCCTTAACGTTGATTACCTGAACAACCCTGGAGTTAATCAGTGGCGAGTACGAGTTTAAGCCTCACTACTCAAACATGCCCAGGCTGTTCTGATGATTCTTCATGAGGACAGCGTATGAAACTGTTTCAAACTAAGTACCTAAAATATTTCTGCTGTTAATTAAGAAATTCATAGACTACACCTATCTTCTGCGAACAAACAGAAGTTGAATCAGCGTCATCTAAACTTCTAATATACTCCGTTGTTTTAATTAAAACTTGTTTACTCCTCACGGCATATCGTCTCATTAAGAAGAGACCGAAACTATAGTTTAATTACTGAAGCGTTTGAAATGACCTCGAGGAATTCTTAAGACTATTTTGGGCAGGTATTATTCGATTTTTTGGAAGGAAACTGTGCACTCGGCTCTGATCGTGCTCAAATCATGATCAGTGTCGTGTTATTCAGCTAATTTTAATAAAATGAGGCAAAACTATTCCAATATTCGATATTTTACTCTTGACCACTTGTAATTTGAAGGAAAACAACGTTCAATACTTTAGTTTTGGTGAATGATAGCATAATTATTTTACGACGTTGATATGTTCAGGAAAGACAGCCTGGACCAAATCAAACGAAATGGTTCATCGAACATCATCTGAAAAGGGATCCAGCTTTGATTATTTGTCTTGAACCAAATACTTTCATGTCACTAACGAAGGAGCTGTACTGTACAAGAGTGTCTCTGGGGCCTAAAAATCTAATTAACATTTTTTTCTCAAATTACAGGTGTATTTTGGACATGGATGAAATTAAAGATGTAAATCCAGCGGGGCAGTGAATTGAACCTCTGGCAGTTCAACATTCTAGTTTGTAATAACATTTGTTATCATTCAATTGCAGCTCAAGGTGTCTTTTACCAAATAATTAATTGCATGGAATTGTATAATATATGGCTCAGTCATTTTAATTGTGCTACGCCTGTGTTTGCTGGTTAGATTTGTACAAATTCAGCGTTTTGTCGCTCATTATTCAGTATTTTGGACTGGCGAATGAAAACAAATGTTTCTGTTAGCATTTCTGGGTGTGATATTGCAGCATTAGTTATTCAAAGTAAGTTTTAGTCACACAGTCTACATTCTTGGTTTTCATTGAAGAAAAAATAATCTGGAATGAATATTTGGTAATAAGAATAATACGTTGTTGATAGTTCACACTGACAGAAGATATTTCCTGTTTCAGTATGAACAATTTCATTCATTGGAACCTGAAACTGATACAGCACTAATTTAAATTAATTTGTTTTATTCTTGAAACTACGAAAGTACTTGAAAAGTTTCTTGATCGCTTTAAAAATTTCAATTTTAAAACTGATATTGTGTTAATTTACATGGTTTTCAATGATTAGAGTTAAAGTGTATGTACAATTGTTTACAGTAGCGTTTCTTTTTATTGAGACTTATTTTGATTAATGAAATCGTATGTTTTCCAGGTTTTTTATTCATTATAATGAATAAACACTTAAACGAACGAATAGCTATTTCAAAGGTTAATAAAAAGGGAAAGTCTCCTTACGATATTACTGAGATCTTAAAATTTAACTGAAAGCTCCTTAAGAAATTGTTGAAGAGTTCGAAGACACTGGACATGCAAAGAAAAAGTGGACATGCTGTTCATAAGAAAGTCATTCGATACAAAATAAAACATTTTTCATTCAGTGACAATGGAATGCAACTTTGTCTGCATTCTTGTAAGTGAGAGCATCAATAGAGAGGGTGAGCACTATGCCTAAGCTCATTAAGTATTATCTAAAAATTTGGGACCAGAAAAAACGATTTTAGTCTTACGGAGTTCACTAATGAGACACCTGTTAGTTGTACAGGCAGATTAAGTATCACGAATAAAGACTTTCTGCTTCTATCATAAGTGGTCATTTTCACGTCGAAATTCGAATTTGATAGTATTGCTTCATCTGTATTTCCATGTTCCCTCATTTGCGATACATGTTTTTTACTCGAGTGCAGTACGAGGTTCAAAAAACGGAAACAAATGTTGGAGATAAAGACGTTTCCTATTAAGTGAACGCAGATGCAAAGTTAGTAACTTTTTCTGTCATATATGCCTTTTTTAGTATTTTAACATAAATGTGCGTGTAGCGGAGAGAATGTTTACTCTGGCGAAGCGCTAGAGGGCCTCTGCGCGGGTGAATGCATTATTGCATCAACGTAATGATGCCGATATATGGGCGGCCAACCGCCCTTAAAAGCCTTCTCCTGTGATACCGAACTCTTATCGGAGGAAGCTTTTTTGGCACCTCAATTTTTAAGAGCGATGGTCAACTTCTATGAGGCGGTCGAAGGCTTTGCCTGGCATAGTCTTACCTTCAAATTTTGCACTCAAAATTTACTTATCCATGAACATGTTTTATAGAGTGAAAGTTCACCCACTGCTGAGCGGCAATTGAATGTTTATTTCCTGAGGTTCGTAAACTCACATTAAGAACCATTGGGACTTTTCATTTACCATCAAAAATTGAATTGCAGACTATCCACATCCATGAAGTAAGATTTGGAAAAGTAAAAAATCAGGTAGCTAAACTATTGAAACATTCAGTCAATAACACGAAGACAGCTATCTTCCTCTGTGAACATGCGTCGTTACTGGATTCACTTAAGCATGCAATTACATTTTGAAAATGTTAACATCTTATCGCCCTAACTGCAGGTTATGTCTTTGCTCTGAACGTCTCGTATTAATTCTTAAGTATTTGTGATAATACCGTAGCATTCTTTCTTTACCTCATAATTTGTGAAAAGTGGCTGATTTGAAGTAAATAAACGTCAGTTGCTGCACCTACTGAATTAATTTGCAATATTTCTTTCACCTGTGAACCTAATGATGCATTTTAGAGCATGAAAATGGAGTATTTTAGATTCACCTCGACGTATTGACAAAAACTCTGTCGAATGTGCAACCAAAAGCACAGTCTTTTGAATACCAAATTATGAATAGAGGATCCTCCATTAAACACAAGAACTCGGTTTATTTCCCTCTGTTCGGCTGGGATTATAATTTTGTAAGCCTTTCTGGGAATAAAAGTACCATATTGCCAGACTTCCATCAATTTAACTAAAGTTCCAACTTTTAGATGAAAATTTGTAACACTTCAGATAAATGTTTCATTTTTTTTCTCACATGGGACAAATTTTATCCTTGCCAAAATCTGGGTAGCGGAATAATGTGTGTTTGTTCATATTCGAATGAGCCGTAGTTATTTCTGCAGAGAAATGTGAAAACAAATAAAACAATTAGCTCATTGCATGGAGAACCAAATCTACCTCAAGTGACATATTTAGTCAAAAGATAACTCGCATAATTATTCTATAAACCTTGTTTTGCACACCTCAGTCTAATAACCACAATGATTGTAAACACCATTTATCGTTACGGAAGGTCTCTCATTTTGGGAGAAAGGACTGAAAATGTATTCACTTTTACACCACTTTTGCACTCAGGTGCACCAGGAACAGTGTCACTGACCGCCTTACTAGGTTTATTGCAGAACAATTTTATAGCGTCATTAGAGCTGTGAAGTTTGTCCTATCATGTTGATCAAACACAAACTTGCGCCGCTCACATTTACGAGCACAACATGGTTAGTCCAAGATACCGAAGTTCTATGCACATTTTAACGAGTACAGTATCAGGCGCAGGCGAGTAATACTGCACTAGGGGAAAATATAGCAGATAAATTCATGCACAGTGCTGAAATATGTGCCGGCAAATAATTATTGAATAATTTGTTTCAATCATTGTCCGAGTGTATTGGTACAATTTATTTGACATTTTGTTGGTGGCTTAAATTTTATGAATGACTAACTGGTCATAGTTTTCAGAGTTGCCTGTTTACAGATGGACTTAAAAAGAGTGAAGTGAAATTCTTACAACATTAGCATTATTTTTGCAGCAAAATCTCATTGGAATATCAAAATATGAAGTTAATTGGTGGAACACAAATCCCGTTGATCACTTGTTCTTATGCTCACTTGGTGAGGTATTGAAATAATATTACTTAATACCGTAGATTTAATTGCAAGCACTGGGCTGTGGTAATAAAATAGGATTACTGAATACTCTAGATTTGATTGTAAATTTTTTATTATATCATATAATATTATTACTACGTACCGTAGAATTAAGCTATTTTGGTAAAGTAATAATTTTTTCGAGATACAGTAGATTTAATTATAGATCATCTAGGTGACGTAAAACATATTGACTAAATACTGCATATTTCCTTGCGTCATTTTGGTTAGGTAATAAAATGTAACTGAATGCCGTAGATTTTATAGACGAAGTAACGTACACCGTCAGGAGTTATGGAGATTAAATATATGGAGATCAATTGACTGAACAGGGTTTATTTTAAGTGTGGACAGCACTGCATGACGTGTCATGTAGCACAACACAAGTTGGGAAGTGTAATTAGATCTGGAAGCGGAGCAATACAACTTCTCCATATCCGTGTATGACTCCGTATTTTCATAATAAATTCTATTTTTTAATATTCTAGAGCAATTATTCAAATAGGATGCTTATTAATATATTTATTTTGTTATTCATTTTACAAAAAAATGACACTTTTCCCGTTTCCTATATGAAAATAAGTATCTTTTATTTACCAACTAGAAACACTCTGTGGAAATTTCACACCTTAAATGTGATAAAATTAAGGATCTGTTATATGAAATAGATACTTCAGTTTTACCCATGGTACTATCCGAACTTCAATATTTTTCATGAATATACACAAAACTTCCATTCTGTATCTTAACTAACGATAACATGGCTCTGTAGGAGCAGAAGGCGAATAATGGATAAAATGACGTATTTTATAGCAATCCGGTGCCTTTGATATCCACCATACAATGCTGATAATACATGCATACCCGTTCTGATTTCAGTTCAATAATTTTTCTTCAGGAATAGATAGGAAGTAATAGAACGGACACACAGATAGAGAGGGAGAGAGATACACTGTCTATTGTACAAGTAGACTAGCAGACCCACACGTGAAAATTCACGTGTTTCTCAATCTTTTTTTCGTTCGATTTGCCAGTGGACGCCGGCTTTGTGGAGTTTCCACATTGAAGGATGAGCCTTTGGTATCCACAATACAATGCATACAAAACATGTATACGCCACCGAATTTTCTCCCATCTAAATCCCTTAGAACGTGACAGAGACACAGACCAAGCAAGCAAGCAAGCAATAAACTGTGTACTATTATACCGGGTGTCCCAAAAAAAAACGATACCCAAATTTTAAGGGCTGTAATTCGAAAACTATCAAATTTACAAAAAATTGAAAAGTCATATTTCGTTTTTTAACATTTGTTCCATCTCTATACAAAATTTCAGAAGAATTGATCCAACCGTTTTCTTTAAGCAGTATTTTTAGTGACCGATACTGAAAACCTGTTTGGACACTTTTGTTAGACTTCGAATTTTATGATATTAAAACCATGTTTTTAATAACTTTCAACCGTTTCTTGAAGTCTTGAAATTAGGAGGTTGCTTCTTCGGTGCATATGTGCGAACGTTGTGATTATTTACTTTGCCATTCAAATGAAAAGCGGCCTCATCGCCAACCACAATGTCGTCCACAAGCCGAACATTTCTTTGCAAAAAACATTGAGCAAAATTCAGCCTCCGAGGATGATCGTTATCGAAGAGTTTGTTCCGCACATGCATCTTGTAAGGATGCCACTTCAAAACCAAAATTATAATTCTGTTGAATGTAGATTAAGTAACATCTAATCCACTTTTTCTCGCAGAGATTTGCGGATTTTCTGTAAGTGCTCCTTGAACAATTCGAACATTTTCTTCTGATCGCCCCGTGCTTTTCCGTCCTGATCGACCTTTGTTGAGATTCAGGCTTGTTCCTTCGGTTCTGTACCGAAGTTCGGTTTTTGGGACACCCTGTATGGTGGAATAATAACTTATTAGAATTCATTTCATTTTTTGGGAGTCAAATTTTTATTGTTTACTCCTGCTGTTTTTTTGATCTCTGTCAATGTCCTGTTACTGAAGCCTGTGAGCAACTAATTGAGTTCCTACTTCAAGTAAACTCAACAAAAATGAATACTTCAATAAAAAATTCACCGAGACAAGCCAAGTTAATGTCACTACAATAACCACTCTGTACGGAGCATTTTTAACTAAAAAATGTTCCTCAACTGTCATTTCATACTAGTGTACCCACGCCATCAAAAATAATTGCAAATCTAGTGTATAATAAACACTTAGAATACAGTATTTTTGAGCCACAATAGAAGTAATTATAACCATTCGTGTCACATCCTAGATGCAGAAATCCACGATGCAAACTCGAGTATATAAGGCTCTGGATCTCTCTAATTTTTTTTAAAGTGACTTATTATAGCGCACTTGTACAGCGAAAATGAGTGTATTAATTTACCAGTGAACTGAAACCAAGACCGCCAGTGCTAATTTCTTCCTATCCGTTCTTAAGAGAGTGACAGGAAACATATAAATAAATATGTATGTGTATATATATATAAATAAACACACAACGGTCATTCTTAGTATTATATAAGATAGTGGGATGGCAATGTAGCCTTAATACGTGTATGCTAACTACCGTCCTGATATACAACTGTTTTAATTCAGCTCTCATTTTCCCAAATTATAAAGTAATTTATTGAAAGTGTTGACACTAAGATGCAATGTTTTTGCTCTTGTTTAGCCTTAAAACTAGAACATATTCACCATAATTTAAAAGATATTCAAATTATCGGATCATTGTTTATCGAATAAAACTTAGTTAAAAGTATTTTAATAATGATGACTGTGGTGTATTCAACTGTAATTTTTTATTTTAGTTCCAAAACGAACACATTTTTTCAGAACAAATGCATAGTTTCTATCATTCATGCACATGGCTTATGTTTTTCTGTCAATTTAAATGTCGTATTTCAAACATCCTTCATTGTTTTGGCGAAACGTGAATCACCTTGGCAAAAAAATTATTTTCTGAATAAAGTAAATTAATTCAGTGTTATTAATTAATATCAGTCCCTTGAAAGATAAGTGAAAGTATTGTTAACCATAAATAAGCTCTTTTAATCAGTTATTTAATACCAGAGACAAACTAGATCCATCAGTTAAATTGATTAAGTTTTCAAATGAGGCGCATTTCTTGCTTAAAAAATGTCTAAATCATTGAGTGGAAATTTCCGAGTCATTAAATGAAAATCTGTCAGTCAATGAGTAGAAACTGTAAGTCATTGGTTTAATATGTACAAGAAATTGAGTGAAAATCTATATTATAGGTCAGCTATGAAAATTCTGCAAACCAGAGTCAAAACAGAAATCCACTGCCAGAACTTTAGCATACGAATAGATTTGTGATTTGTTTCTCCTTCACTTCAAGGGTACTTTCACTTTGGATTCGTTAGACTTCAATTTCTATTTTCTTTTCGAGTAAGCGACAGTCCTTAAACTCCAGCATAATTCAAAGAACCGATTTGGCTAAACAGCCTCGACTTCAACATTTTATTTTCTTCTGATATTTGGAACAATTTTCTCTACGACCACTTCTTTAACACCTTAACTTATTTTAAACTACTTAAGGGTTATCAATCTATGCTTGAAACCATCGATATTTTTCCTAGGGATTTGAAGATGCATCATGATAAATTGAATGATAACGCGCTCTAATAATTCTTTATTTTACTCAATTAAAGTTGTCTCGTTCGCTGTATTTCAAAAGAGACAAATTTTTCTAAATTGATTTTAATGATGGAGTTGAATTTGATTTACTTCCCATTTCCTAATGATCCAACGCTATAACAGTGTTAGCTAAAACGCTGTGTTGTTTTGTTCGTGTTAGATATAGGACATACAACGTACACAAACTGAAAGTTTTCTTCTGTTTTTAATTTACCTTAAGTAATAAATACAAGTAATTGTTTAATGTTGGAGTAAGATCGATACTTGAGATATTACGTCAGACGTATAATATCTGATATCACCTCTCCTTACAATAGCGAAATGTTGTTTCTGGATGTGTGCTTTAAAGATGCAAACAGGAAGCTTCTAGAGGAAATTTTATTTCTTCGCAGCCGAAGAAACAGAAACTTCAAAAACAATAGCGTTCAAGTTCTCACACATAAATCTCAAGTCAGTTCCTACCCGCTTCAATTTTCCAGAGAGGAAGGATCGCATGAGTGGCATTTTCAAACAAGCTCTTCCGTTCTTACAAAACAGCGAACAAAATTTGACCAAAACATTTACAGAACTTGCCAATCAACCCAAAGACTGGTGGTCTCGATAGAGACCCTGGTTCTCTAGGAAGAGAATGTTACAGAGTGAACTGATGTGTTGTCAAAAAATTGTAGTTATGAATTACATAAAATCAATTTCTTAAAAAGCCAGTTCATGTATTTGACAGATCAGAAGTATGTTAAGAAGAAGCACGTTCCTTCAAGAAATAAATGAACTTGTGCATTTTCAAGGATTTAAGGAACACTTGAAGAAGAAATTAGCAAGGAACTAGCACAGACTAGCACTTTTTTCTTATTTACCGTACATGAATTACTTGTTGCTCAGCCTGTATTGATATTTCTCATATCATGGGAAAATGCTCACAAGAAAACAAATAGATATGAATCTTTTTCACTATAGTTAATTGATAATAAATATACCATACAGATGGCAAGCAAACAGTCCTTATTACTTTAGCTCCTAGAAATATGTTTATAAAGCTAATGTTTGATTTTTCACTTGGTCCGATAACACACGAACCTCAGTGTTGTACAGGGTACGGCAACATAACTTTCTTTTTTCAAAGGAAAGTGCTTTGAAAAAAGGAAGTTATGTTACGGCCCCCTGTATTACCGGTGCCTGTAAGCCCACCACTTCAAGAGGGCAGGATGGTAAAAACAAGCACGAATGAATACTAAATTTCTTTTCTATGATAATACAAAATTTAGAGCTAGAAAAAAGAGAACCTCCTTCTTTCAGTAGTACAAACTTCTTTTAAATAGACAATCATTGGTATAAAAGTAAAATGACAATTTGGAGTTCTTATCTAGGTAGTTATTTCTACTTAACGAAAGAAACATGGAAAACTTTACATTATTTTATGGAAACCTTTCTGGAGCCCGAGCTTTTACGTAACAATGAACGTAGCAACGTATTTGCTTTCTGAAATGAAAATAATCTATCCACGATGTTCACAATAGATTTTTCAAGTATTTTTTAATTATCGCACAATTAAAATATTTACATTTGAACGATTTCGTGCGGGTTGAGAATTAGAATTAAGTGAACAAAGCGTATTTCTGATAACAGAAAATTTCTAGATATTTCTTATTGGAATAATGATCGTCTTTTTGCCTGGTATGCAAGCGTCTTTTGTTCATATTGTATGTTGTGTGGGCTGCATGCCTTCGTATGTTTGTATGACGAATCGAGGCTTTTACGCCAGAATAACAAAGTATCGCGGCTGCTTGTTTCGTGCTAACACACTAACCAGCTCACCTAACACAGCAGTTTGCATTCACGCCGAGACAAGTGGTGTCCCAGTATCTAATACATAGTAAAACTTCATCACTGGATACTCATGCTCACAAGAGGCTAGAGTAAATGTATATTTTCTGAAATAAACTGACTTTGAACAGTGTGGAAAGATTACTGCATTTCCACATAGGTGAAGGTAGTCATGTTTACAGGCGTTATTGAATTTTTTAACCGGTTTCCAAATTCCATTATTTTCTTCTGTGATACAAAGGTTGTTATAAAACTGATAATTAAGTTCTATTCAGGAATGTTTTAAACTAAAAATGGCTGAATTTCATTCGCCTTTTTTCACTAAACTTTAAACGCCTCGTAGCAGCGACGGTCAGGTACGCATGCAACGTCGTCAGGATATTCATGAAGTCTGGCTTGCTTACTTCGTCTTAAATGTGGTATACTATCAAATATTTATAGTATTTCTCTCATGAAAAACGAGGTAGTATTACTGCAGTACATCTTCAATTTATATCATCCTCAGACAAAATGATGCGATCAAAAGTTCAACACGAAAGAAAGGAACTACAATTCTATTCCAAAACGCGTATAATATTGACGGCCACATGAAGAAACAAGCACCATTTATTACGATAGAGGCAGCAGAAGCTTCATTAACAATTTCAAGAAAAGAACTGGCGTCCATTCGGTTGAGAGGCATGGTGAAGCTCTAAGTGCTGACGTTAACGTAGCGGAGGATTACTTCACAAAATTTTGCTTCCCTTAATGCAAAGGAAGGCTACATCCCTCAACAAGTTCTGAAGTGTGATGAAGCGAGACTGTTTTGCAAGAAAATACCTGGTGCAAATCTCTATCACTGCAGAGCATGAGAAGCTACCAGGTCATAAATCCGAGAACGATCATCTGACTCTTGCATTGTTTGAAAATTCTAGTGGTGATTGTGAAGTTCAGCCACTGCCAGAGAATTACTTGAAAAATCTTCGATCTTTTAAGATGCACCAGATTCTTGAAGAGAAACTTCTGTTATGTCGTGCACCAATGCTAAGACATGGATTACTCGGCAGATTTATACCGAATGGGTAAATCTCGTCTTTGATCGTACAGTGAAGAAGTACGTATGTTCATGGGAAGGACCTCCCGATTAAAGCATAACTCATTCTGGATAACGCTCCAGCGCACTCGCCTGGCCCTGTAAATATGATAACATCATCGACGAATTCAAATTTGGGAAAGTCCTGTACTTTCCGCCCAACACGATTGCAATCTTACAACTTATGGATCCATAGGTCATCTCATACTTTAAGAAACTTGTTCCATCATTGACACCGAAAACACTAATCTAACTCTTCGAGAGGTCTGGAAAAAGCACTCTAACATCACAATATGCTTGTGCATTATTGACTTCACATAGCATGGGGATATAACCTTAAACTCTGCATGGAAAAGTTATGATCTGATGTTGCAGACTTCTAAGAATTTGAACACGAGATTGAGCTCGAGTTAGAAGTGTTGGAGAATATTGTGTTCCTAGGAAAGTAGATGGATCTGTAGGTGGATGAGGTTATTCACGTACTCATCGAGGATGATGAAGAGTAACTTTCACCAGATGAGTTAAAGGACCTACAGATGATGTAACATACGGAGATTCCGCGGGAGACGAGACCCGAGAAGGAGATAGAACCGCAGGAAGTGATTTCTGCAAGTGAAATTCAGGCATGCTGGCAATGTGGGAGAAGCTTTTAAATTTCATTGAAAAAAAACACCAAGAAAAAGTTTTAACCGGCAGTACTTAGCACTTTTTAATTACACTTGTTTGACTCACTTCCCTAACATTTTGAAAAGGAGGCAAAACAAAATTCTTTGGATAAGTTATTTTTCAAAAGGTGTGCAAGTGAAGATGTGGAAAGTGGAGCTAAAAATAAAAAAACAGTGAATATATATGGAAGATATTCAGTGTTTTCTTTAGCTAAACCTAGAGTTAAGAATGATCATTTTCTTGCAATTAAGAAAGTGTCATTTTAGTTTCCGGTAGTCGCAAGCGTTTGTCTCCAAGGTAAAAACAGAAATTAATTTTGTTTTCTTACATTTTTATGCATTTCTAAAGTAGAAATATGGATTTTTCAACCATAACTTTTTCAGAATTTTGGATGCTATCAGACGGCTGTTTATACTGGGCAAGGACGGATTAAATCTATTTTAGTTAATTTTAATGGAAAAAATTTGTTTAACGTACTAGTAGATTGACATACGTCCTAAGTTACAGAACGAATTAAACTCGTATCTCAAGCTACTACTGTACTGCCATTGCCACTCTACTCCTACCGTGTCAACAGAAGCTAATGCGTAGCTGCAGTAAAGCCTTTTCTGTGCTGAAGCAGGAACAATTTTTGCAAGCTTTACTAAAATTTGGTGAGTCACACGAGAACAGGTGCAAATAAAGTTGGTTTGTCTCCATGTGATGACGCAAGTGATGAAATGCCTGCTCCTCTCTTCTCTCAAACTGATTACATTTGACGCGGCTCAGCTTCTTTAACTAGAGAAATTTCGACGATCTTTACTTTCTCTGTTAAAAAATGCATATCAAAATTAGAAAGGGAGAATTCAATTTCAAATATCCGAAGTATGTATATATAATTATTGCAGAAAAATTTTGCGTCCGCTCTATTTTTATTTTTCTTTACACTCAAAACCCACACAAAAATGTACGCACATAAAATAATGTTTCAATCAGCAGTGGTTATATCCTAACGGTACTTGAAACATGCCCCACTGAACCTTCAATTTTACTTCTTCCCAAGTTTTCACATAAGTCATTGCAAAACGTTATATAACATTTTTGTCGCACTCCTCTCATGATAGATAATTTTATCCTCTCTCAAGCAATGTTTCTGATACTCCACGAATATCTCACCGAACACAACATTGTGCGTATCAAGGATAACATCAATCAGTCATTTGTAGGGAGTGCAGTCTTACTCTATTGTCATTTGTAAGCAAAGATTTTTCTGGTGAGCGAGTGAAGTCAGACGCTTGGATAGAGAAGAGTATGAAAGCAAGCAGCTGGATGGCGGGCACCTTCTGCAGCTCTGGCCGTCACCCCGACAAAGAAGGACAACACCGAGATGGACAAAAAATATTAACAACGGTACTGGCTGCAAGCATAGTGCCCTGCCAAACTGTACATCTGAACGATGCACAAGTGATGACGAAACAAGTTCCTGAGTTTATATTAGAATTGTAGGGCAATGATTTCAGAAGAAAATTTGCTGTTCATCATCATACTGTTATTTTTAAGTCAAACACGTGAGTTATTGCAAAAATTCTCAGGCGTATAAATGAACTCACAATTTTTTTCGGAGTAGAAACATAGCACTGATGAAAACTCAGCATCACGAGTAAAAATCGCCAAGCTTATTTTCGTCAGTCATTGTATTAAATCATAAACTCTGACTCCCAATCTCACTCTATGTTTTCTGCTACGGTATTGCATGTACAAGGTGCAACAAAATAACTTCGTTTTTTCAAAGTCCTTTGTTTTGAAAAAACAAAAAAATTACATTGCCGCGCCCTGCATTCGATTTCTCGCAATGATGGCATTGCAATTGCAGCAGGCAGTAGACAGCAAGTCTTCCATAATACGAGTACTAAGATAACGTTCTCTTTAGCACTTGATATTCAGATGGAGTAAAGAATAATGCAGCTGCGGCTCACGCCTTCAGGTGCTGATGTATAAAGGGTCTCGGATCATAACTTTAGTTCGTGTCTCAGACGCTACCCAAAATTGATCACAAGGCTTTGTGCAGGTGGATCGGTCTCCTGCAAATGCGATGTAGCGCAAGTAATCAAAACTGCTGGTCCATTTTGTGCAGTAAATAGCTGGTACGATATCAATTATAAAATTATTTGTGCGTCATTGTATTTATATCATAAAAGTCCTTTAGAATGCGGTTATAGAACTTGCGGATAGTAATTCTTCAATGATGGGAGATAATTAGAAATCAAACTTTGAATAGTTTTTGAGGAACACAGATACCTATGCAGACTTCTCCTTTAATAAAAGTTTTGTAGTGAACTTGATCAGCGTCAAAATTTGTAACGTAAGAAATTTTCCATTGAAGGATATTTGAAATGTAGCGCTCACGGAAAAATCTACAAAATGTTGTGCGTAAAATTCATTCGTATGGTATATTTTATGGCAAATCCAGAGCCTCGCATGCATGTTATTTAGATGTTTTTTCGTAAAATCTGCTACGTGAACCAAATATGTCATATTTATTATTCGAGCATATACGAGCAAGCATATTTTAGTGAAACTTCGTCCTGAACTAAAAAAATGCATAAACTCGGTGTAGGAAGGGGAGGGTTTGGTCTGAGACTGACGCTAAAAGTGATATTGAATATATTGAGGCTTCATAAGCTACATCTGAGCTTCTGCGAACCAATAACCAAACCAGTTTGGCAGGGTTAGCAAAAATATTGCTATTATACTTCGTCCTATTAACTTGCTTGCGGCGAGCGGAATATTAGCTTGGAAAGCAGCTCTCATGTCTGTTTCTTTTGAACAGAACTTTAATATCCATGAAGAGAAACACGAATTGAATCTTTTGTTGCATTATGAAAATTCCTACTACATTCCAACGCTTAATGCAGGATGATCGAAACTATCATACTAGCAACTGATTTATGGGTGAAAGATGATTAAAGAAAATTCTGTAATTCTACATTCGAACGTATACATCAACACAAAAGTGTGTTTGTAACTGCAAGATAACCTATAAATTTATCTACGAACATACCATTAATTCTAACATTACGGTAAAATGTATTTTCCCTTAATAATCTTGTGCATTAACCTAACTTAGTTTAGTTCGTCACCTATCACTTTTGCTACCTAGTTTTTTCGTAGAATGAAAGTCGTGTGCTAGTTCAGTATTGCTCAGTGCTGATTACTTGCTAGCTTACCCTGCAGATACAAAAAAAAATTAATCATCGTCAGTTACGGTCTCTCCTACTTTTACAGTTATGCACTTTGAAAACCACACTAAATGTCATAAAGAAGATTTTTTTCACTGTAATTGTGTTTCCGAAGTCACGTACGGTTTGTTTTGGTACTTGTGGTATTTTACGATTTTGTATGCTGTCTACTCGTATGGAGATTGTGATTCTATTCGTATGTGATGAATTTATGTTTATAACTATAGATAAAAATTGTAATTTTCATTTCCTTCCTTAATGCTATGTTTTTGTGTTGTTTAATCTTGGGAATTTTTTGGTTGCTAGTGTAAGTTTTCGTGCAATATTTTTGTAATAAAACTTTTACAGTTTTGCCATCTTAATAGACGGGACGTATTTTTTGTTTCTTCATAACACTAAGTATGGTCACCGAGCATATGCACTAATATCATGTTATTATGTTATTGAGTTTATGAACAAATTTTCGAACCTTGAAAAACAATATTTGCTCAACATTGACAGCTCGTTCATAAGAGAACCCTTTGTAAATCAACATACTTTGTAACATTAATAAATAATTCCCCCTCCCCGTGTATGCATGGCACTAACAAATTTCATTTCAGTGCTTATGTAGAATCATAATCGATTTGCTGGTGTCTCATTAACCGTGAGGACATCAAACTAACGATAAGACAATCGAAGAAAAACTGTTTTAAATCATCTTCTTTGCCAAATTTTTTGTTGAGAACACTTTATGCTCATGTTGCATATCATTCATAAACCTGGGTACCAAACCATCAACTGCATTCAACTGTAAAATTTGCCTTCAGTTCATTAGGAAATATGTGTGCATGGGGTTCTTAGTTGTGACTACAGCATCACTACACTTACGTATTCCTGTCCTTGGAACTCACTTAACCAATTTTACACTACGGTTACTTCATGAAGCCATTGAAAAATTTGTAACTCAGAAACGAGTGATAATTATTTTTTAATTAGGTATTCACATTTAATTACTCATTCGTAACATTGTTCAAAGAAGAACTGTGTCAAATATGTAGTGCTTTGTCATTTTTGGTGTATTAACATGAGATATTTTAGAAGTCTTAACGGAGAACTCTTTCTTTTCAATGAACAAAAGCTTAAATAATTGATATTTTACCAAGCGTAATGCTTGGAAGAATAATTCAGCAACTCTGAATACTGAGACTATCAGGAAATCAGGTGATTTATCCCCGACAACTAGTTAATACCGCCGTTGTTGAAGGTTCTCGCATAAAAGTAGCTCATCGTTTAACTTTCTCCAAATTTTAAAAATTTTTAAACGCTACAGAGAATAATATTAATTGAGTTGCATGTATACAGAATAATTTAATAAAACAGTTATTTCGTTCGAAAACTATGTTCATTGAAATAACAATACTCGAGAAGAAATAGTCACTAAACAACTCCTGAAAAATACACGTTCTGAACGAGAATTTTGTAGCAGAAGTGAAACTTTGTAGTATTTACTTGCCCTAAATTTGAACCTCTGTTGTTACAGGTTCATTGTGTCTTAGTTAATTTGAAGGAGCTAATGATCATGAAGTATATTCAAGTTTTGAGGTTAAACTTCATATATGTTAGAGAATTTATGCTTAACTTTATTGTTCAAATATACTTAAATTGATGTAAGAAATCACAAAATGAAATTCAACTATGAGGCTTATGCTGAAAATTGCGTAAGATTTGATGCAACGCTCTTGACTTCTGTCAGTTTGTCAACAATTTTATTTCTGAAATCAAATTCCTAATTGCCAGAATAGACGCATAATGTGTATACTCTGTAAACTTGTTGCATTCCAATTACCACTCTAGGGAAAGAAATGCAGTTTGTTTTGTTAAGAAAACAGAATTTGAGCTCTTCACTGCGACAGTTGCTTATTTTCTGTGATATATATATTAAATTTTTGTTATACAAATAATTTTAAAGATTGAATAACACAAGCATAGTTTTTTGTCATCAAGCTGTTGTGAAGACCAGCTGCATTACAGGGCTAATGATATTTGTTCCAATTTAATGGCTTTAACATCAACTGAGCTCATAGTGCTTGTTTATGAAATTTTCGACATATAAGTGAAAGTTGCTGATTGTTAGATCGTGTAAGGTAAATTCAGTGCCAATTATTGAACGAATGAGGGAAAATATCGGCTACGAAACACTAGTATAAGCCCATTTGTTGGAAAACGCTGGACCACTTCTTCGAATGTTTTTTTAAGCAGGTAGAAGTAGTAAATTTTGCACCACTTGAACCCAAAAAGACATGATCGGAGAAACGAGCTTAACTTAAATGTTTCTTCCTCATGAAAAGCGACTCGTTTTTACCCAGAATTTCTAGTTCTCTGAGAACCAAGCCCATGATAATTCAACAGCCCCATGAGTTAATTGGTAACATTCTCGTGACTGGCCCTAAATTAGAAAACTTGTCCACCTCTGACATGAGGTGTCGTAACAGTAAGAACTTTACAAGCTTATCCTTATAACAGCACAGCGCAAGATATTATTGCTGATTGCGCGGTATGGAAGTAATTCAAGGATTTAACGCAGATTCACTCTCATAATTTACTAACATAAACGGACGTCAGACTTTAGGGACTAACCAGGACTAATGTAACGACCGTAAAAAATTATGCCCGACGTATAAGCTTATTTCTGGAACATTTAAGCATACAATGAATGTCCTAAAAACAATAGTTATGACGGTGCAGGAGGGATTAGGAAATTTTTAAACACTTTACTAGTCTTTATACAACAATCTTTATTGTCTTTAAATACAAATACCAGGTAAAGAGATAATTTCATTAAATGTAACCTAATGGAAACTATAATACTCTTGTTCTGCTTCTTACTATTTTGGTATTGAAACTGTCAAATAAATTGTGGTATTCCTGAACTGTTCATGATTATTTGTTCTATTGGCGTCTAAAATATATTCTTGTTTTTATTAGTGAACTAAGGTTCAATAACTCAATAAAAGAAATTCTTTCACGTCGCAACACCGAAGCTTTACTCTAAAAAAATTAATTCTTTGTCAGCAGATGTTTATAGTTAGAATCGCTTGGAAAAACAACTTATTGTGTTTAAAATATTTCAGTGAAAGAACGGTTGGAAAATTTATTTTTGGTGAGAATTGACGGAAGCCTCATACTCAGATTAACATTGACGGAGGCCTCATACTCAGATTAACATTGACGGAGGCCTCATACTCAGATTAACATTGACGGAGGCCTCACGCTGAGATTAACGAGCGGATATTCAGTAGATGCGTGTGACTGTAATACTCGAAACGACATACAAATCAGTACAGTCCAGAGCGTTAGCTGTCACTCGATAAGTCAAGATTCAATTTCACCGAGAGCGTTTGCATGGCTGAAGCAATTGTAATTCAACACCAACTTCCCGCTATACCACTAATAAGGTATTTTTTCATCAAAGAAAGTGTACTTCAATAATTGATTATGCAGTTTCCCGTTTTCAGTCATCAAACTTTTCTCAATGAAGATTAAAAATTTCGAACGTCCATTAATGAGTTCAACCATTTGTGGTATTTTCAGCGGGATCCTCAGTTACGAAGGATGAGCTTTTAATGCAAGCCAAAACTGTTTTCAGCTTTGTTGAAATATTTCTGGATGTAACCCATACATGACAGTGATGAGGTTACCATTAGTATACTTGTAATACTTTTTCATATTAAGGACACATTGCACAATTAGTAATTGCACAACTGATTTTCTCAAACCTCATCGTGTGCTGCAAGTTAAAAAAAGAGATTCGTTTTCTAGTAATGAACTACACACATAATATTGAGCCACACACATAATATTAAACAACACACATAATATTGAGCCACACACGTAATATTAAACAACACTCATAATATTGAACCACTCACATAATATTGAACCACTCACATAATATTGAACCACACACATAATATTCCTTGGGAAATGAAGTAGCAACGCTCCAATTGTTTGATGATTGAAAGAGTACTCAGTGCTCTAAATGAGTTATTTTTTTATCAAAATCTGCTGCATATTAAAGCTTAGAAACTTATGAACAACAAATCTTACGAAAAATAGCACATTCTGAGAGCATTCAATGAATATACTCAACAAGACTGGTTAATTTGTTAGACTCAGCGACCACATAACACGGAACCCTTGTCCTGTTATCTCAAATTTTATGTTTCTGAGATCAAAGCTCAATTCGTTCAGATATTGAAGTCCCTTGTTTGTATTTTCAGTTTAATTTAAATGTCGTTGTCGTTGAACATCCAATATTAAATATTGTAATCATAAGGAGTGGTCATTTATCTTTTATCAGCAAGCGTCATTGTCTCTGAACATTCACTTGGGCTCGGGGCTAGATTAAGGGAGGCAGAATAAACGCTGGCTTCGAGCCTCGCGAGGCCTAAAATCAAGCGTGAATTTCAAATTAATTACGAGTACGTATAAGTTCCAGTTGTACGACAAGCGGTGGATGATGCAGAAGTCACATGCAAACTTGATTGAGCTTTAATCCTAAACTACAGTACACATCCGAGAGGAACAAGCTTTTACGCATTGGAACAGTCACTATCTACCACGCGTCGTGGTTGTTTGAATTGTGTGTCCTCGCTCTTTGATTAACCAAATTACTCTTATCCATGGCGAATTTATTTTACTTCTCACAACCAAGTGATTTTATACGTCTTTGTTTCGCATTCAGTACACCTTCATCGTGAGTATGTTCTACTGAATAAAAATGTTTCACTATGAATGATTATGAGCTATACTTTCATATAGTTTATTTCATGAGAATCGTTCACCAAAAAAAGGAGAAAAGTGCATAGGTAAAACATTCTGTCCCTTCCTTTTATCATAGATCAACGTGCCACGGTTGCTGTGCTTGTGAAGTAACATGTTACATACATTGAACTTTTTCAACTGACAACAGAAGTGACTCTTGAATTCCATGAAATCATGATTGAGTTTTTATCAACAGAACTATACGTTCAACCGATAGCATTCAGTCCCGAAGCATTGAAACACTTTTCTTAGACTCTCCACACAAGCATCGAGCCTATGAAGAACTTATCAGCCACTCCACTTGTTTTAACGCATACTGAATATTGAATTTATTCTTTTAAGCTTTTTGCAGTTACATGTTCGCTCTGCATTAATTTTCGAGCTCACCCAACAGAAAACATTAGCAAAAATTTTATTATCATATGTATTGTTGTGAAATAAATTTTTTTGGCCAACGGATAATTTCTTTACATTTAGATACGGTTGTTCATAAGGGAACTTCCATGATCATTGATTCTTCAGGAAAGATAATTTGATGAAATTAAGAGAAATAATTAGCAGCCCTTTTCTCAAGCAGAGGATGATGAATAAAAACCATTTTAAAAACTTGTGGAGCGATAATATTTCACTCCTTCCATTTTGTATGTCACGATAAATTAGCTAAAATGCCACAAAACTATCGTTTGTCTAGTAAAAACTAGAACGAATTCAAAACATCCAAAGCGAGATGCAATGCCTCTCTCACTAATTATTGTGGCTGGAATTAAAATAGTGGAATTATTCACACTAATATTCCTGCGACGGTCAGTGAGGCTCTGCTGTACTGATTGCCCTCACCAACATAATTAATTGCACCGTCGAAATTATTTTGCGCTTTTATTCGTAAGCCTGTCTGTAGAGCCAGGACAGGATGGCCTGGGCTTGTGCATGCAGATCAATAGAGTATCACCTCCTGTTTATAAATCACCTCTTGTTCAATGCGAACACTAATGGGAGTGACCAAAGAAGGAACTGTTTCGAGTACTTTAAAAACGCAAAAACACTCGCTAGTTTTAAATGTTCTTGTCAAAAATTTCTAACAATAATTAAACATTAAAACTGTAAAACTCTGTGCTTGGTTTTACAGATAAAGTCAAATTTATATGTCTGTTAACGAATGACAATCGTCCTTTCCAAGGTAGGAGCCACCTGTACAAGGAGCAATCCCTTCCGTGATATTCCCTTCAAGTTAATAAAAACTTACAAACGTTTCAAACATAATTTTAATTCCATCTAACATTATCCACAAAGTGTTTTGCCAGAATGTCAACGACATGTTGATTTTGGCATTTTCATCTTGCGATGACATCTCCTGAAGCAATTAGTTGCACTACAGGAAAACACGCCCCATCCAAAGTTGGGTCATTCAACCCAATTTGCTTGATGTTGAGCGTACATAATTGAAATTCACTTTCTTTGCTGCAGTTTTCACTGTCGATATATAAACTTACGTGAATAGTTTGTCAAAAAAGTAGTTTCACTTTGAGCAATATCTTATCAGTATTGTTCATATATTTTCTTCGAGAGTAAGTTTCAGTGTTCTAAATAATAGTAAACACGAGACCGCTTGGCCTCATGCAGGATAGAGCGTTTAATACGCAGAATTAGATACGAAAGAACATAAATTCAAAGAGAAGGTGTCACATCCGAGTATAATAATTATTAGTGTATAAGATGTTCTCGGTTTCTAAATCCAATGTTTTTCATGGATAAATTTTAATTTTACCGTGTGCTATTTGGAAAATCAATAGTTATCTGCAGATTTACATAGGCCGGCGCAAAAGTTCCATTATCATTTTGGGCATTTATTACGTAAAAATTAAAAACGATGCAAAGTTATGGTAAAGTACAATTGAGAGAAAAATAGTGTAATTTTCTATATATATGATATAGGCGGATCAAAATATGACTTACTGATTCAAACAATGACACACTTTAGAAAAGCCTAAAAAATTGTTAAATACGTAGTGGAAGAGAGAGCAGCAATGGCACAATGTTATTTTCAAAACAATGGATCATTAATTAAAGGAAAAGTTTCTTGAGAAGATTAAACAAGAGTCCATTTAAAGTTTGTGTTCTTGCTTTGGTAGCAAAACTTAGACTTACAGGATCTGTTACTGTGAGTCTTAGTGTTTAGATGGACTCTTGCACATCTTGAACACAGGGTTTAGATGTACTTGTATTAAATCTTCTCATTAAACCTCCTAACTCTAATTAATGATCCATCGTTTTTAAAAAACTTTCCACAACTGCTGTGTCCTCTTCCGTTGTGGTTGTAACTATTTTTAGTGTTTTTTTAAAGTATGCTATTGTTTGAACCTATGAGTTTTATTATGGTTAGCTTATATTGTAAATTCAAATTACTTGCAATACTCTTCTTACAATCGTAATTTAATAGAATTTTGCATCTTCTACAGTTTTTGAGTAACAAATACTTGAAACGGTAGAGTGACTTTTAGACTTCATGTGTGATAAATGTGTTTTGATTATTATTTGTAACAAACGTAAATGCATTGTCGCGCATAAAATGTGTCATTAAAGTAATCAACACAGGGGTTAAATTTGACACCGATCATTTCCCTAATAACTCAATTGAAACAATAACTGTTACTGACTCAACCATTCAGCAGACGTCTTTTTATACTTTCTTCTACAATTCGATGCCATTAACTCATTCCGTTGGAACTCGAAATTTATATTTGTAATAATTCATTTCAGCATTTGAAAAATTGATGATTCCTAGAAAATCGATTGGTGGCGACAGTAGCTCTGGCAAACAATTTTCCATGGTATCGAATCTTATTTGCTAAGGCACAGCAGTACACTTACTGCCCGAGCTCGGAGTTTCTTGCAGCTGTGCAGCGCGTCAAGTTCTTTCTAAGTTAGTCGTGATGTACACGAGGCATTATGGAACGAATGAAAGAAACTTTCTTTTCAATCAAGTACACATTAGTTACATTGAATTGTCAATTTTTAATTCGAGCATCTTAAGCGTTGAGATGGTGCTCCCAGCGATTGCCTCCTTCCCTCTGTGTTGTGACTCGAGATAGAAGCTCATACGAACACGAAGAAATGAGCTCAGCCTTTAAGAATATAATTAGTTTGTCTGCTCTGCCAGTCAGTCAGTTTTCCTGGTTCACTGCGTCTTATCCAAAACAAATTTGGGAGTTTCGGGAAGGTTTGAATTGAGGATAGTGCAGCACAAGCAATGGTCTCTACCCCCTCCCCCGATTACAGCGGCCGCTGTAATTGAATTATTAAAATATGACAACAGGAACTATCCATTTAGCTCATTCTTGGGCTGCTACCCAAGTCCAATATCATCTAATATAAAAGCATCAATCACCACATACACTGCGGTTATAAATCTATAATAATAAGGACGAGTGAAGTGTAAACTAAAACAGATCCCAGAAACTAGGAGAAAACTTTAAGTTTATTCACGTCTTTATCACGTACAGTTTGTTAAATTTAGTTGTTCCAACATTTATCCAAGAAACTCCCACCGATCAACAAGTGCGGAAGGACTTTAAAGTCTCCTGGGATTGTCGACTCAGGCACGGAAAATTCAAGTCTTGAGCCCCACTTGAAAGGAGTGGGTCTCATGATATCTGACTCGCATTGATAGCAGTATATAAGTTATTGTAAGAGTCGAATTGTCAGAGCCTCATTCAAAATTTAGCTCATTCAAGTAGTTTGAAGGAAGTTTCTACTAGTTCTATATTTTATGAACATCGAAGTGTCAGTGTCATATATCTTTAGGGTCCACGAATGACTGCCTTATATTGGAGGCAATAAGAACTTATTAAAACACTAGCTTATTGCAGGATTAAAGAAAACGCTAAAGTTTCACTTTTAAGTATTCCCGCTGTATGCAAAAGAATAATATTACTTAAAAAAATCACCGTAAGTATCATACTACACTAAACGACTTGCATCCATTAACTCCTAGCAAATGCTGAATTTAGTGCAGACCAGCTCTCAAAGTAGGATAACATTCCATAATAAATGAAAATGTCAGTTCCATCACAATACGCACTGTGTTGTGAACACTTTTGTGTAACTCGAAGCATAGGTTGGAATAATAGCAGTAACTTTTTAATAACATGTATCTTCCCATCCTATTTTTTCAAATACAGTTTAATCACAGCGTACTCTTTTAAAACACCATACCAATTATTTTTATTTTTCATGGCAGTTATAAAAATGAAATGTCTGCTCGTGCTGTGATTTTACCAATATGTGACCTTACCATTGTTTATTGCGCACAGGATCGGGGAAAGTTCAGAAGACTAGTTCTGATGAGAACCTCCTATCAATTCCACGACTCAAAATTTACTCAAACTCTTTTTCCCGATATATTTCATCCGGAAGACCATGAAACTTAGCAGTTCAGTAACTAAAAATGCAATAACTGACTGAAAAACTTGTCTCGTGCAATCAACATTTGCTGCTGAAGTTCCTCCATTCACACTGTAAAAAAACTGTTCTGAAATTGGCCTGCAACAAATCTTACCTCAGAAGTCAAAATTTTGTTACCGTTTCATTCTTTGCAATATACTCTACGGATGAATGAATGAGTGCGTGCCTAATGTATTTATAATGAGCTTTAAATAATTTTGCTCATAGAAGCTCCGCTTCAACAATAATGCAGACCGTTTCAATAAATTGTAATCCGATTTTGCTTTTTTGTCTTGAATCTAACTTTTGGCGTTAGTAACGTTAAGCTGATATTCTAATTCGATTCTCAAATTGATACATGGATTTTGCAGCGAGTTATTTCTCAGTGCGCTCTTTCAGCCGTAGCATTTAGCTTTGCATGGCCTAGCAAGCAATGATAAAAATGAATTCGATTGCATAAGTCAAGACAATAGTAAATTTAGCAACCGCCATTTTTTCAATGAATGGTAGCTTCTGTATTTCTTCATGCTGATAAATTATTTCAATAAATGTCATCCTATTCTATGAATAGCTTTACATGTGGAACAAGTTTCAACTATTTTCCCAGTAGCAAAATGATAATACTAAATCCCACTCAAGCGCGAAGTACGAAAAAACTGTTTCATCAGACTTGTTAGGAATCTTCTGATGAGAATATTATTTCCAAAGTTTGGCTAGCCATTTCACGAAACACATCGGCTTCGTTTTCCGCTGTATACCTTCCATCAGATGTTAACTACATCACTGTCCACAGAATGGCATTTATGCGCTCTGGATGTCAATCAGTCAATATTGACTTTTCCGAAATGAGGAAGCAACGAGGCCATTCAATTGTAACTCACATCTCTAAACATGATTACTGTGCTGGTGATCTAACATTATTCAACAGTCCAGGTAGGACTAAACAAACACACTTGCGAAAAGCTGTGTGTCAAAACTAAACATTTCCCAAATACAGAAAGTAATGTTGGTCTTTACTGATTGAACAGAGCGTTCTGGTGAACTTGTACGCATGAACATTTATGAAAGGAAGGCATCGCGCCGCCTGCCAACGAGTCATTCTTCTAACAAGATATTGAATGATAAAGTTATGGAAAAGTTCGATGATGTTTGACATACTATAAAAGAAAGTGTACTATAACTACTGAAAATAATTGTACTTAGCAGGGTGCACAACAATTTTCATATTTTTCAAGGTAGCTAGTCGTATTCGAAACAGAAGGATACACTGGCAAATTGTTCACTTCCCTTTCCTTGGGTCAGTGATAGAAATTTTGCTGGAAGACACTGAACCCGTAAATTTTCTCACACTATCATCGCTAAAAAAATTATTGCTAAGAAGGCAGACAAACCTTAAAAGAAGGGACTATGAACACTGGCACGCTGAGCCTCAAGTCTCTCCAACAAGAGGCATCAGGTGTCTTCATAAACGAGATGATATTCAATGATCGGGCTCAATGAATACAATTAAAGGATTAGCTTGACGGCAAGATATCGCGCACTGACACCACCAATGACGTACGGTTTGAAGTCGCTTCTAAAAAGTTATTGAGGTTAAAAGGGCAAAATGATGCCTCTCGAAAATAAACCAGCGCTGCACCTCAGTTGCTCTCCCATGCGTCAACAAGACACTCTCACGGAGTGTGGCAGATGTAAGCTGAGAACCACGGCCGCGCTGGGTGGGCACAGCTGCCAAGTGCTATGCTACTGCAGTTAAATCTCTCACTTTATTCTAATCGTTTGCATATCAAGTATGTATATCAAACGTTATTATAACTGAAAAGTTTATCAATAATGCTCAATTATAGTAGAAATTTTTGTTCTAATCTAAAGAATGCTCAAGAAGAAAAAACTATGAAACCAAAGTACGCATTCCTTTCACTTCGCAGCTGCGAGGACGTCTAGGATTTACTTCTTAACCTGAAGTGTGGGGCTCACAGTACAAGCAAATATTCTCTATCCGCCTTTTTCCAAAGCCGTGCTCCTTAAAATTGGTTCTTGTGGAATTTTGCATGAAACCAGGCTCTAATCTGAAGCCATTATCTGCTCTCATTTCGAACACCGTTTATGACCCATGAACGCCACACATTTCGTTGTTTTATGTGGACGGATTGATTGTTTTTTCCTAATTCACAGAAATACTGACAGTTTAACCTTTACATTGAGAAAACCTACTTTACACATCAGTTTTTCCACATATTTAAAACAACTTCAATCTATCGAAGTTTCTTTAGTAAAGCAGACATCAATTCCAAAAGAGCAACGCTCGCCTGAATTACAAACATCTGATGCTAATTTATGTGTCTTACAAAGTCATTCGTAGGAAACTGTTATTTCGCAAACACAACAACTCATACCTCCTTCAGTTCCTGCATGGATACGATAATGAAAACCTTACATTCAAGTGTGCTCGAACGCAAAGGAAATCCCCCTCATGCGCTGATAGAGCTGCCAGCTCTAATTTGTCTCTGAGATTATTTTATTTGTGTTTCGTCAATTTGTAGTCCAGCTTAAACAAAGTTTAATTAGAATTTGTCTTAAATATTGCGTTCCTCTGGTTGGTTGTCTATGTCTCAGACGAAAAAATTCCTTGATTTAATTCTTGTCACTCCTGGTGAAAAACGACGACGATAAAATAATTAGTAAACAGGATTCATATATTTTCGATGCATTTATTCCATCAAAATATCTGTATTACATTTAAATAAAGTTTTAGATATGTCACATAAAGAAAATGAAACAGCTCAAAACCGTAAAAGAATTTGTTTTCCTCCAAATATCTCAAATGTCCATTCTTAAATTTTCTCCCTGTATGTATGTAGTTCTACCAAGCTGACCTTCAAAAACTAGTGTACAGGGTGTAGCATAAGTCACGTACCTTTTTAGTAGATCAGCCACAAGATAATTACGAAAGGCACTGAATTTAGGCTAATTTTAAGTAATAGAAGATAATTGAATTTTAATGAAGTGTTGTATTGATTTACGGATAAAACTGGCCAACTAAACGAATTTTTCATGGTGGTAGAGGAACATTTCGATGAGCTGAGTCCTAATATACATTTATTATTTTCGTAGAAGATCTACTTTTTGAGATACGAACTAACTGGTTTAGAACCTATAAAACACAAAACTAATGAAATAATGATAATTTTGAATTTCAAAATTCAATCATCAAATTTAAAATTAGCTTGTTTTTAGCCAATTAGCGGTTCTTGGTAATGCTTTTGACATTAAAACTCTGTTGATGTTACTGCATGGCTACTCTACCGCCCCTGTTGCAGTATACAATTAAGGATATGTCAGAACAGCCCTCACTCTGTCTCTCTACCTACGAATAAACTGATGAGTTTTATGCTCAAACAAATGTACAGTTGCAAAATTTAAACCCTAAGCTCTATTTTCTATCCACAATTATTCATGAGAACGACACTAGACAGTTCAATTACAAATTAGAAAATAAATTACATTGCGTAGTGTGCACTTCAAAATAGTCACCTTTTTAGAAGTCGAACAATTTAGCCTGTGAAAACTTTTTACCCAGAATTCTCAGAGCTTTGGTCTCTACACGGGATTCATAACTCTGAGCTTTAACATTGATGAAAACTCAACTGTCAATGTTTTTGACAACCGAGTAGAGCTAGAGGAAAGAAAATGCAGCTCTCCAGAACATCTGAGAGTTCACTAACGTTTGACATCTGAAAGTTACATTAACATCTGAGAACATCTGAAAAATACAATAACATCTGCAAACATCTGAACATTACATTAATATCTGAGAACAACCGAACGATTCAATATTCAATCATTCAGTGGTCTGCTTACACGCTTATAAGATGATACAAAAACATTACCGTTTCATGAAGTTCAATGTAAGCAGTTAGAAAATGACAGTGATGTTGAAGCAGATTTAGCAAGCCCCAACGTTTCAATCAACAAGAACTGAATAGTCTCTTTAGAGACTTGAAACTCTCTCAGGAGTCTTCCAAATTACTTGTCATACGATTAAACGAAAAGAATCTACTACATCTAGGCATTAATATTTCGTTTATTATAAAAGAAGTGTTCTGTAGTAATATAAATATTAGCAAAACTGAAAGCCGGAATATTTGATGGTCAACAAATATTGCATCAATGTAAAATAAATATTTTCTGTTTTGTTAGTTTTTTAACACACAGTTGGAGCAAATAGTGATCGAATTAACATAATGGAAACGAATAGATTTTTCTACAACAGACCAATACAGCGCATATCACGAAGTAGATCTGATACACTAAATCTAACGGCTATTTCCGATTGTGCACGAATTGACAAATTTACACTTTTAAATCATAAGCTTATAATAACGGTAAAAACAAATTAAAGTGACATTTTTTAAACCTAAAAGCACGAAATAAATGATCAAAAGCAGTGGCCACTAAATAACTTAATCTCTCATATTTTCCTTCGCATTGATACGTTAAAAGAGTATGCAATATTCATATGTACCACGTATATTTCAAAATTTCATTAATCTATATCCCTGTAAATACTTCAATATATTATAGTAAGTCCATTTGTGCACTAGTAAGACACATTGTGCCCAGTCTCTTGCTCCCTTGACCAGTTTACAGTTCTCGCGTCAGTGGTGCAAGACTACGTAAACTCTAAGGCGTAAACCTGGTAGTCAAGTGATCGCTCTAATAGGCTTAGGAGGAATAAACAATCGGGCAGGTGCAGTTTGTCGGCAAGTGCGGGCTGCTAAGCCACACTAGATGGACCTTAGCGTTGGAATGACTTGACGTCAAGGGAAAATAGCATCGAGTGTCATTTGCTGAGTGAATTCTTGAATGTGGTAATCATGACAGAAATTTAATCTATAGTGTTTACTCCTTCTCTGCAGTAACGTCAATATTAAGAATGAAAACCTCAACACGATTGTCGTACTCAGATAAACTATCATTTTACAAACTTCACCGGTAAAAATTTGGCCGAGGATGCATTTCTAAATAATTTGTGTCGTTACTTCAAAGGATAATGAAACTAATTAGACTGCAATCTGAAAGCGTTATTATAAAGTCAAGACTTAGTCCAGAAACTTATTATTTCAAACAGAAATGTATCATGAGTAGAAGAAGGCACAAAATACTTTCTTTAAGAGTTGAAAATGGGGATTTTTCGTTTCTACGCGAACCATATTGCGTCTACAGCGAGATGCAGCCCAAAATAGCGTTTTTCCACACCATTTCAGTTTTTCTTTAAGTTTCCATTCATTGATTGTTCAAGCCCTTATGTCCAATATTCAAAGCACAGCTCCTCGGAATTGATTTTTTAACCAATGTCTCAAATTCAAGTTTCAACTTCAATAGAAATGGTGAAACAATCTCTAATTCATAAGTCCTGTATTTTAGTCTCTTTTCACGATTAACGTACGTGGTCTTTCAATAAATAGTAGAAACCAAAATTATGGGAAGGGTTTTATGTTGCCCACAGAAATTGAGAATCATTCTGTTGAAGCTCTGCTTTAAATTTTATCATATCTAGAACTGAAACTTTCATGTGCTCAGTAAAAAAATGTTTAAATTATTCCTGAATTTTTATGGGAAAGAAAATTCCTTTTTCATAGAATTCGTCCTCCACAATTTATATGTTAATTCTAGCGGCACCGAAGCTTTCAAAATATGTTTATGGACTTAGCTTTGAAAAAAGAGGAACAGTGTTACGATTGCACATCTACGTTAATTTTATGTATCACTTTACACCGTGAAGCATCGAAATGTGTTCGAGGGGTAAAAATAATGTTATTGAAGTACTGATTAAGAATTAAACAGAGAAAACACGAAAGTAATTTATTTCTTGAGAAAATAAACTATTTTCTCTCATCCGTGTTACTTTTTCAACAGGATTAACTAGCAACTTTTGATTGTGAATCTGTAATCTGAAACGTTTTGGTAATGAATGAGAGTAATTCTTGTCATTGCTTACTATTTTTGAAAACCAACAGGAAATATACATCACTGTGCAAACATAGCCGTCGTTTGTGCAAAGAAAGGTGAGACGTTTCTAGCAACATTTTCATAATCTTTTGGGAGAAAATAAATTTGCGTAATGTTCAACTAATTTCCGAGAGTCTCGGCGCTTTTTAGCACATAGTTTCGCTGGTATGATACCTGGCCATTAGCTTGCCTTTGATTATTTGTGTGAGCTTATTCTCTATTGTACGGCATGCTGCTCTTCAAGAGACGACGGCATGCTGCTCTTCAAGAGGCGGGAATGCATCAAAAGTGAGCCAGAATGTAGGACTGTAAGACTACTCCCAGAGGGATACAAGGACTTGACAGCGTTCACATTTATCTTAGAAACAGTGATGTCGACGACTACGTCTCATGAATAGGCCAATTCTGCAACATTTGTTGGCAAACGTCCTTATTGGAACAAGTATTCAGATTGAAAAAGATTGAAGAGACCTGAACAAGGTTATTAAATTTTGTTCCACTGAACATCACGCCGGAATTATTCCATGCTTCGTAATTCGTCTGAATTTTTTTTCAAGTTTTCTAATGATTTCAAAATTTCTGTACTGATGTGAAGGCATTTTGATCATTAAGGAGGAGCTGAGATAAATGAATGACTTGAAACACGAACAGATTAGAACTCCTTTATAAATAATCCGCTTTTTTTGCATTGCCGTATGAATCACGACTCCGTGTGAAATTCATTATTGGGTTATGAATTAAAATATTGAAGCCAGGGCTGAAGGAAGCATTTCATATTGATGAAATCTTCTTGCTTGTGTTGAATAATTTATTTATTTCTCTAATGTGTTGCTTTTTAATCAATATAAATTCTAGGTTTACACATCAAGTAGAGTTTGCTTATTCAGTCATTCATGTTTGTAGTATCAATGATAAATAGGTTGAAACAAGCATCAATAATATCAGCAGACGTGAACATATCTATGGTACTCTTTACTTTCCTATCATTGAAGGGTTCATTTACTAACATATCCATTCGTTGGTTTCATTACCGTCCCGTTTTACATGTTCAATCAAGCATCAAGAAAGCAACAATGCATGTATTTTGCTATGTTACCTGTTATTGCCTAACACCAACTCAATTGAAATAGTGTTATTACATTGTTTTTATGGCACAAAAGAGACATGTGAATCTCTTATAGTATTTGTACTTTAATTCACCAATACGCACGTCATGAACTATGGCTGTCAGAGAGCAAAATTTTTTATTATCTGACTAGTCTTTAGAACGACTTTTAATCAACATACACTCTTTAAAAATAGACTTTTTACGAATCATTTCAGGCCTGGTGATTGAAAATATAATTACTGTCTATCAGTTTAAATTTTTAGAGATAAAGTTGCTTAGAGAGCTTCCGGAACTTAAGATTGGCTAACAAAGGTAACGAACTGGATTATTGCAGAGCAGGAAGCAAAGAAAAGATACATAAAAGAACATGCAGTGGGTAAAAGAAACGAAGAAATTAACGTTTGCTGTGTATAAGGACATGCAGCGAGAACAACAAACAAAGAAGAGGACGTTAGTGTATGTAAGGATCTTTATTGGGTACAAGAAACACAAAAAAATGCATTGTATGGCAGAGAAAATATGATGAACAAAAGCTGGGTCGAGCCAGCGATAGCCAGGCGTGGACGAGCTCGGAAGCACCTCATACAGTATGTGTGAGCACTTAAAGGGGAAGCGAGTTCTGGGAACTACGTTTACTGAAGGAAAATTTCATGCATTTTTAATGGTGTGGGAGTAATATTATTTTGTAGATAGGATTTTAGGAAGAAGTGGGCATATATATTCTGAACTCATATAGGGAGGGAATGATTAATTGATAATATAATTTTGATATTGATAACTCAAGCTTAACCACGATACCATATTAGTTTCAAAAAATATTTTTTAAGTTCCATTGAATGTAAAATTCTCATCGCACTCCCGATGTAATTCTGAGTGTCAATCGAACACGATGAAACAAGAATAAACAAGATTTATATTACGTTTATCGTGAGAAGTAACCGTACACGAGAGAATGAATTATCGCAGTCATTTCACACAACTCGCTATGAAAGAATAAACTAGTATTATCGGATAATTAAATGCAGGAAATAAATACTTCAGCAATACTATGCAAAATACAAATACTTCAGTTCAAGTTGTCTTTAAATTTACAGGGGCTTACAATGGTGCAAAAAATTTTTTAAAACCGCTTCCAACTGTGATATACGCTCTTTTTAAAGAAAATACAGTAAATGGACTAAACAGTAAATAGCCTATTAGAGTATTCACTTTTTTATCCACGTGCGTGCCTGACGTCTTAATTTCATTTGAATAAAAGCTCCCATTCATTTGCAAATCAGATATTAAACTGAAAAAAAGAAACTGACAAAGCTTTTTACGACTAGTTAGCCTCGTAATAATCATTTCTGTTGCACAAGGTTTGATCCTAATTTTAGTCCATTTCTGAGTTGTAAAACCAAATAACAGTATTTTTCACCAGACCAGATTTTAAGACACAAGATATTATATACTAGCGAAAAATAGAAATTTTATGTTTACAGTGAACTAATTACGTAAATAAATGTGCAATGTATTTTCAAATTTTCTCTAGACACATTTCTTTGGGTGTGTGGTCATTATTGTATACTGGAAAAAACAAGTGTTACACGAGAGTGTGAAACGTGAAAAAATTGTGGATAGCGTACAGACTTTTTTGGAAAGCTCTTGGGTGACTTAGATAAAGCATAGATATTTCATCTGAAGTCAACAACTCAGCAGCCAAAAAATGCAGAAAGCTTTTGTCCCAGGAACGACTTCGGAGTCTCATTTTCCGAATCAGCGTGAGCTAGATGATTTAATCAGGGATTTTGGTCTTACCAAGTCAGGAGCTGAACTTTTTTCATCAAGCTTAAAATAATAGAATCTAGTCCTGGAAATCTGCAAGGCTTTTGCATACAAGAAACGACATAAAGATTTTAAAATTTTGTATGTGAATATTAATAATCAATGTTATTAAATAAATATTTTCCTTCCTCTCATGAACACTCCTTGGAGAAAAAAGAAAATTACGACAATATAAAAAACTTCTGGACAAACTAAATTACTCTGAATTCAACTAGGATGTTTGTGGTGGTTACAAGATATTTGCCTTCTTTGCTTGACTTACAAGATAGATACACAAAGTATTCATGTTTCCTTTGCTTATGAGACAACAGAGTCCCAGCCTCCAAGAGTGGAACTGTAGCCAGTAATGTCAAATGTTTACAAACAGCCTCTAGTAGATGACTACAATGTCTTATTAAAATAGAATAGAATAGAATAGAATGAGGCTATAGGAACGAACCTTCTGGCCCATTCTTGGGTCGGATAATTACTTCGAGAATTATTCAGTTGTTTTACCCAAGTCCCATGCCGTATTTCTAGCCGCGTCAACCATGTCGGCAGCGGGATTCGAACCCGGGTCTTTCCGCTCGCAAGCAGACTCGCTCACCAGTCGACCAAGCTGGTGATACAGTCGACCAAGCTGGTGATATTATTATTATCAACCTTTGTATCAAACTCAGATTAGTAAAACAGTTTCTGAAGGCCTTAGATTTTCAAGCTGAAGCTTTTCAAGAAATTCGTCTATGTTTCCAAAGTTATCTGAGGATAGAATTAAGGGTGACATATTTGTTGGGGGTCAAATAAACGCCATGTTGAAGCCCGTGAAACTGGAACGAGCGATAACAAAAGTTGAAAAATAAGCTTGTTGTGTATTTCGTAATGTAAAGAAAAGAATCAGGCAATAGAAACGAGCCGTTCAGCCCATTCTTAGTTTGTTATCTGAGTCCCATGCTGTCTAAAGTAAAGACATAAATCATGCACGTACACCCCAATCACGTATGCCAACTCAGTTACGTACACACACTTCACTCACCCACAGGCATTTCAGTCACATACATGTATCACAATCATACACTGGCCCAGGAGTTAAGGACATAAAATTAGTACGTTATAATGCTAGGGGGTTCGTAATCCAATATTTGTCGATGTTCCCTAGGAAATCACAAGGCTCCCAATAACAAAAAGCTGGTAGCAAAGCTTATTGAAAATTTCAAGAACATGGGTTGTTACGTGTCCCTAAAAGTTCATTTTTTCGCACTCTAACCTAAATTTCTTCCCCGAAAACTCCGGTGATGTCATGCATGAGGTGATGTATGAGGTGATGTATTGAGAAATTTCATCAGAAAATAGCAACAATGGAAAGAAAATACCAAGGACGATGAGGTGCTGCAACGATAACAGATTATACGTGGTCTCTAGTCAGAAGAAATAAAGGTGTTTATAATAAAGATATTTATTCTCTAAAAAATCTCAATCGTCCATACTCTTCCAATCTTAAGAAAATAACTATAAAGGCATTTACAGTGTGGAGTTTTATTGTCTTTTTGTTCTTATAACCCTTATGCTTCGTAAATACTTTGCAATATATGAAAAAGTATTCGCACTAGGTATTGTTTAATTACTTTCACATTACTTGAATAGATTGAACCAACAATGGGCTGTAGAAAAAAGGTATATATATATATATATATATATATATATATATATATATATATATATATATATATATATATATATATATATATATGTATATATATATATATATAACGAGAAATATGAAATCAAGAATGAATAAGCAACTATCAATGTTATGTCAAAACGAAAAGAATTATAAATTCAGTATCAAAAAATGGATACATGCGCCTCAAAAAATACGACTAAAAACATCAGTTTCATTGTGTTGTCCTTTGTCTTCTATGAGCCATGAGAAAATTTTAGCATTCTGAATGATGGTTCGAAACAAAATTTATATATGATTTGGCATTTTATGTGTACATGTTTATATTTAAATTATATATATGTATATATGCTGTATACATAATCAATATAGATGTTTGTAAATCCATTACAGTGCACCCATAACTTTCTTGACAATTTAATCAATTCATCACAAAAAGCTTGAATTTCAAATTGATAAAACATTGAAAATTTTCACAAAATCATGACCTAACATCGAAGACTTTCACCTCATTTAAGTCACGTATATATTGACACCATTCGCTGCACAAAGAGCATGAAGACGGTACTCGATTTCTTGCCACGTCTGCTGCAGTCTAGCTCATCAATGGTGGTGATGGCACCAATGATCCTTTGCTTCAGACCGTTGATGTCCCGTATCTTTTTGTTCGATGCACGATATCGAGCACATAACATCACAGAAAGAAGTCCAGGGGAGTAATATCTGGTGAACGAGGTAGCGCGGGAATTGGGCCATCTTTTGCAGTCCATAGGTCTAAAAATATTTGAGTTAGGATCCCACGAACAAGCAGTCCTCAATATGGTGTTGCACAGTCATACTGGGTAAAGACGCTGCATATATGGTAGTAGTTGGCGCTTTCTGACCGCAGTACGGATGAAGTTTGTCAGTGAACGTTCAGAACTTCGTCTCACAAGATCAAAGTTTTCCTGGGACTTTTTCAGTCCTACACAGATCCCTTTATTCTCCTTTGTTCTGTCTGTATAAATTTGTTGTGCCATGCATTGTCGGACGTGAGAGGTGATATCTTCTTTACTCAATCCTGTAGTTTCTCCGAGTCATCTTCTCTGATTTTGTCTTAGTGCATGCACTCAATGTGTCGGTTCTTAAAGAACATCCTTTTTTGGGATTTAATTCAAGAGCTTTTCCATTAATAGTCTTACTATGACACACAAACACACTATGAATCATAATTCAGATCGGCTCTAAATTCTTAGAAGAAATGTGATGAACGTATTCCAGCATTCGCCTGTGTAGCCATTTCTTGAGGAGTAAGTAGATTTTCGGACACTCTGTATAAATGTGCATTATATACCCATGCGTGGACCCTTAATATGTATGATTTCAAATGTGTTTGAATTGTGTTATGCCAGAACAAACGAGGGGAATGTATTTTACAAATTGTTAGTCGTATGCGATCATTCATTCACTCGTATCAGGTTGGAAAGAGTCGTGTCGTTTTTTTATTTTATCACTTTTCAGCCTCTTAAGAGTTATAAAGTAAGTTATTTTTAATTAAATTGATGTCCTAATATCTTATTCAGTCTATAATTAATTATAATTAGTAATATTAAGTCAATTTTGACCAATTGCACCGTCAAGAAATGAACGTTAATGAAGAACATGAGATATTGCATGTTCTAGGAATGCAAAAAAGCTCTTCTGCTACAGAAGCTGCAACAAACATTCGAACTGTCTATAGGAGGAATGCTTTGAATGATTGAAAACCTCAACGAAGGTTTGCAAAATTCTCATCTAGAGATTTTAACCTGGATGCTCGCCCTTGTTTGGAAAAACTAAAATCAATTGATCAAGAAGCCATTCAAGATGCTGTTGAGGTCAATTCAAAATTACACTGTAGAGAATTAGCGCAACACTTGAGTACTACTCATATCATCATTATTCCATGCCTTCATGCACTGGGAAAGATTTCAAAACTTAGACAATGGGTTCCCACAATTTAACTGATGCTGAACGAAACCAAAAACTGGCTGTCTGCCCAGCTTTGCTTTCAAGGAACCATCTAGACCCATTTTTGGATAAAATTGTCACTACAGACGAACAATGGGTTCTCTACAGCAAAACTCAACCTTAAGAGACAAAGATTAGATCGAAATCAAAGCCATCAGCTAGTTCCAAAACAGGGTCTACAACCAGGAAAGATCATGCTCTGATTATGGGGAAGGATGAATTCATTATGAGTTATTAGACTCCAACCAAATAATTATGGCTACAAAATATTATTCGTAAGTTTATGATCTAAGAACTGCTCTGTCAAACATTAGACCAGCATTATTCAATAGTGAAAGTGTTCTACTTCAGTATAACAGTGCTGGACCTCATGCAGTAATAATAACTCAGGAAAAAATCATGAGCTTCAATTGGGAAGTTTCACCTCATCCACCTTATTTACCTGATATTGTTCCTTCTAAATACTATTTTTTTAAGTCTTTGCAGTATCACTTAAGTAGTAAAAGCAATGGAAATTGCGAGCAACTAAAAATTGACCATGATTTGTTTTCCTCTGCAAAATCCAAGAATTTTTTGGAGGAGGTAAGTATCAAACAGCTAGTTTACCATTGGAAAGAAGTTCTAGGAATTGAAGAAAATTATTGCAAATAATAAAAATAACATTATGTGATTTTTTTAACCCAAAATAAATCTGTTGGGACAAATCGACATGACTTACTTTACAACCTGATAAAATAACAGAGCGAGAAAAGCAAGCCTAACTGGCAGTAAGCCTTTCCTCTCCATCAGAACTACGGAAGCTCACACTGAGTAAAATAAAGCACACGCATCCGAGGCATGACGTTGAAGGCTCGTGACATTGCCTCACTCCTTCCTCTTCAACGAGACTCTGACACCAGCGAGTTTTGAGTGACATGGCGGCCAGACGCAGACGTCGTTGCTTTTAACCATCGAAACTTTCCGCTCGGAAACAGCAACGGTCAAAATGTACCAGAAAACAAGCGGTAGTATCACCTGCATTGTCTGCTTGTTCCCCGTATGAGACGGAATTTTTTCTGTTGAATAGGTCTACCAACGAGCCACAGCAGTAAAATTATTGTACATTCGAATGCTTCGTAAGTTTTCTTCGGGAATTTTATATCAGCAGCGAGTGCCCCGAACTGGCAATGAGTTTTCCCGAGTCTCTTCAGGATTGTGATGCTTTTTATGTCTGTGATAACAAGATTACGCGTTGTTAGGGTCAATATATATTTAACTGAAACCCCTCCCTTCACCGAAGAAACAATGTGAGTGCGTAAGATACCTATTTAGAGTCGATATTCGTTAGGCTGAAACGGAACAATTTTTTATTTAGACATGCTCTATACTATTGCTTATTACTTACCAATTAGGGTTAATAATTATCAAAGGACATTTTGTGAAACTTTAATTTCACAGGCGGTACAGTTATGTAAGTCTGCAACTAACTTGGCTCACACACTGATCGAAAATTTGCAGAACTACGCAGAATATCTGGTAGTGACGGTTTGAACTTCTGCACTACCTGGTTGTAATCAAATCTACAACAAACCCATCAGCCCTTTAATGAAGAGCTTACATGTATTTTTTATGAGTGTTTCAATTATTTCGTCCAACATCTGTACAATTTGTTCCACAGCAATAATAAAAATCAATTTAAAAGAGTTCCCTTATTATAAGTGTAAATCTTAACACCAAACACGCCAATGGATTGAAAAATATTCCATTAATATAACATTCCTTCTTCTGGTACCAGCACTTTCGTTAACTTTTTTGTACTATTCATTTCTCTCCTGCTTTCTTCACTTCTTTCTTGCTCTATTCTCTATTATCCACTTCTCTATGCGTTAGTTGTTTGCCTAACCTAACCATTAAATGAATGCCGCGTACGGGCATTCATTTAATGCTCTTTTTGGCTTGGATTTGAAGCGCTCATTTCTGCACTAGCTCATTCATTTGCTTATTTATCTCCTTCAGCCGACAACATTCTCAATCTCACAAAATAGCACTTTTTCTGTAACCAAATATACTCCCTCAACTTTTTTACGTCTCGTAGCTCCCTTAAAAATGATTCTTGTAGAGGCAAAGCTTTAATTTTCAGCTACGGGCATTCCTCCTGTATGGAAAAGATCCAACACAGCCGCTCACTTCTCTCTACACAAGCCCACGCAAGCCCTCACTTCGTGTTCTTATTATATTTCTTGTATTTCTCACTTTTTTAAGCATACGCTCATAGGCAAAAGCATCTTATTGTACAAATGAATAGTGTTGAAGTTAGGAGGCTGGATAACATTGTGTAGGAACTCATTCGAAATTATTTCAGCTACATTTTTAAAATATTTAGTTTTGGAAACCGGATTAGATAGTTTGAGCTAAATGGTACTCCTGGAGCATTATGCTGCGTTTACCTAGAAATATATGATTAATCATGACTATAATAAAATTTTTGCACGCTATATTGAAGTATTTCATTCGTTACACAAAAACTTCCTGGTACAAAAGTATTTGCAATGAAAATGAATAGTTTCATGTTAATCCTACATATCCAATGCTACTCAGTCCCAATTAACAAGTCGCACAAGTAATGCATGGTTTTCTTGTTAATATTTATTCATAATACGTGTACACATAATGCACACTTATCTATTTAACTTTAATGCGTCAACTTACGGAGACCAGCATCATAAAATCATCAACTTCAGAACGACTCATTCTGAGCAGAATATTAGAAACAGTAAGCACAACTAAGCTAGAATATGAGATGTATCCTGTGCTGCACGTCTTTCTCAACCTCTCAAATTCAGTGGAGTTTAAATTAAACTAAAATTGATCAGTTCAAAGCTTTCAGAGCTTCATAAAGTAACGAGTTTAGTGGAGCTCCTCCAGGTATGAGTGATCAGGATCACCACAACTGAGTAAAGCGAGAAGGTCATTAGTTTAAATCGGAGAATAAAAAGTTTTTTCTACAATAATGAAGAAGCCTTTAGCACATATTTTATTTAATATATTTTATGCTAAGGTAGATGAAACGAGTGAAATATTTTCATGAATTTATACTAGAAGTTATTGTTGTAAATTAAGTTTATTTTTCTAGCAAGCTTCTAAGAAATATTGTTAAAATAGTAAATTTCCATAACCTAAGAATGACTTTGTTAATATTAATATTTAATTTCACGTATTTATGGATTCACAAAATGATAAGCACTAAATTTAACAGCTATATATACGCACGCTGATAAAAATAGAATTAAACATCTCACTGTCGAGTAAAATTTTTAATTCTTTCAAACAATGTCCCTCTTATGCAGAATAATATAATCGATAATGGCATCGTAAAACAGCACTAAAACTTAGCGTAGCATGTGAATTTTATTGTTGAAAACGTTACTCAAGATAATTAAAATAAAACACCAATGAAAAATTGCGCATAACACAGACCAGTTTAATTAAGTACAGAACAAAGGCACTAGGCAGGCTTTGGACTGGTAGAAGTAGAGACCGTAATACTGGCCTTATGATTCAGAAATGCATGTTTGAGGCAACTTTATGCCTGAAAATACAATTCTGGACACACAAGCTCGACCGTCCATGCGTTCGTTTAATATCGTTGTGCTCAAACTAATTATTCATTCATGGCGTTCTGCGAACCCATGATTTCGCATGAATTTATACCGAAGTTACCTTCATATATTATACTTGTCAAAAATAAAAGCCTTTCTATATTGTGCATCTTAATGTTTGAAACTTGTTTGATGTATTTCGATACTCTGAGTTTCTTTTCGGAATGAGATTTTACTCGTGATGCATTTAGTAACACTAACCACTCGTATATCAAAAATGACTCACATACCCAACGAGACCACAAGTTTAGAGAAAGCCTCAAACCGAACATATATGAAAAATATCCCCCATAAATTCTCTCAATCCGTATGAGATAAATTTACTAAAAAAGAATGCTACATTTACTCTAACTAGTTCGCAACAGTACGAGCAAAAGAGTGCTGAATAAAATAAAATATTCGAATCTGTGTGCATAAACCTGCAAAAATATAAGATAAAACAATAAATTCCCAAGAAAAAATTAAATAAAATAATCTTAAAGTGACGATTAATAGAGAATCTTAATTATTTGTGCTTGAATGTGTCTCTAATTCATGAACTAGTGGACGACAGCGAGGACTGAAAACTGCATTAGTTCAAGCATACAGCTAGACCTTAGCTTTAGATAATTTGCTACTCATCGCTAAATATGATGCAGTTTAATTTTTGTTAATTATGCTTTTTATCAATCTTTTCTAGTCTTTTAAATATGAGTATAATGTGTATAAATAAATTTTGCGAATTTATACTATGATATATTAAAACATTAAATAATGATATTTAGCAGTAAAACTTTAGAACTCATTTATAGTATGAAACAATTTTATTTATTTCAGATACATTTTGTTTTGTCACATTTACATTTGGCATTGGAAACATGACGCAATAATTGTGGTTAATGCTGAGCTTTAGCAGTAACCATAATTATCGGTGAGTCGTATACGACACATGAAATTGCACGTCGTCGAGGTTCCGTACTCGAGCGCGCCCCACACGATGGAAGCATAGCAGCTGCTAATTCTTTTGAATGTGCAATGAGGTAATCTTATCAATGTCCAATTGAAAACCGCGAAGAGGCTTTTGTAGGGTCGCTTGATGCCTCTGGACTTCAAAATTAGGATATCAAAACTCAAGTAATTTACGGAATGTTATTGGGCTAGCTATCGAAATTATTACGAATAAATTTGAATTATAGTCAATTCAAAGATGCTCAGAAGTTCTAGAAGTAATTTAAGGTATTTTTTCTGTGTGTCTTCATGGGGGTTTCTGAAATTCACACGAAAATGGAAAAAATAAATTTATTGTACTAAACAAGAATGCACTTCGCAATTTTTTCTTCCTCAAAATAGTTAAACTACCCTAATTCTGAGTAAAAATTCATACACATGACATTAGATTTTGTAAAGGGGGCCTAACTCTGGTTTTATAGAAGCATTAACTTTCAATAAAAGGGCTTAACCACGGGACCGATTCTCTTCACTAACTTCTAGTACTCGTTTTCTGTTGCGTCTCTCATCACTGTTCAACAGTAGTCTGCAAGCAGAAAAGCGTTCCATTTTCCATATTACCGTCAGCAAATTTTAGACGTATATCCATATGAAATTGCTCTTCAAATTTATTCCTCACGGCATCGAAGTTGTTGAGAAAAAGTCCAAGTGAGAATGTAGAAATGGATTTTGAGTGACATGTTGCAAACTAATCGATGGTACTTTTCTAGAAGCGTGTTAACAATCTCAACGTAGTTGTCAGCTTTTCGATTTTCCAGGAAGCCATGCAGTACATTTTTAAAAATCTTCCTATGCTGCTATGTCATAAGTTCGAAGAAATTGTTAAAAGTTTTTTATCTTTAAGAAGACGAATCAGTGAAGAAGATTTATTCAACTTCAGCATAACTGAGGTTTGGAAATTGTCTTCACTGGTACTGTAAAATTTTTCTAACCTAAGTTTATCCTCAATATTCTTCATTATTCCAAGTTTTATGATTAAAATAAGTCAAATAATTAGTCTTTTTTCAAAGAGAGGGTCATGCTAAACATTTTTCTCTCAGTGCAGAGATTTTTACTAGGGTCAGACAATTATCTAGTAATAAAATGACTTATAGCGACTGCCCTACTGATACGTAGCAGCAGTACTTGGTGTATCTCAGCCGCAGCCTTGCAGTGACCTTCCAGTCTCCACAGCTCTGCCACTGATGGTCGCTGTACTTACTTGTAATTTGTGCTTGTACCTGTAATTGCTTTCGGAAGTGGTTTTATATTTTCATGTGATTATTTGATGTGGACTGCATGACCTATGAAAGCTGAAAGGAGGGAATTGTCATTGCATGTAACGTTAAAATTTAAAATTTGAACTTGTAAGCTTGAAAGTTATAAACTTTCAAATTTAAAAATGCCAAAATCTGTTTGCCGAGTCCTGTATGATGATATTTTAACATCACGTGGTAAAAGATTCCTTCGTCAAAACCTTAATGCTTGAAGTTCTGCATTGTCTTTAGATAGCTCTTACTCTCGAATTAAATCATTTAGTTCAGCCTGGCAGAACCTTTCTGGCTCACTTGCTAGTTCAATTTCTGACTTAAAATCATGATTCTGTGATTATGAAGGACGCAGTGATTCCTCGTTTCCACAATGTTTGTGTATATCTGACTGCAGTGTACTCAGCTGCAGGGAGTGATACAGGATCCATGAGGTAACAGTCGAATGGTTGACGGGATGTTTGGGGTATTCTCCGGCCCACTTATTCTTCTGCACATGCTATGCATGAAGGGAGTATCATGCGGAAATAGCAGTCGCTTACGTAGCATAAAGGCTCTCTCATAATCCCTATGACGACAAAGGGCTGTGTTGTTCTGTTCAATCATCCACGTAAGTCCATAGTTTATGAATTACAGACAGTGCTTATCCTGATCTGCCTACTGGATATCGAAATATTGACGATATGTTGTCTTTATAGTCAGAGTGATTGGATATTTCTGGGCAGAGAATGTCACTTCACATTATCTTAATGGCAATACGTATGGAAAAAAACGACCAGGAATTCGAAGACGGTAAAAAATTAACATCGGACCCTTCCATGCAGAGGGATTATCAGTACGTTTATGTTAATCATGAAATGAGGTAGTGCCACTGGGTTGTGCCAATATGGTTGAGTGGGAGAGCGAAATTGCGTTATTCGGAAGGAAAGGCACGTCTTCTGAAGTCGTCACCTGACGGCCCTCTGCACTTATACTGAAAAATTTGGATGCGTCTTCCACTCGCGACCTTGATTGAAAGCTCACTCGAAAAAAAGCGTGCAATAACAGGAGCCCTCACTTTGGGCGGCAATCGTGAAATTGGGCGCCTTTTTGCCGTAGCCTGAAAACGAGTTTTGTGGCAGGTTTCAGCGGGCACGACTAACAGCTTGCTACACACAAAGCCCGTCCTCAATTTAGGAAAAAATTGAAGACATTTTAGCCAGTTGTATCTCTCACGCCAAAACTTGTTTCAAAATTTTAAGCAATGAAAATTTTACCAGTAACATAAAAGCCAATTTAGCCAACGTTAAAAATGTCTGGAATATAACTTCCTGATGGCATGAGAGTACGCAACACATGCTTAATCATGTAAAGTTTGACCATCACAAATAATCTCTATGTAACCTGTTCGGACATATATATGAATTAACACCATACAATCAAATTCTTTTTGTTATTTTGAACGGCATAAAGCGCTATACTTCATGATAAGATTTCATTACATAGAAGTCAAGAATAACAAATTTTCCTTCACAAGTGAACATGTGCCTCATCATCAAAGAGGAATTAAAACCAGTTCAGGATTCGTTAATGCCATGTGCACTGCAATCTGTACCTGAGAGCCCTTGTGAACAATGTTAGTGTTGATCAACATTCCACGAGCAACTGAATTTCACAGCGACGAAAGTTCTGGCAACTTTCGAACTCAATTATGGAGTCAGACCTTATTACCAATCGAGGAAGAGGCAGCACTTTGAACTGGCCACGACTGCTTCGCTGATACTTCATCAAATTACCAAGTACTCCAGTTCTGGATATGCAGCAGGTCTTTGTTTTCGCGAAGTAAAAGCCTTTGTAGGGAATGTTGTTCTTACATTTTTTCTTCGAAGGGTAAGTAGCCTGTGTTGACACAGTTAATAAAATAAGGCAAGAAGCAAAATTTGAGGCTCTCTGATACGCTGTGTTTCAGTGCAATATCATACATTTTAATGGTGAACAATAAAACTGATTTAAAAACATTAATTTAAGAGAATGATTTATATCCTAAATAAACAACAAACATATAAGATGACCAGCTTAACAGGTTTTTATTCTTTGATTTGAGCAGTTTCCAATTCCAATTTCTTGTCTGGTAGCCTAACTAATTTGTTGTGTAATACATCGTCCTCTTCATAATAAGATGAAAAGTATATCCAGCATTTAATTGAATGTACAGTTTAAAACATTATGACTAAACTGACTAATAAATTGAGTTAAATTTTTTTTAAATGTAAATTTAATTTATTTGTTTAAAGTATTTTCTACCTTTTTCATAAATTACCGGTTATAGAATAATTTGGCTGTCATTCATCGATTTCTATCAGTCATGTAAAGTTAAAATACGAGGACAGAGTACAAGTAAGGGAAAGAATAGTTGATACTGCGTGTCAAAAGTTCTGTGAAGAGAGCGTATGTGAATCACAGGGCTGTCCATGAGCGTCAGTAAATTCGTAGAAAGTATAAAAAAATCATTAACAGGCTAAAGAATTAGGTCTTGGCGTTAGTACGTCAAAAGTTTGACATCACGTCAGTACGTCAACGAAATGATGCAAAACATAGAAAGTTAAAAGTCTGGGACAGATTGTCCGTCACATAGCTGGAAAAACGCCAAAGTCAAAGAACTGACAAAGAATGCAAGTCAATGTAACAAAGATAGTGTGTCAGTATGTAAATGAACGGATATAACGTTAAAAATATTACAGATTATGACAGAACGTAAGTCAAAGAAGGACAGAAAGAAAGTGTCAGTAAGTTGGAGAATTTAAACATTCAGTCAATCAAATAAACTACTGCACAACACATCTGAAACTACTGTAATGCGTCGTGGAAAGATCTCAGACATACCGTCAGTGAGTCAAAGAGCAGAATCACGACGTGAGAATGTCATAGAAGAGGGACATGAGGGGAGAAAGGAAGGAGAAGAGTGAAAGCAAGTCAAAGAACTGAAACAGAGCGTAAGTCAAAAAACTGAATGAGAGGATCAGTAATTGAAACGGCTGATGCAAGGCGTGTCAAAGGACAAGCTGGAGATGGACAAGCTCTGACCCCAGAACTGAAGGTTGCAAAGGTAGCAACTGCGTCTCAGGAAGTGGCTTTTAAGAGCGTCTCCTGCCCTTTGGTGCCATGCTAATTACTAATCAATGCTTCCCGCAACGCTGATGGCACTCGCACCATAACAATGAGTGTCAAACTTCAGTAGGTCTGTTCTTGCGCTAAACTTTAAAATTCTTCCTTGGGATTATTATTTTTTTTAAAGTTGGTACCAAGAAAATGTAGACCTTAATCAAAGTAGACGACAAAAATTAAAATTTCCCTTTGATGTTCGTTTTTGTGCAGCATATAATGCCTAACAACCTCTTTGATAAAGTGTCTCTTTTAATACAATGCACCTTATCGATTGGAAATAGCGTCGTTTAAACATTGTGAGTAAATGAACAAAGGCCAATGATTATTCCTCATTCACCCAGGTCATAGCAAAACTGTCATTCAAGTTTTATTCCTTCATAGGATGAAAGTCGCTGCCTTTGTGAAGCTATGTATGAAGTGCAGTGTTTATATTGCTCATTGGCAGAACTGATGAGGTCTTTTTTTAACCATTTTCGACAAGAAAGTCCATATGCCGATAAATTCTCCCTGCATGTTATGTCTGACTGTTTAACAATGAAAATGAAATTCGATACAACCAAACGCATGTGTTTGCCTGTATTCTACCTGATCAGTCACCCACTCGTATAAACTCAGAGAAATTTCGTCGGTACTTGAAATTTTCTTTTTGTGTACATTGGCCTGAATAGTGCCATCAGAATGATTTTTCATGTAAAATGAATATTGCGTTTATGTGAATAACATTGCTCCTCGCGTTATGTCACACTTAGAAATCGAAAATGTTTTCAATCTAGGCTTCTCTTTCCCGTAGTCTTGTTGCAGGTAGTCGTGTAATGTAATAATTTATTTTATGTAAGTATCAATGGAACGTTCTGAAGGAAGACCCTGTTCTATTTCAATAATTACGTAATATAGACCAACACTATCTAAGTCAATATATCTAAATCAAAGTCATTTTTCCATCCACGAACAGATTAAAATTCCTGCTCACTACATCGGAGTAACAGCAACTCTTGTCTGGAAAAGTCAGTCCAGCCTTCCAATTATGGCGTTTGCATCACTGTAAAAGCAAAGAAAAAACCATTGACGCGTAATTGGAGGTCAGAACTGATCAGCTGCAAGGGTTACACAGCTTCACTTGCTCGTTCCAGTATTTCCTTTTCTAGCTGTACTGATTACCAGTCGTTGGCATCAATGTCTTCATCAACAGAATTTTTCCTGAGCCAGCCGATAGCTATTGTGGGCAACGTAGCCTTGAAATGCGGCAATAATCATCATTCCAGTTTATGCTCACCGGAGGCCAGAGCGAGATTACCTATATGGCCTGTAATTGCTCAAGCTGGAGCGTCCTCGTAAAATCACTTTAACAGGATGACCGCGATGATTGCTCTTGAATGAAATTTTTTGAGTGCAATGATGTAAGATATGAAAAAGAGATTCCGTTAAACGTAGGTTTCGAGAGTAAAAAAGGTAGTTGTGGACCGCTGGGTGAACTGTACGTGAACGCTTAAATGTAATTAGAATATACAGCACATGCAGCATAACGTCCATGGGTGAAACAGTAAAATAAAAAGAGCATAGGAAGAGCTCGTCGCTCTGCAGAGTGTGCGGTATATCATAGAACTGTGACAAAATTTAACTTAATAAGATATTTGAAGGACACTGTTTCTGTTCCAAGTACGAACACTGCCAAATTAGATGTGTCAATGGCATTCTACATCATATACTGCACCTATACTATTTTTTAACCTCTCACAAGTATGTATTGCATGCTTTGTAAAAGATATATGATAGGTCTAAGTACACGTTTAGAAAGATAGTTTCCACTTGTTATTGTGTTCCCGTCTTCAGAAAGGCATAATGAGATCTTTGGCATGAGGTCTTACTGAAAAAAATCTTTCAATTTTAATAATTTTATTCCCAAGGAGTATGAGCCTATTTAGGATGGACTGACTGCTGCACAGTTCATTGGCTGGAATAAACTTCGTTCGCAAACGTTTTGGCAAAAAAATCAAGTCAATATGCAGGAAAAAAACGGTAGATTTGCATATGACAGTCTGGAGAATATGCAAATAGTGTAGGAGAGAAAGAATAAATACCTTAAACACATATGATTTGAATGCTTCGAGTTGGTCAAACTTTTCTATGAGCACGTAGATAAAAGCGGATGGAAGTAGTGAAAAAAACCGGAAGAGTGCACCTGATAACTATTTTGGGGCAGTACACAATATGCTTCTCATTGGGATAAGATTTTATTCATTCCTAAATGTATCATACAAATTACTCACAAAGTGAAGAATAGAATAGTTGCCGAACAATAATTTAAAACCTGAAATTCAACGCTTGCAATAATTTTGCAGCTGGAGGAATTTGCAGAATGTAGCCAAAATCTGGAATGGGTCTGAAGAATTCGATGAATGTTATTAATCCCATAAGCGTGCTTTTGCATCGCTCACATAATGTGCAAGGTGAGCAGCACGGCCACTCAGCGACGTACACCTGGCACAACTGTACTGTTATGCGTGATGAAATATGGCATGCTTCTTTCTAGCACATCGTTAAAACAAATATGATCTTGCATTGTTTAATCATTGACTTACAGTTACGTTAACAAACATCACCACACTTCGCAAACATTGATTTATGGTTTGGTGTATTATGATCAGAATTAGAGAGTAAAATTATACTACAATAACGTTTTCATGACCGGGAGTGCACAAATACACCAAAAAGTAATAGAAAATTCGGGAAAAATCGTAAGAAAAAATTAAAACTATTTTGGTTGAAAAGTCTCGAGTACACGTATGTAAAAATGTTATTAACTGTTTTTCAAGCAAATTTTTTATTCATTTCGGATGGTATTACATTTAAAATTTAAAACAACAATTTAAAAGCATGTTCACATTCTTAGATCACTAAATCTTCAGTTGACATTTGATGCTTCTCCATTGTAGCGTCATCAGCAAGTCAGGCATTGGATAGCCGAAACCCATGTAGATGGTAAACGCTACTGGACAAAATTATTCCAAAGCATTGTAACGTATATCTCAGTGCAATTAGTTCAATAATTTAGGAAGGAAACAATATTATTTTACAGTGAAGCATCGCGTTCTGGTAACCCCAGGAAAATTTCCTTTCGTTCAATCAGAAATATGGTCGAAATTATTTCTAAAAAGCTTTACACAGCCTAATTAGTAAAGAAACTTGGTGCAAAAACTGTTTGCTGTCAGATTGATAATGTTCCCTTGTCAGTCTTATCATAATTCATTGAAAGTTTGATAAAAGAATTATAAGGGTATTGAATACTTTTTAATGAAAGTGTTTTATGATATACACTAGAATTTCAAGAAAAAAAAGGATATAGTGCTTGCAAGGTTTGTCTATTTTTAATTCTAAAGTTTATTTCCAAAAAATACAATAACCCAGTAAATTTTTCCCTACATTGCTAGAATGATACGTATTGCAAAAATTAATTGATTTGTTAGCAAATGAAAATCGATTGAAAACCATAATTATTAACAAACTGTGATTGAAAATTAGTGAATTCTCAATGAATATCGGCATAGAATAACAATCTTTCAGTTTATTGGTTGTAAAGGTTTATGTAAAATTCATTTTGAACTATCATTCATGCAGAAAAGACTAAGCTTGCATGAGAAATCTACGCAGATTTTTCATCGTACTCTTCGTCAACCTCACCATCAATTTTTCGCGATGAAAATACACTCCTATTCTTCCGTAATTTGTGAGGCCATCTGGAGCACCAGATAATGCATAGTGACTTCAGCCACAGAGAAAATGATTCTACAAAAATCCACCTTGCTTGCTTATCTCATTGACTAGAAATTAGATGACCTCAAAAGATTACATCCACTGTGATATTTTTGGAAATTAATGAAACAAGAAGGAAAATACGAAGAACTGTGAAGTGTGATGAAATTTATTGCGTTTGCGATAGTATTCATACAATACTGGAGTATCGAGCAGCACTGAGAGCTGTGTGCAACAGTTTTTCATGCTGTAAATTTACAAAAAATAGAACTAACATGCTCGTATATAAAATAGCGGAATTGATGCGTAGTACTTAAATACACCGTTTAATCTCATTCAATACTTTCAATTCCAGCTCATTTCTCAAGCGTTTTTTCATTCAGCATTTGAACACGAACTGTCAGTGTTTTTACGACTCCTTTAATTTCTCTGTGTGATCTAATTCATTTGTTATTCATTTATCGCTGAAACTAGAACACCAACACGCAATTTTTTTAATTGAGCTCGTCATCATGATGGAAATTGAATTAATAGTTCTTCTTCCCAGCTGAATTTTACAGGTGTAATTATTATGTTAGAATTTCGATACATTGTATCTTTTGTGAACGACAATCGAATCAGAAACTCACATGGTTCGAATTAATACTAAAACATGTACACAATGCTTTCAAATATTGTTTGTATTATTTTACTTTCCACCTTAGTACGTCATTTCAAAGTAGTGTGGCAGGTTTTTAATTTCGCTAAAATTATACGTTTCAACAGTATACCTTCGAACAGAAAATACTGTATACAAGTGTGTTTTTTAATTAAAACAGATAAAAAGTTTTATCATTACTGATACGATCAATAATTAACTGAATGTTGTTCATGAAGTTGAGTATTTCAGGTGACTCAGCCAATCTCCACACAATCATAGTTTGATTGAGTGCAAAAGTTCCTACCATGTTTCACATTTCCAACCTAAACACAGCTACTCACTGAAATTTAAAGCCTCCATTTACGCGATAAATCCAATACGTAATTCAGTACTGACTTGAAATAACACTTAATATTTATTTCTATTTTTAAGACACTTTACGCTTAAAACGTACAAAATTCATTTCAGCTGTGACCATTAAGAAATTGCCTGCGGTAGGAAGCTTTTCTTGTGCTAAAGTTCAGAAGACTCGTAAGTAATGACCCGTACTTCCATTTACCGGCCCACGGCTTTGAACTGAGCCGGTGAAATTAAAGTTACCTTACTAAATTTTGACGGCTCACAAGTCGTGGAGCTTTGTTTTTATTTTTTTGTTAGTAGTAACAACTACTCCACAAATTTCTCCGCAGCACTAGAAGGCGTACAACTTTTGTTCTTCGAGCAAAATTGTTGGTCTATTGTGAAATTATTCTTCAAAAATTGAGTTTTAATAAATCAAGACTTATTTCTGTTAACTACCAACTATCCGGAAAATTTGAAGTCGGTCAAAGAATTTTGAACTAGAATGCTTGACTTCATAGTGATGTTTGCCCATGTGGCTTGACGTATCATTCAATCATAACATCATAAAAGTCCAAATTACCTGGATTACACAGACGCTCACAGACTTTCAAGACGACTATTTTAAAAACGATTTAGCTCACTCAATTCTAGCATAAAGCCCTGGCTTTTGAACAAACGAGAACGCACTGAGCATAAGTCCTTACAGCAAAATTGCACCTCAAATATTTACTGCATTACTCGCACGCAATTGCTATTTGTTGGTTAATGTCGTCATCAGAAGAGTTGTGTAAATTAGAATTTTTAAAGAAGCGGGCCATGTCATACTCACTACTCACACGTGCTCACAACAGATCATCAAACACTCATACACCCATTAATAAAAGCATTTAAGCTTCTGTTCACTTCCATTATTCACCAGTTCATAAGTAACAACGAAGAAAACTTTGATCTATGTTCTATTCTTTCTTTAATAAGGAAAATGTTTACGAACAGATTTACAGGTAATTAATGGAAGATGTTACTGGTGAATTATGAAAATATTTGGAGAAATATGTAAGAATCACACGACAGAGAGACAATGAAGCTCCCCCAGGCTATAAACTCGTGGTTTACTCTCCGTTTAAATTTGGTCTCGTGAAATTTTATTATTAATCTGACTGGGTATTAACATGTTCTATGAATCATTTACAGGGATAAAATATTCATTTCCGGATGTTATTTTTTATAGACACTTCGAACAAACTATGGCAACAGGAACGAGTTGTGTGATCCATTCTTGGATTGTTACCCAAGTGCAACGCTGTCTAAACTAATGTAAAAACATCAATCGCACACATGCACTTCAATCAAGCACAGACATTTCGGTCACGTCCGCGTACCTCAGTCACGAAATAGTATGTCAGTCACGCACACGCACTGCAACTGTACACGGGCCCCATGTAACCTAATACCGAACAGTTCTCATAAGTGCAACTGACCATAACGTGTGATGAGACAAATTTCATGAAAATTAATAGTTATTTCTCATATTTTATCATAAGAAACTGAAACAACAACAAACCAACGCCATCAACAAACCAACGCCGAAGAGCTTTTTCAATCTACCTATAACTAATTAACAAGAGACATTATACATTACCTCCATGTTGCATAATAAAAATGAAAAGCAGAAATGCAAACAACGCTGATGAAAATCTGTGGTCTAGATTTATATTTTTATGTTGATATTTTTTTTTACTCCGGTGGAAAAAATATGACCACCCTATTACGTGCACATACAAATTTGCATCGATAACATCTAAATTCAGGCAGCTTAAGGAAACGAGTTAAAAGTCATTTTACTGAAAGTATTTCTACTAATTTGAGGAAAGCTTGAAGAGTACATACATGCTAGTGAAGAATCAATTATGAGGTTTCCTGCTATTGCAATTACAATCAATAAAAGTATCAGCCTTGAGAATGAAGTTGATGATTTCCAAGCTAAAATATAAATTGAACGGTAAATTGCCTCATGGGTGCGTGCAAGTTTGGATATCATTTCTCCAAATCACGAGTTGCAGAACCATTTCTACTCTCTCTCTCTCGGAAATTCCTCGTGTTTGCATCTTTGGTACTGAAACGCATATATGAATGGATTGGTTGTGTTCAAATTCTTCCTTTCATGCAATGACGTCGACACAACACTGCCAGTTATGTGACATTTCTATCAAAAACTGTCCTTGGCATCCGCTCCTATACACAGTAACACTTCGAGTGAACTACCTCTCGTTACTGCACACCTTGGAAAAGAGATCTTATGGTTCTCATAAGATCTCATAAAATCTCGTAGAACCGACCGATCTCTCGTGCCTGCACACTCTGGAAGAGAGTTTTTTTGGTTTGCCAGTTCTCTGAACAATGTGAAGTCATTTGTACAAGTGAATTGTACAACCATTTTTGAGCCCTAACGTGTATTGTTTTGCAGTCTGTCACGGAAAAATACAGAGGTTCTACTGCATTGTCTGTATTCATGAGCTCTCTTTGTGCTCCCCGCCCGTTCATTTACGCTCGATTTCAGCAACACACCTCAATTAAAAACAGTGTATTTTGAACATGAACGACGAAACGTGCTCACTTTCAAAATCAATGTCATCGAAACTAGTGTAAATTTGGAGCATACGTGCAAAATATAACTGTTTGAAAAAATTGTATATTAATAGGTGCTAAATAAAATCATTATTATTTATATACTTACTCAAATCTTTCAGCTAGAACAAAAAATATGGATTATGTTGACACTTACTTGAAGGAGGTTTTCCAACATTTTCATCAGGACACTCTAACATAATGTATTCCAACTTGAAGTATGTGTAAAAACACATTTTTCACTGATTTCATTCTTAAAAAAAGGAATAAGTAGTTTCATAATGTTATTCATATAATGTTTTCACATGGTAGTGGATTACTGCAAGCGTACACATGGGTATGAGTACAGAGTACATGGGTATGTACTCTGCACTCATGACCGACTACAAGCAGTAGCTCTGCACTCTCAGTAAGCGGTCGTATGACGAACATTTCATGCCTTGCTTCATTGTTTGTGGAAATCTTCCAAGAGTACCGTGCATTACGCACAGTTCTTTTTTCCTCTCGTTTCTCTGTCATGTGAGATCTTTATAACATCGTTAATTGTATTTTCAATAGAATTTACTGTGTTTCCCAAGACCCATAAATTATTATGTACTAAGTGCAACTTTAAATGCTTTGAAATTGAATTATTGAAAATTTCAGAAAAAGCGAGCAAAAATGAACTTCTAAAAATAGAACGTATTCCTATGTGTAGTATTCTATTAGGAAATTGTTCTTTCATTCAGAAAACTTGAGGCCTCAACAATATTTTTCATCAGCAATCCCAAAAATTTTGTTTCGAGGATGCTTGTGACGCAATTGTTTTGATCACAGTCCTGCAGAGTGCCGAGTGTTGTGTTTTCTGCCCACAGTCTTGTTGTTAGTTTTCGCGGATTTGCTGTACACACAAATGACAAACGATGCCACACTGCGGCTGATTGTTCAGCGGGATGCAGCAGACGAAACGTTTACTGCTTTGCAATAGTCGAGGAGCAGATGGGTTGGCAGTTGCACATTTCATACACTTTCTTAGTCTCATCCAGTCCCTTGCATGTGATTGTGAATTATCTTACAAACAAATCACCACTTCTTGTTCTGTATCTTGTCAAAATTAAGGCTTTTGTATCAAACCTTTTGTTTTTTAGTCCGTTAGTTCTCAAGAGGGACTAGTCAATCGTCGTCAATCGACTAATCAATCGTCAATCACCAGCTTGGTCGACTGGTGAGCGAATCTGCTTGCGAGCGGAAAGACCCGGGTTCGAATCCCGCTGCCGACATGGTTGACGCAGCTAGAAATACGGCATGGGACTTGGGTAAAACAACCGAATAATTATCGAAGTAATTATCCGACCCAAGAATGGGCCAGAAGGTTCGTTCCTATAACCTCATTCTATTCTATTCTATTCTATTCTATTCTCTTGTCTTATTTTCAACGTTCTATGACCAGATGCATGTTCAAAACAAAATGCAAAACTTTGCAATTGTTTTGAAAAACCCAGCAGAGAAAATATCCAGGCCATCGTTGCAGCACGCAGCTCAGCGCTGTACGTACATGGATTTACACAGAAAAATACAAAAGTCTTTCATACTGTTTGGTCTTTCGCAGCTAGAGAAAAAACGAGTATGATGAAGGTTTCTCCAAAACGTTTACTCTATGTTAATCTAATTACCCGAGTGCATTCAGCTTGTCATTGTTATCTTGACTTTTTAAATAAAAAGCTGAAGGTAAAAAGTCGAAAAATTCCCATGAGGATCCTCACTTTTTCAGACTCGTGGACTTTTTATCATCCACGCATCCCTGGAAGAGTTCGTGCAGAGTTTGCTTTATGCATCAGGAGTCCATGGAGACCTGTGTTGTCATTAATAGAGTTGGTATCAGTTTTGTTTTTCAGTTGGGAAGTGATGAGGCTGGCTGCGCGGCACATAGCCATTAAAAGGATTTGAATTTCTCTGCACACTATGTTAATACGAACGTTCATGGAGAACTTACAGTGTTTTGATCTGAAATAGAGCTATATCGCTGTAGAAATATATAAATTAGATCAATTTGAAGCCGATTTTCTCATTTAGAGATCACGTTAATCACGTAACTAAGTATTGCAAACTATAAAACCGTACAAACTTCACTTCAAATCTGCTCAAAATATTCATATGGCTTACACCATTTAGAATCACTTTTGTCTGTAGTCTATTTTATGTCCATAGGTTCATTTATGTTCAACAGTTGATGCTAATTAATGCATCTATACATTGAACTTTTCTTCTTTCAGGTTTTAATACCTGTATTACCTATCATCATCAGTACAGAAAAGTTTCTAATCTTTTTCCTTTAACTCGCTGTTGATTGACAAGTGTTTAACCTATTGCGAACGTTTGTCCGTAACGTTTGAGTTAATGCTTCCACTTGCAGGCTTTTTCTATGAAAAAGCATAGAACTAGTTTTGCACTAAACTATTATTATTATATTAAACTATTATTATTAAACTATTACTATTTTTGTAAGCATAGAACTAATTCCACTAGCCTCAAAAGTAATGCTTTAAGGAAGAACACTAAAGACCTAGCAGCGATGTTTCAACCACGCATCACGTACTCTACACAATTTAATGTCAACTCTCATTTCTAAAATATCCTCACTCACTCTCATACTAAGCTTTCATTCTAAATTCACCCCTCTCGAGTTTATTCAAATGAAATTGTGAAGTTATTCAATTTTTCTGTTGCCATGTACACGCAGTAGCTGTTGTGATCCTCAATAAACGTGAAGGGGAACAACTCAGTTAAAACCTCCACTCCAAGTCAACGGTATAATTATTATTAAAAATTGCAGTGCACTGCTTCCAAAAAAACTGTTATTGCTTGTTATGTGCTGAGCACCTAAGTTGTAAAATTAAACCAAATATTGTGTTTTATACATTGTGTGCGAACCTAGCGCATACGAATGCATTTAAGATATAATAAATTCATTTTGCTATTGTCTGCTCACTGACCTAGCCAACACTAATGTCATTTTGATTTGAAAGGAACACTTCGGGGCTTCTTGCAGCTCGTTCTTTTGAATGTGTTCACATATAGTATTTCATAAATAAAAGTTCAGTTATACATATGTGCTTCAAGCCCAAATTCCTTCACTCACTTAACTCTTCATCCACTCTTCACTATTTGCCCTATTCACTCATTAATAAGCAATTACTACTCATCAGGCATGAAATCGACATGTGAAACAACAGAGTTCAATCTGTTGGAATTCGCTCGTAACATATCACATTCAACAAGTCAAGAAACTCAAGTATGATTTACATACGCCAACTTCAAGTCTCAAGTTCATGCACCTCATGAGCCACAATTACTACGATACATAAATAAAGCTTCCATTCGTTGGCCTCAGAACATTTTGTCCCCTCGTTCAAAATTTATAGCTCCTTTTAAAGTGTCATCACAATATCAGAGTATAACCTGTTTACTGAAGAATTTCTTCCAATTTAATGCTATCAAAGTCATTCCTAAAGTGATGTTGTCTGTACATTTAACATGATGTTTTGTTGGCACGGTATAAATTATACATCGGACATAACTCGTGCGTGTATGTAGGATTGTGCCCAAAGTCGTGTCCAGTATTGTCTCCAGTTTAGAAGAAATAAATATCCAAATTCCTCACCAAGGTCAACTACTGCACTTTAAGCCTAGTTAAAGCGTATAGGTTGATTTGAATTAGTTTCTTGTGTTTCAAGTGAATGACATTCAAACGGAAACATTATCACTAAAAATTACATCATTGAGAAAACGTTCTTCACAAATCAAAAATTACTCGAATGTAATGAAAATATCCTGGATTACAGTATACATATGCCCCGGCGATATCGCGGTTCAAGTTTCCCAATCCACGGCATTTCGAGTTTTTTTTTCTGGAAGACTATTAATTTTGACATCGTTGGTATTTTCACCCCTTCACGGCATTCTACATCATTTGTTATAAATTTAAATCTTTCGTGGCATGATAAAATGGCTACATCGCGTTTATTTTTGCCAGTTTACGACTTTCTTAGTCATTTTTATGAATTTGAACATCGTGCAGCAGGATACAATAGCTTGTGCTCTCTCTGTCAACGTCTTGTGTGTGTTTAAGTGCGTTCGTATTGTTTTAAGGTTATTTTCGACACTTAAAAAACATAAAAGTACGTTAAAAATTATAAACAACGTGCTGAAAGTGTCTTTATATGAGATATTTTTATTTCACAGATTTTTACTTATCGCAGGAGGGCGTGGAACGCAACCTCCGTGACTGACGGAAGACAACTATACTCATGTTTCCAATTTATCGTTTGATTTTAACATAAATCGACTCCCGGTCCTGTTTTGCTTTGAAGGATTGATGGGCACTCTCACCTATCTTATAATCAAACAAAGCCCTAGCTCCATTAGTGGAAATTTTAAAAAATTAAATCAAATTAAAAAATACTTTTCGGATCGTTTTTTGTGCACGTCGTGAGCATCTTACTACATAGCATGTTCAATAATTACCGATAGGAATTTTATAACCCATCTTTATTAAGCAAATAACCATATACAAATACAACAGAAAATAAAAGTTAAACACGTAATAATAGAAAATTAAGATATTTTATTTAACAAGCCCTTCGTCTGAGTCAATGGAAAGTTAACTGCGCTTAGCCAATGAACTGCACTACTCACCAATGACTTTTTGAAGGATGTTGACACATTCCTTTTTTGAGCTTTGACTTCTGTGCCTCCAAATTTTGCTGATGTGTTGCTGAAGTTTTGGTCTCCAGCACTGATCAAATTCCCAAATTGAGCTGATTGAGGTCTGGCGATAACGGAAATCATTTCTTCATCGAAATGAAGAGGTGAAAATTTGATGCCGACCACCTGTGTATTTTCTTAGCTCCATGCGAACAAACCGAGTCTTGCTGAAATGACGGCTGGTGTTTTTTTTTCACAATTTTTAGTCCAACGCAAAGATGATTACAAGAATCTCGTAGCGGTAATTTTCTTCGTTAACTTCAATCCTGTAATGTGAATCTCACTAGTGTCAGACCAATATCAATCATTTTGTTCGATCTGGAAGATTAAGATCCACATGTACTGACGCTGTAATTGACCGAGTCTCTACAGATGTTGCAGATAATTCTGCAACATTTATGAAATAAAGATTTAATTGGGTTTCAGAAGGACTTGTTCTTGTTTAAAACCGGTAATCACGCTCCATTTCTGTTACTGAAAATGACTACATGTACACTTGCAGAATTATTATTATTTCTTCTTTGCTGTATCCAGACATGATGGAAAGGCAAGGCATTGAAATCGAACTAGAAATCTAGTTATCCAGTTAATGTGTATTTGGGATACTAAGTTAATTAACTATATTTTACATTCATAGAAGAAATCGAACAAATGTTTGAAAATTTAAAGCATTCACAAAAGAATCACTCAAAGAAGAGACATTAACAACGGCCTCGACCCAGTTCCTGCTTCTGGGACATGCAGCCGTTACGGTTTCGCTTGGTAACGCCTTTGATGCTTCCCTTGTTTTGCTTATCAACTCTGTCTTTGTGTTGCAAGAAGTGCTGTTGGTGTCTTGCTCAACCACGCCCCCAGAGGGTTTTGGGAGTTTGAGCACCTAATGATGATGACTAGCACGAATGATCTGGTGACGGGTTACTGGTTTATAATAGTGTTGTTGCTTGCCCTTGCTCTTTGGATGACTTTGGTATTACGAAATATTAGCTATGAGATTTCACAACGCTGTTCACCTTCACAAACGTTGAAGTGCCAGATCTAAAGATTTAACAATTATATTTTGTCTAATTGCTCACGTACTTATCCTTTTTTTCTTTAACATAGTCTCAGCAGTCCGCTTCCTCCAGCAATGGGATCCATAAATTTCACATACAGTTCTAAATAGCTCAATAACTGTGGTGGTAATAAATGCATCAAAATTCAATGAATGAATGGAAACGAGATCTATGAAGCCTCAGTGCACAGCATGAACTGAACTAAGCAAGCGTTAATTTAGTGTAGAATTCTCATTTTAAAGTAATTCTTCAGACTCGGGTATTGAAGCTAAATTCTTACTTTTTAGCAAAGTCATTCATCTTGAGAGCAAAGATTTTTCACCGGTGTAAGTCAAAAGTGAAAGTTAAAAAGGTATCATAATTAATGTAAACTCTACCAATCCGGTTCCACGTTCAGAAAACGTCATTTATACTATAAAATATACCAAGGTATACTTTATATTTACATTAAGTTCAAGAAAAAAAGCACAAACCTTCATTGATAGAGCAAAAAACATGGCAAAGAAAAATAAAAAATATGATACTGACCCTATACTGTCGCTGCCGCTGTCGCTCTCGATCTTTTATCGATTGTTATTGAAATTTGAGATACAAATATAAAGGTGTTCCTTATTGACTAAATTCTTTATTTACGTCAAATAACATGTATATAACGAATCATGATTACGTCATCAGTGAAATTTTCTAGTTACTTCATTCTAGTACAATTCACTTTCTTTTATTTAACTTTTTGTTTCCTTTTGCAGAAATTTAGACGGCGAATAGAGGCTGATGCAAGTCGCCGATCATGCTCGTTAACAAAGTGAAAAATATCCCCGTTAAACAACTCGTTAATCAAAATACACTAATACCAAGCCGCTCGTTAACCGAAAGTCCAGCACAAATATGTTTTTAAAAAGGTGAACTAGAATTTCGTTCATGGAAAAGACATCCTTTCCACATTTTCGTTTACATCTACAAGCGCTGAGAAAAACGTAATGATGAAAATACCTCTTTTATGCCTTCAATTTGGAGGAAACGTCTTGAACATCTCAAAATTGAAATGCAATGAGTTTATGCAAACAGCCAAAAGTTTGTTACTCTCAACATAAGAGTGTCATTTTTATCTGTTTGTTTTGGTAAAGTGCTACTGTATGTCTAGATTATTTAATGAATATTAAGGCATCTATTTCTTTGTTGGCAGTAGAAGCATGGAGAGAGTTGAAATTCTGTCAATACGATGCCTACTTATTCTGAGAGATAGGCAAAATAATTGCTTAAGTCGTGCCTTCTGCCATTTTGTACATCAATAAATCATTCTATTATTTAGCCGTTTTAATCTTAAAATACTCTTTTCTGCGTAAAGTTACTATTCCTTATAGTGAAATAGATTTTGTTCTTTGATCATGAACAAGCCAAAACGATTTACTAATTTGCAATGCGTACACTTTCAAATAGTTTTCATTTTAGAGTTAAGCAAAGACATAATCCATTATTTCATTCCATATCCGGAAATAAACCAAGCAGTATGGCACACAAAGTTATAGAGTTAACTAACTAATTATCTTCATATTAAATGAACTACATAGAATAATCCACCTTGTTTGGATGTTCAGCTTGGATGGTCTTGTTTCTTTGGTGGCAACAGAGCACCAACGCCCACATCGTATTTGTTTTCTGTGCTTCTTGATATGTAACTTTATATTTAAAGCAGAAACTCCGGTAGTGTCATCTATGAACATTTTTGAAACACTACGGCATGATAACTGTAACTTTTACTTCCATGAAATTACAAGATCTCTAAAAACTTGTGAATAAAAATTGGTTTCTATTCACACAGAAACTCATGCAAGGCTTGGAAAACTAGCACAGTTAAACCTCGATATTTTGAGCATCACTATTTTCATGAGCATCAGTTTTTAGAGCATTTCACCATTTTTTCGGTATTGCCCTGTGACGTTAACAATTTTATTTGACGTTTCCTTGCTTGCGTTGAGTTCCCAGATTATGAATAAAGCTTAATACTGATGAATAAAGATTGTACTTTAGAGAATTTTTTATTTGACAGACATTTATTGCACAAATACTAACTAAATTACACTTAATGCTTCAATAAAGTATCAGAAATGCCAGTAGGATTCTTGGTTTCATTGCAAGAAACTTCGAATACAAGTAAAAGAACATAATATCACCGCTATATAAAACTCTAGCCCGGCCACATTTGGAATATGCAGTGCAACTCTGGTCTCCTACCCTACGAAGAGATATTAATAATATTGAAAAAATGCAACGTTAAGCAACGAAAAGGATTCCAGTACTCCGCAATTTCAGCTACGAAAGACGTCATCAACACCTTGAACTTATCTCCCTAGAACAAAGAATACTGCAATTACAACTTATTGAGACCTATAAGTATCTCAACAGCCTTAACGGTTTATCCGGGAAGGGCTTTTCGAAAGAGACGGTAACATGCGAACGAGGAATAACTAATAATGAGAAATTCGATGACGTCCAAAGTTACGGACTTCTTTCCCGTTAAAATTGCCACAACTTAGAACCAGTTGCCCAAAAACATCGTTTCTGCTGGCACTGTAAATACATTCAAAAATCGTCTCGACAAATATTGGATTACGAATCCCCGGTATAAGTACGTACTGATTCTATTTCCTTAACTCCCACGACCATTGTATGATTGAAATAAATGTGCGTGGCTAAAATGCTTGTGCGTGAGTGAAGTGCGTGTACGTGACTGAATTTACTTACGAGATTAAGATGCACATGCATGATTGATGGCCTTACTTTGGACGGCATGGGACTTGGGTATCAACCCAAGAATGGGCCAAATGACTTGTTCCATTGCCTTATTCTATTCTATTCTATTCTAATGAAATGATGTTCTCCATAAAACATATGGATTTTTTCTTTTAAACTGTGTTCATAGTGTTCGTCCAATTTGCTGCCTGTGTATATCAAAAAAAATAAAAAGATACGAGTTGTTTACTCGTGGTGGCATAAGAGAATGTGCTTCCTGTTCTCGTTGCATACATGCGTTTTACAGCTCTGCCATACAAGAGTCATACTAATTTCAATGTACGTATTTTACTTCTACTACAGTATAGTCTGTAAATAATAAAAATGTTATTTTTTGCCCACCTATTTTCCCTTTCTCGTTATTTCCTTTGATCAATTGGTACGCACTAAGTACAAATAACAGGTTTCGACTGTAGTTGAAAGCTTTTTCATAATCACGGAGACGTCATTCTTGTTAGAAGCAGAAAAAGAACTCATGTGTGGCGTTAAAGGAATCATGCGGGTTGGCTTAGACCAAATTAAAGTCAGCTTCTTGGCTGAATGGTTTGAATGCACAATGAAACATAAAGATAAGCATCACTGATTCGGAAGGCTACAGTAAATCGTTCGTAGGCCTGAAATTATTCGCGCTCCTAAAGAACGCCTACAAAATTAGAAAAAAGTGATTTGTTTAAAGAAGCAAATTATTTCATGCTGGTAAACGTGTTCATAATCTGAAACTTAATGAAAAGCTGATCATCTTTACTCCGTGGTTAATCCCATAAGTGATGTTTACTGATGTGACACGCAATAAGAAAATCAAAGTAACTACCTGGCTGCAATTCGGCTACACATGTAGCCCATTCGTCCATACCACGCCTGTCAGTGTCGTGACTAGTGGGAGACTTGCTTAAAAATCAGCGCATATTGTTCAGGTGTATTTTTTGCTTTCTTTTGGCGCAAAATGATCGACATTTACTTCTCGATTTTCTTCAAGGGTATTAATATCACCCCAATGAATTTGGATGTTATTATTTTTACGTGGTAATTGTTGTTTTTATTATTACCGACACAAAAAATGTCATTATTGAATTCCTCATCGACGATCTGAGGATACCCGCTATGCTAAATCTCCTGTCGACAGATATTTTCCCCCTCGCTTGTGATCTTGGAAGACACAGGGAAATACTTTAAAAGAATACAGGTGCCACATGCTATGCCGGGTTTGAGGCCATTGGCTTTTCATAGTTGTGTAAAAGTTTAATTAGAGTAAATAAGTCTAGTTTAAGTTGAATAAGGTTAAGGTCATAAGTTCAGTGTTGATTAGTTTGAGTTAAAAGAAGAATAGGTTCGATGACTTAACATGAAGACTAAATAAAATCAAAGTCCCAATTAAAGTTGAAAATGATATTAAGGCTAAGAGTGGTATTAAGTTTCAGGCTGGGTTAGATTAGGTAATGTTAGATACGATTAGAACATTCCAATGTAAAAAAAAATAAGTTCAATAAAAACAGGCAAAAAAATAAACTTTGAACATGTAACGATAAGTAAATATAATTATCTATTATTATAAATATGCATAGCATACTATGTTTCGTTCGATTGACATTGTTGTTATTCATTGAATGTTGTTAAAAGGCTTGTTGTCATGAACAATAACTTAAACTACAATATTTTTACATTATTACTCTAATTATTCTTGATTACTGCGATTAACACAACCCAAAACCCCTGATAATACAACAGGGTTAGTGCAGAATTGCGGGATAATTCTTCAATGCTAACATTCAAGAATCAGGTGTAAAAAATCAATTATCTCTAAAGTAACGTCTATATATGGACATGAACAAGTATTAAGTCGCCCAATTACCTTAATTATATACTGTGCAAATAATTTTTGTGTTCTGCATAAAGCTTCATGGTGTTGTTTGTCCTTATTTTAATTATTTTGGGTTGTAACACGGTTATCTGACAAATAAGAAATGTGTGATATTGTGAAGTGATGTTTTGAAACCGTGGCTGTGGACAGCAGCTGAACTTATCAAGGATAAAAGTTTTGCAAATGAGTGGCTATACCACCATACATCACAATAAAGAAAAAACAATTAGAAGTGGCCAGTGCTGACAAAATATTCTTCCCTTTCCATTTTTTTTTTTGAAAGGATACATCACACACGGAATTGACGTTCATTATTACGATTTATGATGGAACATCTGATCGAAATGTTTCCAAATTTGAATATGAAAACTAACGAAATTTTCTTTATCAATCTGTGCTAGGTGCGTCACATAGTTTCATTTGTACTTCTTTTACTTAGTTACTCACAACTGCATAATCCTGAGCTGGAAAAAATCGCAGTTCATTAGGTACAGTAAAAGAGGTACTTGAACATTTACGTACTTATAGGCAAATTTTTCCACTACAGTGTTTTAAAAATACCACTCTCTGCCAATTTGAATTAATTTGTTTTCGTTTAGGAGTTCATTTTGCCTTGACGACTAAATTTCAATGAGTGGATTTGCCGAAAATGAATGAATATAAATTTGTTTTGTTTTAATTGTCTCCGTTTTAGACCAGGAAAATGACAAGATTTCAAATATCCGATGACACCTTCAACCAAATATTTAAGATATAATTCCCAATTGAGAAAAATATTACTCAAAGCTGCAGAATTACTGGATGCATCTACCAGCAGCCGTCTCTGCCTTGACAATTTCACACCTCACAAAATTTCAACCAATTGTGGGATATGTACTCAATATTTCGAAGCAATTGACGCCACATTTCTGAATGATTTCCTTTCATTTTCAGTACGATGCTGGGGCAATAAAATGCACTCACTTGACTCCAATGACCAATAATCAGTTCATCGATGCCTCGCATTTACGAGTAGGTAGGTCGGATTGTATACCCGTGCTCTTTTTCAAATCGATTCTGAATAATTTGAGTGTTTTTTCATTGATTGTGTTCGATACATGATCTTTGTTGGTTATATCTATCGGTGAGAGATTAAATATTTTGAAAATCAGACTTTTGGTTCAGTCATGGTGACAAACATTATTTTTCTGCCTTCCAGTGAACTTGCATTTCACTATCCTGCTCTACACCAGGGGCATGTGCAATGCAATTGAAAGACTTAACTTTTGTACTAGCTCATTTTTTGCAGCGTTTATGTATCATTCAAATTTCAACTAAAATATAATTGATGTTTGTGGGATTTGATGCGATATTCGTTTCCAGGGCCTGAAAAATTAAAAATAGTGTTAGATAAAATAATTAGCTAAGTATGTACAGTATACACTTTCAATTATCTGAATACAATGTGCTTGCACGTAATAAAGACGGCTTTGCCTAAATAGCCCTTCATAGCTGAATCTACAGTACCTACATCACACAATTAGACCATATTTTCTACCGTTTATTCTTTGGTATTGAAGCGCAAGTAGTACCGCGCAGTGCACAGTCAGGTTCTTGCAGTCAACCACTATTGTAGCTTTCATAAAGTTCGTAGTTCGCATATTTTCCTTCACTAAGTGAAGAATGATATCGCATTCCCCATTTCCGTTTACTAATGAAGTTGTGCCTGCCACAGCTCCGTTACCTGTATCCGAGAAAACCAAGAAGTGTTTAAATAAAGGCTTTTCTTCCCGATGCATTCTCTCTTTCACGATACAACATTTATTTCAGGTTGAGCGAGTAGAAGTTCAGTTAGAATAATATCGTCGCTGATTCTATGCATGCAGCGATGAATTATTGAATACTGAAAAAACAACTCCCTCTGAAAAGATAGAAATAGAGTTCAGAACACCTTGTTGCGTTACATTGTTCAACTGGATGGAAAATCGCATATCTATTTTAACCTGACAAATATTTTTAAGTGATCATTTCGCTCATGGTTTTGCTCTTCGTGTCTCTATGAATTTATCCACCAATTGATACTCATAACTTTCAATATTTTCCCAAACTATGCGTAAGATACATATGTATACCTCAAAAAGAGTGCAAAACAGCCTGAGCGTAGAACGGTTAAACATAAGCAATGTACTACAGTTTTATACCTGAAGACGTTGCTGTCTTATGTTCAACTAGACAGTTCCCGTGGAAATTCTACGATTTACATTCGACTAATTTAAAATTATTCTAAATATGAATGTATTAAAGACTTACGACGAATTATTGTTTTAAATTAATATTTTTCAGTAATTTATACAGAACATCCATTCTGTATCTTATCTACCGAAAACATGGCCCTGATAGTACCCGTTGAAATTACTTGGTGTAAAAGTGATAAAATTAAGGACCTATGAAACAAAATACGTATTTTAGTGTTAACCGTAGTACTACCATAATCTGAATATTTTTTATTAATCTATACAGAACTTCCATTCTATGTCTTATTACCGATAAAATGGCCGTGTAAAAAAGAAAGCTAATAGCAGAAAAAATGAAGTATTTTATAGTGATCTGGCTCCTTTTGTATCCATAATACAATGCTTGTCATACATGCATACCCGTTCTGATTTCAGTTCAATAATTTTTCTTCATTAATAGATAGGAAGTCATGGGACGGATATTTATATATATATATATATATATATATATATATATATATATATATATATATATATATATATAT
>VCRD01000001.1:897181-925806 GCA_006783055.1 Trinorchestia longiramus | reverse complement strand
GAGAGAGAGAGAGAGAGAGAGAGAGAGACAGAGAGAGAGAGTGATGGAGATACGTTGCTGATTATATATGTAGATTAACGTACTAAGGGTTTGTGTCTGGACCTGGAACACAGAAGAGGAACCTTTTTCAGTGTCACGTGCATTCTTTCTCAGGGATGTTATAACGTTTCGTTAAAAGTGTGTACCCATAAACGTATGTTATTGCATAAGTTTGGCTCATTTCAATGTAATTTCCCTACTTCGATCATTTCTCTTAAGTTCGGTCTCTAGAAACAGTCAGTTTACTTGGAGTGAAGCAAGAAAGCAGTGAAAGTGCTGTAGCAATGTCTTCCTGTGAGAGCACGCGCACGTATGCAGATGTACGCAGTCCCCGAACTTAAAGATAAGCACTTCCACTTCAATAACTTAGCTCATGAATTGAGCCACTGGAGGACTACACATGAAGCTAAGTCCGTAGTATTTTGTGATAGGGACGCTTACTTGTTTTACTGTCAACCTCCTGGCTCACCGAATACTCAGGTCGCTGAGGAAGATGCAGTGCAAGAAAGAGCTTCATATCAACAGCTACTTGAGCGTGTATTGAAACGTAATCCTGAAGGAAATGTTGTTCTGTAATAACCAGCACTTGAGTCGTTTGATCTTGGAGTATATATTATTATAAAAATTAGCATCAACCCAAAATTAATGGCATAAATGCAAGTAATAGTAATGACCATTTTATAAGAAAAACCAATAAAACTAAATAAAATGAAAATATAATTAATACATTGTAATAATTACCGTCCATTACAACTCTCTTATGATAACTACAGAAGAATGACATGTTAGTTTTAAGCAAGCAAAATTTCTATGGAAATTCGATACCTCCAATTGTGGAGCAGTTACCAGCGTACCTTAAATATTGACGTCCCAGCGTCTCGTATTGTGTTACTCTTCACACCCCTAAGCGTTAAAGGTTTTTGTCATCGGCCCGTTGAGAATAGCTTAGACGAAAGAAATTCACAGCAGCTATGAGATAAAATCATATAGGAAAAGTAAATTAATGCTTATTTTAGAAGACTGAATTATTAGACCTTGTATATATGTAGAGTGGCTTCTGATATGTTAAAAGGAAGAGCAGGAAAGCCATTAAAACACAGGCTAGCCATAGGTTGGGTTAGAAAATGTAGGAGGGTGTAGTTAATTTTTTCAAACACGGGCAGTGTAGTAGAGTAGGGGTAGCCTTGAGTTGGCTTTGCCTAACTGGATGGGACGAATCGGAATCGGTTTGATCATGGTTGGCTGAACGAGGAAAATTGAATCGAGGTGATAGGAGGAACCGTCTGCAGAATTGTGTTAGGATAAAATAGTAGTGTGAGTTCCTACGCAAAAATCGAGGTAAAAAGAGGTTTAAAATAATATTAGCTTGCCGACACGTACAATAGAGATGATTTTTTTATTTGAGATAACTTTCTATGAAATCCTGGAAAATTTTACGAAAATATAATTGTTCGACTAAAATGCTAAATAAAGAATAAACTTGAAAAATCATAGAGGTCTCATCATTCATTAACGTGAGTTATTTTGAGATACATGTTACACAATATATAAAATTTAAAAGTATACATGTTATGACAAAAATGCAAAATAATTTAAATACGTACATGTAAAATAACATGGAATGTTGTACACTCAAACAAAAGTTTTAAAGTTAGTTAGATTTGCTTCTCGTATTCTTAACAGGGTTGAAAGGAACGAATCAGGGGCTGTGTAAATAGCGCTTTGTTCTCTTGTATGGGAAATTGAATGAATTTACAGGGATATCGATAACTCGACGGGTAGGTATACTGAATTGAGGTTAGAGCGTCATTTAATAATTATCTATGGATGAGATTTTAAACCAGTAGCGCTAAAATTTTAATGCAAATTTTTGCTGATAATGAAGTTAATACGCCGATAGTTTTTAACCTGTTAACGGTCACTGCTTTTTCGAAAATAATGATATTATTGTCAAGTTACAATTGTAATATGACAGTAATATCAACGCTAATTGAACTAATTAACATTATAACATCATATGATGTTAACGCCGCTGTGGTACCGTCGCGCATCTACATCATATGGTGTAAGTTGCCGGTAGAATGCAACTCGTACAAACATCATATGATGTTAATAACGCTTAACAGGTTAATTAACTTTTAAAGAAGCATCCATACGAAGCGACCATACGAATAGAAAATAGATCTACAAAATGCAAGAGCTCATGTCAAAGGGTAGTGAAGAGTGTGGTCCAATCTATACACGGAGCTCAAAATTGACATAGCATAAAGACTGATATTGTCCAAATATGAAGATAAATTTACGACCCTTGGATTACTTCGAGGAATGGGCGCAGACTCTTGCTTAAGCGATATTTAAGTATGTAATGAATAATCAGACCTAATCATATTAGTAATCATATTAGTAATCTTGAAATTTAGGAAAATCTACAATTATTGATGAATGAAATTAGGTACATGAATTATCATAACGCAAACTTACTGAAAAGCTCGCTTATAACAATACATACAGAACGATCAAGAAGGAAATTTAGCCCACCACAATTGTGCAGGACTAAACTTCTAACTAAATAATGACCTATCTATCTATCTATGCCTTTATGCTGAACTTACGCATCTATGTATCTACACTTCTATGCTTCTACACATGTACATATATACCTACACATATGCTGAACTGACACGAGAATAAGATGCAGCTGAAGAGGTCAGGCCTGACGGAAAAGAAATGCACTTGCTATATTTAACGATAACAAAATAATACAAAATTAATTTAATAATATTTTTAAAGCTGTCGATTAAGCAGGACTTTCAGGTCTCTTACCGATTGCAGGGCACATGGAAAGCGCAATGAAAGTTCAAAACAGCTGTGGCGAACCAAAGGATCGAAGAAAAAGATTTTGTATGACAGACGAACGGATCCAATTATTGACATCAATACCTTAGTTAAATAGCTCGAGCTATCAGAAGTCTCAATATCTATGGTATGACTTCTTGACTGGAAATTTCATCCATTGTTTTGCCACGAAAGAAGAAAGCGCACCGTATTCTTGATGCAACTGCATTTTGAACAAATTAAATTCATGGTCCAAAAATCTAATAAAAATTATCAGAGAGGTTTTCAAAACTCATTCGGTGAAGAATAGCATTAACCATAAAAAAGTTGTACCTACCAACTCCCTGCAATTGCAATGGAAGACTTTTTGAACTAAAAATCGCCGCTGTTGGGCACGATGGAAAAATAGCCACACTTTTCTTTCGTCTCCGAGGACAGTCTTTCAATGTCAAAATGTGAATCAACATCTTAGGGAACTAAATTGTTCCTTGGACGGACGCAATGTATAGTCCATTTGAATGGACGGCGTTCCAGAACTCAGTGCCATTTCATACGCGACGAAAGTAACTAAGTTCAGGAAGAAAAAGATGGACATCTACTTCAGAACATTACGACCCATCTGTAGTGCAGACCAAGCGTCTAGGATTAAAATATTTGCTCACATATGCAAATTTACCGATTTTTTACCGATCAAATTTACGGATTTTTTTATCCGTCTATAAGAGGATCGCATGAAAGTGTAACATACAGCATCACTACAATGAAAAAAATTACTTATAACTGCGATCATTTCTTTCATATCACTTAAAATAATATATGATATATGTACAAGCATTTTCTTAGGTAAGTTCTGCAGAAATTTACAGCTTCCCATTTGCATCGTGCATAAAAATTGTTTTTGAACTGCCTACTGTTGCTCAATATAATGTTTCAATTGTCTCATTACTCTTTTGTACTCACACATGCTGTTGTATGTGCGACTGGTGTGTTGGCTGTTGCATGCTGGGCGCTTCTTTATGCTCTTGTGAACAATTTGTTCTTACTTGACTATCAAACCTAGCAATTACAAGGTATATCACAGCGTTTGCTTCACCAATAACATTCAGTCTCAATTGGTAACGGAACGGTGATTCAATATCTTTTTGGGGGGGAGGGAAATCAAATAGCTCGCGCAGCCATCTGCCAATATCTGCCGGGCTCAGCAAGCACAAAGCGCAAAAGCAGGCTTGAGGTGGCTGTACCCCCAGGCCGATAAGGCAAAAGTTAGGGCCGGTGTCATCGATATTGTGGCACTGTTGTGTCCTTGCCTTTTTTTGCTTAGCCCCATTTATGTCTTTGATTTACGTCAGCAATAACTGTTGGTCAGGATCATAATTCTTAAGAATTTGCGGAAGTTCCCAAAAGATTCGTCCTTCCAAAGTCTTTGAGTCGCTAATCACTTGAGAACTTAACATTGTTTCCGAAGAGGAAAAAATTTATGGCAGGGTCCGAAGCACGCCCGAAATTTATGCCCCGGCAAGCGGATGCTCAACAACTATAAATATGAAAAACGCTTGCTCGGGAGAACGTTTGCGAGACAAATCATACTGCTCGCCTGTATGAACAAGAAGCTTTAAAATGGATAAGTTACAGAGCTTATTTAAGTTTTGATACATTCTTTGATGACCAAATACATTTAAAAACAAGAGACACACACTAAATCACTGGCATTGTTTGCACATGAGTTTATAGGTACACTCTACAGGGCATTAGTACCGTTACAAAACAATATCATTTTATTTCTTGAATAAAGACATTGATTTTAAGGTATGGCTTTAGCATCTAGTAAGAACTTTACGAATCTACGACTACAAAAACAAACGCCTTCAAAATGCTTTCATTTTGCCCTCACTACTTCGCAAAGTCTTTTATGAAAGTTTTAATGGCCGCACGACCTACTTCTAAAAGTATTTTCTCCCAGCATTCATTCAACATTGACATTAGAATTTTGATACTCTGGCAGGGAGTAGAGCAAACTTTACCTTGATAATTAATTTGACAAAATTACTTTGGGTTATATTTGTGGAATAATAATTATTAAAATTGGTTTGAAAGCAGCTAACAAGAATTATGCCCAGCCTGTATTTTAACAAGCTTCGAATAGATTGTAATATGGTAAAGAGTTCTGTTTGCCGTACACAGCTGTCATCACTGTCACGCATTCAGAACGAGTGTATGCGTATTTTAAATCAAACCTCATGTTTCTATCTATTTCTGCTTCTAAGAAAAAACATTGGAGGTGTTATAATTTGAATGCAGCTAATAGGGTGAACACCTCTGGGGAATGACTAGTCAAATGTGTTATCATTTCTGAAGCTCGATAGAAACACTTTATCTCAACAACAAAGCTAACCATAAACGAATGATGTATAGCATTAACGTCAAAAATTGTTTCCTATTGCTAACTTCTACTTCATGAGAGAACTATTATGCATGATACAACTATTAGACTCACCCAGTAACGTTGACTCTCATAATGAGAAGCCTAGGCTGAAAACATGTGGCATTTTTAAAACGTTGAACTATTGATGAAATTTTTTTCCCTAATTCTGATGGTACGCTTCAATGAATATTTCAGTCGAGCATTATAAACGGTCGTGGGTAGCGCATATCAGACTTATTTTACATGGCACTTCTGCTAAAAGACATTTTCGGCTAGGCGCTTTCTTTCTTCAGACATAAATGGAACAGGAGAACTTTTCGGAATTAAGGAATGATGAGTGTTGAAGTGAAAAAACATAACTAATTTCCTTTATCTTTCTAGCCGTTTTATTCATAAAATATTTCTGTTTAACACATTTTTGAGAATTGTATGTAAATAAATATTTATATATATGTAGCAAATCCTTTCTCATAACCACATACATTTAGGTATACTTAAAAACATTATAAGATTGACCTATGATAGGATTTGAGAAATTCTGTCCGTCTTCAAGAGTTGGATACACATCCGTCGTGCATTATGAACGAAACATGAGCCACAAGCTGCAAATTAAAACAATAGAGGGTGAGAGTGAAAATTGAAAAACGAGTAAGTTAATGTTTAGCGTTGCAGTCTTTCGTAGTAAGTAGCTCAGAGAAGATAACTTTCATTGTGAGTTGTGATTGATCCTGTGGGCATCTGAACCAAAAGCTCAGTTCATTAAGACTATTTTATGAAACACGCATCTGTGTGGTAAGTGCTTTGAGTAAATTTTAGTTTTTCTCAGAATCAGAAACATTACCTTGTATGAATGACAGAATAGATGACTAAGGATTATAAAGCAATATAAGAATGATCTTTTGAAATTAAACCGAAGTAGAAAGTACTGCAAGATGAAAACGAAAGGTTTTGCAAATCAATGTTTTATCGGCTCTAGTATTTTTACACGAGTTATTTCACTCTACTGGATCTTTTCGTATTCATGTATCTATAGCGCACATATTTTTAAAAATTTCAAATGTCTCAAAGGCCTTTCATTTATGTTTTTCTTTCATCTTACTATCATACTACTATACATTGTTAACTTTGCCCTCAAGTAAAGTACATACTGTTTCTTCTCACGTGAACTTATTTATACAAGTAAAGGCACGCCATCACCAGAAAAAACCCTATTACGACTTCGTTTCAAGTTAAGTACTCGGGATCACGGGTCATTAAAGTCGATCAATCTGGGGTATCGAAGTGAAGCGTTTCCCATCTCGGTATCACGGAAGATGCTCCGGACCAAGTTTTCGTGTCTAACGATCATAGCAATACTGGTAAGTATCAACTAATGGAGCGGTGCTGACCATTTCTTGTTGAAACTAATGAGAAAATACTTCACCTAAAAGATGTTCCCCAACATTCCTGACACAATGAAAAGTCTAAAACAACAGCTGAACTTATATGAAAAGTAGAAATGTTAGGGAAGAGTGCAGCAGATGTGATAACTGAGAACTGACTTAAAAAATTCTCGTATCATTTGCACTTCTAACATTAGGCAGATTAAAAATATTATTTGGCACTATCTTTACTACCTGGGGGAAAGAAGATAAACAATGGAAGTATTGAAGTTCGTGCTCTTTGCACTTACGTTTGATTTCAGTCCTGTAATTTCAGTAACGAGCTGAGGAAGAATGAATGATTAGAGTTACGAAAGCGAAACATTTTCAATGGCAAAATTTGGTTGACGAATTTTCTACTGACTTATCATCATAAAACTGGTATTCTTTCGACATCTATGATTGATGCACCACTTATTTTTCTTTTAGGTCTGGAAAAAAACTACTCTGGTAGAGTAGTTTGCTACGTTCAGAAAGAGGTGCTTCTGAATTCTGTCACTCATAAGGTCTTATTGTCAGACTGAAGAATCTCAAGATCAACTCCCCTTCACTACCTATGTAGCACATAAAAAATGTTCTACCAACACGAACGATAGGAAGCTATGAATCTTTCATCCTGTCAGTTACTAGCGCCCCTGGTTGTAACTGGGTCACAAGATATATGTTAACAAAATATATATATATATATATATATATATATATATATATATATATATATATATATATATGTGTGTGATATAATAAGAAAAATGCACTCGGCTTAGAAGTGAGAAGGTGAAGCACGTTTGCTGAGAACAAGCTTCCTCACCATCCATCCAAGTCTTCTAGATGGGCTGTGAGATAAATTCTTCCGGGCAAATTCTCTTCGCCCTTGAGAGATCTGAAGGCGTCCTTCATTTGAACTAAATTAGCTGCTTCACTGCTTCCCAATCATCACTGACTCAGCTGCTCTCCGATCAATCGAACGCATCAAACTTTCATCAACTAATTGATGACTTTTACACAGAAGGCTGCGAAATCGGCTGACTCGTGGGAAAAAAATCAGTAAGTATGATGAATATTTGTTCGGATTGAAGCAAAATTGAGGAGTAATTGTTGAAAAACAAATAGTTGTACCATAAAAATGAATTTAAACGCCTGTATTTTACCATAAATTTTAAAAATTTCTGTCGTTGGAATGATACTTTACAAAAGTGACGTCTCCACGCTTGCGGTGTTTCATTCCAGTTATTTAAATTCCCTGCAATTTTTAAGTCGAATCAATCATCCATCACTGCAGGAAGACGGTCAAATGCGAGACGTTTCTATGTTTTATATTTCGATACAATTCGTTGAATTGTAATGGAAGTCCCTGAAGATGCGAGCTACAAGGGATAATGAAGAGTTAGTTTAGAACCAGTTTGTTTAAATAGCTTCGTATGCATCCTTAATTACCAATCTAATTGCTACAATGCAAGAAAAAATCAAAATTTACCTTGAAGGCTACTGAAGGGCTGACGACTCACTGAACTCTTTTTAACTCAACTCTGGGATCAGAGCAAAAGCATCGGCAGAAGTTTGTATTGCCTGAACTGGTGGCTCAATCATAACAGAGCGAAACTGAATAATAGCTGGGCAGAACACTCGAGTGCGCTCGTCAGCTCTCTAAACAACGCGCTATTCCTTCACCTACGGACAGGTGCGAATGCTGCAGCCATCGTGTCAGAGGTCATAACGGCATGAAGCAATACACACATAATAAATCCTGGAATCACAATTCAAGAACACCTTATCTATGAATAAAAGATTGAGGAAACAATGTTACGAACTGAACGAATTCAACACTATCGTATCGCAACTGAAAAATAACGATCGAAGAGCAATCTCGCTGTTCAATAATTTGACGTAACTCTTTAATTAATGAAACAGATTCGAAGGTCTTGCGCTCTTAACCAGAAATAACGAACAGCTTCCACGGTGTTCGATAGTTTGAGAATGATTGAGAACGACAGCGCCATCAATACCTCAAAAGCGACTACTTTGAGTCTATTGAATGCAACCCAGGGATGAATAAAACAAAGAGCTGAATGAAACAAATTAGTTCCCTCACACTGATGATTAATTTTTCTCTTCTAACGACGGGAACAAAGCTGAAATTTTCAGGACAAAACCAATAAACCAATTTTAAATCGAGGTATTTGCATTTAAGGATAATGTCGTTCATAAGCAGAAATTAATGTATTTTATTTTGCAAGAAGACTTTCCCTGAAGAACAAAAACAAGTTCTCGCTTTTTGGGGCTAATTTTTGCAGCAAGAAATGGAAGCACTGAAGTATTTGATTTATTTTCTAATTCAGTTGTCTCTGAGAGTTTAGAATTCGCTATCAACTTGAGGGTACAAGAGATGGTTATAAATTATGTCTGAATTTTATGAAATAAAGATATTATTGCGATCAATAATTATCGCTGATAATACTTTTACTACGTCATTATTCTTGTAATTTTCAACATTGAACTTATTACTGTGTTATTACTTTTCATTTATTTACTATTCTCATTTATTAATAATCGTAGAAAACATTATCGGTATAGATACTATTGTCGTATTATCATTGCTACCATTAGATAAAAATTTTCCTCGATGCAACTCAGTGCTTCCCATTTTATCAAAATTATTCGTCTAAGGATTTCTTCACTCACCGTTGTGTCAGCTGCGAATAATTGTCTTACGTCAAATACTATATGTCGTAGAATATTCAGGGCGTTAGTACATACGTTCTATATTTTTGGTATAAGAAGGTTTGGTCAGGTTAGGTTCATGTAGGTAGGATGATAGAATTGTTATTTCTAACATTTATAACATACACAAGATTACAAGCACAAAATCTGAAACAATCTGAAGTTTCGCTTAACTCAAAATTCTCTCGATTAAGTTGAAAAAAAGAAATATAATCGGAGCTTCAGTGATCATTCACCCATTGACAAATAAACATATGAAAAGTATTCCTTATTATGTATGGTAGTATGGAATGCATTTTTGTGGTTCCAGGCCAAGTCGAATATACTCCACCTGCTTTGCAGAGCATCTGCAGCTGTTGGCAAACAAGAATGTATATACAAAGCACGCTTTCTCTAAAGTCGCTCCACTTCGATTTATAGGTCCCATATTACTGGCCCTATGATACCATTCGAACATAAGTTCATTTAGCTGGGCCCTTAATAAACTGTACAGTGTTCCTCTCTATTAATAAGTTTCACTGTACTAGGTTGCAGAACTCCGAATATTGAAGTGCTTATTTGAAAAATTCAGCGTAAAGCAACGAAGATGATTCCTGAATTCTGCAAACTCAGCTAAGAAAAGCGTCTTCAGCGTCTATGAAAGGCGTTTTCAGCAGCTAGGAAAGGTGTTTCCTGCAGCTTAAGCTTATTTTCCTAGAACAGAGACGACTGCTAGGACAACTCATTGAGATTTAAAAATATCTCAACGCTTTAACGAGGTTCCCTGGAAGAACTTTTCGACAGAGATGATGTACGAACCAGAAATAACGGTTATAAACTAGTAGAATAAAATAGAATGAGGCAATAGGAACGAGCCTTTTGGCCCATTCTTGGGTCGGTACCCATGCCCCATACCGTAATTCTAGCCTCCTATAATCATACACAAACCGACCACGGCGACAGCACACCTCGAACCCGGGTCTTCCTGCATCGCAAGCGAGTTCGCTCACCAGTCGACCAAGCTAGTGGTATTAATAAGAAATAAGAAACTCCATGAAAACTCAGACCCTAAGCTTCTTTCCAGATAAAATTTTCAGAATCTGAACCCAGCTGCCCAAAAATATCGTTACTGCTGCCACTGTGAAAACATTCAAAAATGGTCTCGACAATATTGGATAAGGAACCCCGTAGTTCCATAAAGTACTGATTTCATTTATTTCTTAATTGGGCCCAGTGTATGATCATAATGTGCCCATGACTGAATTGCTTGTGCATTAATAAGGTGCTTGTACGGGACTGAAATGTCTGTGTGTTATTGAGGTGCATGTGCAAGATTGATGACTTTACATTAGGTAGCAGGGAATTGGGTAGCAACTGAAAAATAGACCAAACGGCATTCTATTCGATTGCATCTCAACTTTTTGCCAGCCCACTATGGTTATTCTTCTCTTGTCTATCATCTACAACAATTTCCACGGATCTCTAAAAATTTTATTTTTATTAAAATTATGAAACTGTTTTTTATCTATATCAAGTATTGTTCAACAGAAAATAATTCAAACACTCGCAAATAGCTGAGTCAAACATCAGGATCAGATGCACTGAGGAATATCGAGCTTAAAATTCCCGCAAGGTTTTTCTGTAATGAATCCAAGTACGAATTTTATAAGCCTTCAAAAAACTAGACGAAGAGATACAAACCACTTTCAACAATATTTGAATTTGAATATCTTCTATGTTTCAGCAGACGGAGTCGTACTCGAACATAAAATATAGAAAGCTCTAAGTATAAAATGAAATAAATATTAGAGAGGAACGTTTTATTTTATTTTATGCTCTATGTATTTTTTTGAGTTATTGAGGAGGATATTTGTACGTTCAGACCCTGAGCTGGAGAGCCTAGAGGCATCACCCCCACGCTACCGTCCCATGCCACTGGAGCAGCTCAGCCGCAACACCAGGTTCTCCAAGCAAGAGCTCCAGTTCATGTGAGTCTCTTGGAAGGAATGCATCATTCTTTCTAAATCAGGGTACTTGTGTCATTCTTATCATAGTTGTTCAAGTGACTAAGTTTACGTACTCGATAACCTATTACTTTTATAGTGAATGTTTTCTAGATCCTAATCCAGGTCTTACGAATTATGATAATAGAGTATGAGCCGCAATAAAAAAAAATTGAAAATTGCATGATTCTTAGTTAAATGACATATTTCTTTCAAACTGAACTAAAAGTGAACTTTACTCCTGAAATAAGATGATAACAATCATGTGAACTTATGTGAAAGAACACTATCGAAGCTAAATTTCAAGTTTTTAGGAGTAAACAACCATGGGAATACAAAATACTCCAAGATTATATGATAATTCAAAAGCAGAAGCATGCTCATTTTTTTATTGAGTTCTAATTGTTTTTATATTTTAGTGTTACTTTTGATATCACTGAAATATTTGCTAACAGAGTTAATTCACTCGTTTGGTTATACCTTTTATATGAATAAGTACTGGTTTGTAGCAAAAATATTCTCCTATAAATTTCATGAACTACAAACAAAAACATAGAAGCTATTCGTGTCACATTTTTCTGTGATAGCATTATAATATCGATTATTTATTAAATTTAATAATTAGATTATATTTGATCGCGTATGATTTTAACAATCTTTAAAGAGCTTTTCGGAAATCTTTGCAGATATTTCGTGATATAATCTTCTCGAGCTTGCAAAAAATCTCATCACCAGACAAAAGTTCTGATCCCTATTAATCCGTAGAGAATTATTTCAAGTTTTGTGCGTAGGAGCCAAAGTTTCAGATTTAACTTTATGGAGCTATAAGTTTTATTCACAAACATTCGATCGAGAAAAGGTGTTCTACTGAACAGGCTCTGGTCAGCATGGTTTCTAAAACAATTTTTTTGCGAGTGCTGAGGTAATGCTCCTTGATGCGTTCAGTTAAGATACATCTTCCTGCAAAGTGACTCTTTTTTACACTTGCAGGCCATAACTCAAACATGGACATGGAGCAGTATGAGCCAAAAGCTCTTCCATCATCCGTGAAAGAGGAGTATGCTTTTTCCCTCTTAATTGAGAAGAGATCATTGGTAGGCTCTCATGGTCTTGGAAATGTGTTTAAAAAATAATAATTTGTACGCTAATAATTCCCACTGAAAGGATCAAACATATTTTTGGAGCAAAATATTATCATATTAGATAGTTAAGGTTTAAAATAATGTTCCTATTAACTACATCTACAAAACTCACTACTAATATTCATTTGTAGCTGAAAATTATGTTCGTAAAACTCTTAATGTATAGAATTTTCACTGTCCGTTAATATTACACTAATTACATGATAAATTTCAATTCAAGACAACCACTTTGATTGTTGTAAACTAACCAGTTTTTTCATGGGTATTTCTGCATGACACAGAATTTCAGAAGAATTTTCTAGCATCTTTTCTTAGGCAATTTGATATTTACGATCCATATCAGCATGCAGAAGCCACTTCCTAGGGGCATGTTCATTTTACTGTAGTGCTGGTGGCTCAAAGAACCATGTATTAAAAAGTCTGTGTTGTGATACAAACAATGTTTTCCTAGGAGTTGGACCCATGTATTGGGAAAAACGACCCGTTCCTATACGAAGAGTTATAGGGATACCCGCAGTTCTACGAATGAACTGCTATTTGCACTATACATAGACTTAAAGGAGAGGCATTTGGCCTTTCTCCTTTTATCTAGAAGCAGGATCTGAACGAAGGGTGCAGCCACTACGCAGAATAGTAGAGTCAACTACTGAAAGCATTACTATTAAGTGAGATGCTTGAAGTTGAAGAGGATAGCGCCTTAGCACATAGGAAGTGTTGTCCTGTACTGACCGAGTAGGTCTGTGGAATTAAATCATTGTGTTATAGAAGATGCCCAAGTAGATCTGAAAAACAATTTTTAAACCTTGCACTGACACTCAGCTTCTAGTTCTCACAGGTCGGTGATTCTGCTTTGACTTTGTTTTTTACAGCTTCGAATCGTTATTATTTTGGAATTATTAAAAATAATAGAAATCAATTTCCTGCGTCGCCATAATCCTGCATGTCGAAATCGGGGAATGTAATCAGGAGCGTAGTGAGATGAATGCTCTCAAATGCATCATGAACAAATGAAAACAAATGCGCGTGCAATTTCTTTGTAAATGTATTGAAATCGTTTGTTATACTCTTTACTTCGGTAAACACCAAACAGGCACATTTAGAACAATCTTCTACTTATTATTGTATTCTTCTACTTATTATTGGTAATACTTGTAGAACTTTAGAGGCTAGGTCATTCAGTCTAAAAATAAAAACTAACGGCTTACGTAGCTTACTTTATACGTGGGCTACAAGGAATGGCATTGGTCATAGATTTCAAAATAGAATTGCTGGCAAAGATTGGGTCAATGAATTCATTAAAAGATATCCTACTTAATCTGTTTGCAAATCCAAAGCAACATCTGCGTGGTGCAAGAGCCATATACTTTAATAAAGCAGTTGTAGACATTTTTTACGTTGCTGACGAATTGAATCGACAAGCAAAAACTAACGGCTTCTCAGACATTAAATTACGTTAAAACGGACGTTTCAGTCAACCCTAAAAATCAATCAAACATCAAAGCTAGCAAAAAGAATTGTCCAGTCGAAGTTATCATCCGCAAAAAAGTTGAAATTGTAATCTCTTTTTTGAACGTCGGTACTCGAAATTTGCATGCCTCTGATACTTATTTTTTCTCGAAAGAAAAAGCAGAAAGAATTTGAGTTTGGATTGGCACTAGAAGGCTTGGTTGAGGTGCACAGCACTGGATGGATGACTGTTGAATTATGACTGGTACGGTTTCGAAAATTTTGAGAATTTTCTAAGACACCAAAAGATTTCCAGATTCTTCTTATGTATGATGGCCACTCAACACATACCAAGAACCTTGAAGTTATACACTACGCGAAGGAGAGTGGCGTTTCATTGCCATGTCTACCAATATATTGTCTTCATCACAGCGTCTTCATCACAGCGACGAGCTTCAAAAATGGCCACGAAACAACCCACGGAAAGTTGTAACTGTTCAAGTGTCAACACTTTTTAGATCAGCTTTTATTCGAAGCAAAACTACGAAAACTGCTATTAACGGTTTCCAAGCAACAGGAATATGACCAACTAACTAATTCATGATCACCGACGCCTGTTTTCTCCCAGCAGCCACAACTGACGTCGGACTTCGTATGGCTTCAAGATATGAGGTGATCGTATCTGGAGCTGAACAATTCTAATAATTATTGTCTCTTCGTAGCGCACCAGTTGAGAAATATACCAATTAACCCTTTAGGGCACGGTGGGATACTAATTAACTCGCCAATTTAGAAACATTTACTCCTTTTTTACCCACAAATCTTGTGCCTCAAAGGGTTTAAGTTGGATGATGAGGTTGGCAAGGTTTCCGCCAACTCTAATGACGACATGCCGGCTAAGAAAGTCTGATTTAATGAAGCTAGTTGTGGTCTTTCTGGGTGCTCTTGAATGACAACTGAAAATAAGTCATCATATGATCCTTCACCAGAAATTCAAATGGCTGTTCCAGAAGTAAAAAAAACACAAAAAAACGAATCAGAAGCGAAGAAAGACTGCTGTTGCAACAGATTCGACATGCAAAAAAGTTATCAACTGGAAATAAGGAAAAAGAAAAAATGCCGTTGCCGTAAAAGGAGCGGGGATAAAACTATTCAAAGACGAGAATAAAATTAAGAATGGGAGAAACAAAAAAATAAATGAAAAAAGGAGCAGAAGAAAAAACCCAAAACTAACGAGAAGGTTACTGAGGAATATTCTGACTGTGGATGTTTATATTGTAATGAATTTTACACAAAGTCAGTTGAAGGTTGGTCGTTTGTTCCATGAGTTTGAGTAGACAGCGAAGATGATGAGACTGACCCATTGTGTGCATTTTGTGAACTGGCTTCAGAAAAAGACACAATCAATGAAAACTGCAGTTAAACCTTGATAGTCATTTAAAACTAAATAGACGCAAGCAAACTTATCTTTTCTGCATATCCACTAGTTTCATGTTTCTATAATTATTTGTCTTTTCCACCTTACTCTGCTCCACGTCCGGGACACAACGGGGCAGATGAGATCATTTTCTGTTTTTCAAAACAAAAGTATTGTTTTTTTGTTTTCTCACAATATGTTGGTATTTTGCGATTATTAAATTGTAATATGCTCGTAGAAAAACTCGCGGCTGTCTTAACTGACCTTTATATTTTAAAACACATTTTCAACTTTGTTCCCTATTCCACCTCGGATTCCTGGATCTGTATGAATGTGTATATGTATCTGCAAATGTATGCATGTGTCTGAGCTAATAAGTATGAGAATGTATAAGCATGCACGTGTGTTTGAGCGCCTGTTAAATTTTACTTAAGCTTATGTATTCAGTTACTCGCTGTGATGTAGTTTCAATACCTAAAATTTCAAGGCTTCCTCCTCAAATGTGACATCAGGTATCTCACCAGCTGGGCTTAGTAACTCTTAAAACCAATGTTGATATTATCGTAAGAATAAATGTGTTTTTTGCAAATTAATGTAAGATCGATGTTGTGATTTTGTTTATTAATAAATTATTGAAGTTTTCTGGAATACATGTTTTGTTAGAAGTTTCTTTCCTTTTCCTTCACAGAAAATAAAATGCAGCTCAAGGTGCTCATAGTAGAGGTCGCACGTGTTTCAAAATTCGAGTAAGAGGACGTGAATGGAAAAACAGTGGAACCACTGAATGAGAGGCATAAGCTAATAGAATTAAATCCAAAAGTAGATTGAACTGCAAATAAACATGCATCATACATATAACATGAATCTTCCGTATGAAGTTACTGCACGGGCAATAAGGACCAATTATATTATAATTGGTCCTTATCGCTATTGAAGAATCATCTTATTTCTTACATGTACTAAAATTTCTTTATAAATAATATTGTTGTATATTTTTCGGTTCATTTAGGTGATAGAAAAAATGAATAATAGACCTTCGAGTCTCCAGGTGCTGATTTTCCAGTAGTACATCACTTCACACAGGCACGGCGCTGACACGCAACACAACAAACTGGCGTGTTTCATTATAAGCACAACTGTGAGCTAAAAATAATTAATGTGCTTATTAATGCCCAGGTACCGAGGATTCAAGCAGGAGTGCCCGAGCGGCGTCATCTCAGAAGAGACCTTCCGAAAAATTTATGCCAAGCTCTTTCCTGTTGGCAACACCGTCGACGATGGCTCAGGCAGAAGTAAGTAGAAACCATTGATGCATCAATTTCTCGAGATCTGAACAAAAATCCATCGGAATATATCAGTTCAAATGGGAAAATATCAAACTATTAGTAAATATGTTAGAATATTGTTTGAAATTTTATTTTGAAGCATTCAATGTTTTCCAGTCTGGTGCTTCAGGCTGCACGTAATGAACATGGATCAAATTAAAAACATATCAAAAGAACTTCATTCATGAAACATTCGTCAACAAAACTTGAGCAATTTTAAAAGTTAGAACGAAACTTAGAGGTGATTTGTAAAAAGTTTTCTGTCGATGACTTCGTGCTTGAACGAAGCTTACAAAGCCGGTCAGCGCTTGGGTACCGTACATTACGGATCTTAACCGAAGCCACAACTTAATAAAAAAAACTCTAATTTCAATGCATGGCATGTGAAGTTCTCCGTTCGGATGTACAAATTGGGAAAATCAGAGGCTTTGAGACCAAATTCAACTTGTAATCTTTAGGTTTGTTTTTATCCCTCATGAACATTGGTTCTCTTTGTCTCTTCTGCAGCATGCAAAATAAGCAATTACGTTGTCATTGTCACTTCATTCAGCATAATTTCCGCGTACCTCACGTCATTGTCACCCTGCCTGAGTAACATGGCGTATACTCTCACCCTGAATGGTTCTGTCTAGTTAAATTATGTTAATTTATCAAACTCTAGGTCCATTTCACATACATAGAATAAGACTTTCCCATAATCCATAAAGTTTTATATGCTAGCTGCGGTTATTAATGAAGGAATATAATAATAATGATAATCCTAGTTAAAAATGTATAGTGAAAAGGTTCCTTGAACTATTTTCTCAACTGCGTGCCGCTCTAACGCTTTAATTCAGTGCTTCACTCAGGGTTAGCGATAAAAACAGCCGAAAGTTGCTAAGCTTGATGTGTTTTCAGACACTGCTATGTACGCCCACTACGTGTTCGGCACAATGGACCCTGAGGGCAGCGGACAGATTACCTTTGAGGACTTCATCACGGGGCTGGCGGTGCTGCTCAAAGGCTCTCTTACTGAGCGCGTCACTTGGATATTCAAGTGAGTATCGTGTTAGCATACAGTGCAGTGCCAAAGCACAATACGATTTCAGGATGGAAGGAGATCACTGCTGATTTGAAAACTCAAAGTTATTGGAAAAATATCACGCGACGACGGTTCCAGCTAACTTTTACATTCCTTGTTTGTGTGGGCGACGTGACTAGCAAATCACATTTTCCGACGACTCTGGTCCTTTCAGAAACAATTATCGTCGCGTGTTGTTGCTCTATGAAAGTGAAGCTCAGAGCAGCCTTCACCCTCTGTTGACTAGTGAGCAAGCTTAAATACCACGTACATTTATCATTTATTTCTTTTCCTGATCACTTACGAAACCTTCCTGAGAAATTGAAGCTATAAACTGAAACTTGTTGACTCCTGACGTGATGTAAGTGAAATGTGTTCATCAGCTGTGTCGTAGTCTGAACTACAGTTGCCAAGTTGTTTTTTCCCAATATTGACAAGTATGTTTAAACAATTATCAGGTTAAAATATACGCTTCTGACTCATAAATAACATTTCTGAGTATTATATGATAGATGTGCATATCAATCATGTGTATACATAAATTCAGTTGGCGGTCGTTTATATTTATTCTCACTTCTTGTTAAAAAATAACTCAATAAATTGCTGGAAAATTGTAAATGAGATTAGCAAAATTACTCGAGCAATTTTAATTCGGCGTATAAATTCAAATGGGCAACTAAACGATGGAAAATTGCATTTCTGATTCGTAGTAATGTTTTCATTTCATTAGGATTCCTAATTGTAGTTTCAAATTTTATCAGATCATTTCTCTTTTAAAGTGGGCAAGCTCAGTAGACGCGGTGTGCTGAAATAATGTTGCTTACTTCAAGAGTCTCTCAATCGCAAATGCCACAGATAAGCGAAAAATGCTTTAAACTTTTACATGACTATGAACCTAAACTATATAAAAAGATGTAATCGAACATTACAGCTGTGAAATTCGTGAATAGGCAATGTTTGGTAATACTTTTTATTATTTATTTTGCTGCGCTCAAGTGTGGTATCCCTCTAGGTAACTTGAAGCAAAAGAATTAATCGCCCTGTTCGCTGTAACACAATTCTCTCGTTCACTTCGTCCAGCTAAATTGATAGTCAGCATCGAGATCTCCACTGATTGAATTGTATCAAATGTTCAGTTCATCGTAAGCAGTAATTAGTGTGTAAATTAGCTGTTCTATCTAAGTAGATCAGCCATTCGGGCTCAAAAATGAAACAGAATAAAATAATGGTACAAAAAACGACAGTACGTTGTCAGTGACTTTCACGCAAAATCGGAGTGCATTAATGAATTTCAGTCTCGCTCTGGTTGAATTTTCCCTTTATAAAACCTTTTTTTCAATGTATGCTTTTTACAAGCATCTAAAATGTTAATAAGTTCCAATTGGTCTCATGCATTTCAAAAATATTTTTTATGGTTAGGATAGTTTTAATTAATTTTACATTAAAATTCAGAAATTATTCAACACAAAACACATTCTCGAGCGGAAAACAATTTATTTTAATAAGATATCAGTATAGAATGGAAGTAAATATTTCTTAAAATGTAGTGAACATAATACATTTGAGTATAATTTTTATACTCACAGATAAAACATGTCATTCAAACCATTAGATTACGTTTACTGTTTTTTAAAACATTTTCATTTTCGTTGAGCTTGGCCACAATACATGATAGTATGTAAAACAGGTTAATAATGATGAGTGAATGCAAATATCTGAACGAAATTTATTCAGGCAAACGAAGTTTATTTGACTAACGAAATTCTTTGCAATTGCGTTATTAGTTTCAACAACTTCCCTTTAAGACAGTTCAATGTATTTTAGGTCAAAAAAAGACTTTAAAAATCACTTGGAACTGTACTGGACAGGATATACCAAGCCACTGCAGGTTGTAAAAATAGCTTCAATTACTACTTCTTAAAATAAAGTAATTTAATATTTTCTTGGGACAACATTCTTGGTATTTTGTCTAATATGTTGTTAAGCTTTGCCTTTAAAACATCAATGTTGCGGTTATGTGCAGGGGAGAATTCATCGACTAAAATTTATCAAAACGAATAATTAAAAGCATTAAGATCCTATGATAGGGTATGCTATTCTTCTGTGGTTTTGACTTCAGGACACTTGTTTCAATATTAATCTTTTGTTACACGAGCTGTATAGCTCGTAGCTATACAGCTCGTGTAACAAAAGATTAATTTTGTTTTGCAAAATTAATCTATGAATTAACAGTTCATATGTCATCACTAAATTTGTGTTATACCGTGGCATATGTACGCCATCCTCTATGTCCTTCACACACCGTTATTGGTGACTTTCAGTCCGTGAGACAAAAACAAAAGAAGACATCTCTCTTTTTGGAATTTTTTCCCTAATCGATCACTGACTCTGTTTCCAGAGTCCTACAGATTTCTCCTAGCGTGAAAGGATTGACTCACGACAACTTGGAAAGCTTCGTTCATTTTTTTAGACTCAGCTGGACCGTGAACAGTCCTCGTCTTGGAATTCTTATTTTGTAGCATGCCGTCGTCAATGGCAACCTGCACCAGAGAAGCCATTTCACAATTGTAGCTGCAAAAAGAACGTGGCAGTGAATTTAAGATAGTGAAGTTATCAGATCGTGTTCATATGTCCTCTATACGGGTCTTTCCCAATGTTTCAGCCTCGTTTACCATTTTAATTATTGACCTGCATGGGTTACATCGTATTTACTCCACTGCGCTTTTAACTCGTTGTTTCGTTTTCGAGATGAGGGGGTCAAGGTCGGTCTTTGGTCAGTAAGTTTTCTAGCACGGATCCATTGTTCTTTTACTCTTATACATTTTTTTTGATTCATTTTTAATTTAACCAACTTTAATTTTTCCTTTTAAGTATTTCAAATTAAATCACTTCTTTTCCAAAATGCTTCGTTAAAAAATGATCGATTTTTTGTTTATACTTTGAAACACTTAAAAATGTATTTTTGTTTCACCCTACATCTATTCCTTTCTTCCTCCTAAAAGTGATAGGAGTAAGAGTACCAGTGATCAGCATTGGTGGCAGCAATGCTGTGTGTCACAACACTGAAAAGAAAGTGAGGGAATCATGAGACGTAGTAAAGTTAAACTTTGTCTGAAGCAGAGGTCCCCAACCTTGTGGTCCCCAACCTTGTGGTCCCCAACCTTGTGGTCCCAACCTTGTGGTCCCAACCTTGTGGTCCCCAACCTTGTGGTCCCAACCTTGTGGTCCCCAACCTTTTTATCACCGCGGACAAGTCAACGTTTGATAATTTAACCGCAGCCCGCTGAAGGGGAGGACGTTAATAGCTTATATTTTAGAACGTTTTGATTTGATAATTTTAATTCAAATGTATTTAAACATGCCTCCAAAATAAAATACAATTACACCAAAAAGATATATATATATATATATATATATATATATATATATATATATATATATATATATATATATATATATATATATATAGATTGGTTTAACATTTTAGCTCACTAGAACGCTAAATCAAAAAGAACACTGAGTTTGAATCTCTGTAACGATGTAATCGTTTCTTGTGTGGCCCGGTACAAATTAATCCACAGACCAGTACCGGTGCGTAGCCCAGGGGTTGGGAACCTCTGTTTTAAAGTATGAGTGAAGTGTGAGGTGAAATGGGAGGGTTGGTAGCAATTACAATAATAAAGAAATAGAATAAAGGCGTTGTTTTTTATTGTACGGTCAGCGATGAGGTAAAGGCGAAAAAAACGATTAATTCTTAAGAAAGAAACGTCAACAATCAAGTAAAAGCAGAATGAGAGAGTACCAATACAAAAGTAAGAAACAAAATTAAAGGTACAATGAACGAGTTGCAATGGTAGAGCGAGAGGAGAGAAAGAAGGAAATATCCTTTATTGCAATCAAGTAGATACGTGACGTATGCATTATTACTTTTCGAATCCCTTACAATTAAAGTCCTAAGATGGTGGAAATGCAATTGTTGATAATGATAGAAGCTCATGTTTTTACTGAGCAATAACAATAAAAGTATATGGACGTGAGGATAATGCTGACGAAACTAAGTCTTTAGCAATAGTAGTATGTGAATAATGTAGGAATTAAAATAAAACAAATATAACTATCTCTATTTTCAAAATAACCACAGGGAGCTAGTTTATTAGACATTAAGGGCACATAGAGTCTTCAATTGTCTCACTGACAGGCATGAAACAGGACCATGAAACTTTTACATTATAATTTCTTTTTTGATGATCGATCCCTCATAGTGATGTGTTTATAGTCTATGAAATACAAATTATTATCGTATTAAACTGAGAACTTCATTGTTTAATAAATGAGAAAGGCAATTTAAATATGTTTTGAAAGACCAGGAGGGATGCACTTGTGGAGGCCAAGTGGAATTGCTGTTCATCAAAAAGTTCTAAATTTTTACATCTGTTTATTGTTACAAAACATTTACTAATATTAATACATAAACTTCATGATAACATTGTAATTAAAAATCAGTACAAGTGAAAATTGTACTAGCTAGAAAGAAGCCTGGTGACTTTAGTGTACTAGAAATGCAGAAATGAAATGAAGCGAGTACAACTTTCTTTATTTGCAGAAAAATTATTAGGCTTCACTTGCCTCACTGGTTGAATTTTCTGGTCAAAAACCCAATATTTTCTATCTTTAGCTTCATGCAAACACGATATCAATCATTATTATTTTAATATTGTGTAGACGGGGAGCACAATTTTAAAATTAAAAAACGTCTAAGTCAAAAGAAGCGAGTATTGAAGTTTCAACCTTTTTACTCATGAAATAGAAATATCCATTACACTATTTTGAAATAACGCTCTAATTGGTGGAAGAAAAACAAGGAATAGAAGATCAACTGTAGCAGAGTATGAGGAAACTGGGAAAATAGTAGGCAAGGACAGGGGATGGAAATGAGCTTAGAAGGAGTTGAGAGGGTAGAGACTTAAGAAAGAAGAGTAATGAGGCATGAAAATGAGGAAGCTTGCGTGATCGTGAGCAAGGTGAGCATGGAAAACACAACATCAAAAAATGATGGAGCTCATGGGCAAAATAAGCGGCCTGACTGGCAGAAATTTATGAATGTAATTCATTCAAAGAAAATAATGTAAATATAGGTTGCGAAGTAATTGAAGGTTAATTTTAAAAATAAAACTGCTGAGGGAGAGGAAGGGGGAACGAGAGAGCAAACCTGTGTGACTTGCGCTAGGGAAAAACTTGCATGTTTTGAAGCGTGCAGAAAAAGGAACTGGAGGACAACAGAATGGATGTTAGTCGGGCGTAAAATTGCATTAGGAATACGCAAGAAATAAATTTGTATCGCAATGTAAAAGCTTAAAGCTGCCATAACAAAAGAATCTGAACTATTCAAAAAAGTCGATAATGAACTTCTACATTATCAGATTTTAATTTTACGTACCGTAGCATGTGTTTTATTATGTTTTGTTGCGTATGTTGTAGCATGTGTTGAAGCATGTCTCGCAGCTTGTGTTTTAATGCGTGTTGTAGCATGTGTTACAGCATGTGCTGCAGTATGTGTTGTAACAAATGTTTAACATGTGGTATAGCATGCGTTGTACCATATGTTGTTTCATATGTCGTTATATGTGTTGTAACATGTGTTGCAGTGTGAAGTTAAAAGGAATTGTTCGAGCTGTGCATGAATAATTGAAACAGGAGGTATTTTTCACGAGAGCCTCTTGGTCTGTTGTACTTGTGTATCTGTTCCAACTTTTCTGTTAATACACAAATGGAAAAAACTAGCTGCAGTATTCGAAGACTTCCTCTTCCCGTGCCATGAGTGAGTTACGAGAATACAGAGGCACACCATTTAGTTCCTATCTATAATGAATGAATGATGAAAAATTTTAATCATGGACGGTGAAACGAGGTAGTTCAGGGATTCATTATTTCTTTCAGAAATATATTTGACCCCACTGCATTGACTTTTTCAACCTCTGACACAATTGACTTCTAGTTATCTTTGGGGAAAATTTCAGAAGGTATGCTTAGCCATTAACATATCTATGAGGAAGCCACTTTCAACTCCTCCTCCATTGTCTTTGGTTTTCACTCTACCTGAAAGATTGCTCTCAGGTAGAAACTTAGTCCCGTGTCTAGAAGTAAACTTAACGCAGAAGTCTACAATTATGCAAACTTAAAACTATGTTCAGTATTGAAATATTTATTCTTAATAGGTCTTACGCTATGCATATATTAGAGATGGTAATCAGGGGTAAATTATTTTTATTTGCTTAGTTTCATCAAAAGTGAGTCTCACTTTGTCAATAATAATCATGATCGATAATTAGACTGTAATTCAATAGTTTTTCTTCGTGTGAGCAAAGCCTTCACGCATCCAAGTATTGCAAGAAGCGTTAAGTTTAGACCATCTTTAATTCGAATTTTTGTCCCATGGTAACACAGAACTGATTTGCTACGAAGTAACATTGCACACTCTGTTGTTCTTCATATTTATGAGTAATTTTTTACCATGCCTCATATCTCATATTTTATGACTGAATCAGTTTGAATGCGAACAAGAATGTTTACTTGTACGTTTAATTTAATTTTCATCCCTTGTTTACAAGCTTATGCAAGGAAAAATCACCTCGTCAAGGCTGCTGATACGAAAAAATATGTACTCGTGTGTACTTTATGCAGGTTCCTACTTTTCTTCGAACCCTTTCATCTGATAGGAGACATAGTGGTGAAAGAGAATATTTAATTCTTAATATCTTTTCTCAACAGTCTTTATGACATCAACAACGACGGCTTCATCACAAGGGACGAGTTAATTGATGTTGTGTCGTCAATTTACGACCTCATGTCCGACCAGACTGTGCCCAGTATTGATGACTCGACTGCCATCAACCACGTGGACAGGATATTTGACGTGAGAATTTTAATAATTTTTTTTACACTTTTTGTAGCTAGTCTGATGTTTGACACGTGAAAAAAATTAAGTAAATTTCACAGGAATTCCAATTTACCCATTAGCACCGGAATTAATTTTTTGGGCAAATGACTTGTGCATTTGTTTGTCGTACAAGGAAGTTTCCAAATGCGATAATTATTTTAGTAGAAGATCTAAATACGTTCCAATGGTGCATATTTAATAAACTCTGCTGGAGAAACCCAATTATTACTCAAATTTCATTAATTATTTCACTTCATTAAGAATAGAAACTGCGTTGCATGTATGCAACTCTTGGTCATAACTCTAGAGTTGCATTATACAGTAATATAGAGATAATAATCTATGTACGTTCCTCAATAGCGTTTCATCAAATAGGCTGGGCTCGCAGAAAAGGAAATAGATTATTTAATAAACATTAGTCACCAGTCTAACATATTTTGGCACATTTGCGTCAGAGGAGACCAAACGAATGAACTATATAGAATAGAATAGAATAGAATGAGGCTATAGGAACGAACCTTCTGGCCCATTCTTGGGTCGGATAATTACTTCGATAATTATTCGGTTGTTTACCCAAGTCCCATGCCGTAGTTCTAGCCGCGTCAACCATGTCGGCTGCGGGATTCGAACCCGGGTCTTTCTGCTCGCTAGCAGATTCGCTCACCAGTCGACCAAGCTGGTCAGAGGAGACCAAACGAATGAACTATATGGATTGGCAGCTGTTCATGCCACCACATAGTCTTGATATCAGACACACATTCACGCCTCTTCAGGAAGAAGGGAAAGACACACAGCACTGCTGCAAAGAAATTCAGGGTCCGGCAATATTACTTCCTTTCTTTCAAAAGAAAGCGTTTTGAAAAAAGGAAGTTATGTTGCGGTATTCTGTAGGGACTGATGTGCATTCATCTATCTTTTCAGATATACTTCATTTCCCTGATAAATATGAGTCACATTTTGTTTTATTTTAAGTTTTATTACTTCATTGTTGACGATATCCGTTTTTTCATAATTAGTGCTCAAACTGCCTTATCACTCTATGTTGATTCCAGTTTATCCATCGACTAGCACTCCACACAACTCCTACACCAACTCCACATTTCTGTTTTTATCATTATAACCAAGTAACTCCTACAGTACAGCCAATGTAATTCATCTCTATCATGTTTAATGTCTCACTGATACGATCACTCCTCACGTTTGTGCTTTTCTGCATCGCTCAAAATGGCAGGAAATGTTGCGTTGTAATGCAAACTCGTCACACTCATGTCAATACTCTTGTATGTCATTACTTCTTTCACTCTTCTGCACGCCTGGCTTTTCTTTTCGATTCAACTCTATTTCTCAATTTATCATTTCACTTACATCGAAGTACAATCCATAGTATGTTCAAGAGATCTCATATCGTCCGTAATGGATCCATAAATCCTCCGAGAATTTGCATTTCTAGAGAACCTCATAATTTCCATCTTAATCACATTAACGCACGTCTTCCAGACTCCACAAACTCGTCATGAATGTGGAGTCACTATTTACTCTATGCTGGCCATTAAAATTGTGCAGAAAATGGCTTATTCATTTTTATTTCCGCCTGAAGCTTGCACAAATAACCACAAAACAACAGCTACTGATCATTGAGCTTCCGTATTCATACCGAAAATTATCGACAAAGTTATTAATACTGTTTAACTTTTCATGAATTTTTATTTTTACTGTACGTGGCCAATTACAAAGTTCTTCGATGTAACATGTCAAAAATGACACAAACGGCAAACTGTGGCTTAAGCAAAACTTTGGTTATACGTATCACTTACAAAATAGTTATTTTTCTCACGGTGACAATTTGCTTTTATTTTTTGGTCAACAATAATTGCCTAACCATTATTCCATGGCCTCAAAAATTATATTCGTGTTCAAGAAATTGGTATTGCAGAGTAGTTTCAATCTTAGAAACCCTGAATAATTCATTGAAAAAGTGTTCTAGTAACGTGCGTCATTCATGAGAAAACTGTGCTAAGAATACGTGTTTTTCTCTCAACAGAAACTCGACCTGAACAAAGATGGCGTTGTTACAATGGACGAATTTATGGAGTATTGCTCGAAGGTAAGCATCTGTAGAATTTTATCTTAATTATTCAATCACTTCTAACACTTGAACATTCCCTCCGTTCATCAATAATCACCGAACACAAGTTCTAAGAAAACTGAAGCCAAAGTTCTATCTTCGTGTTATGTCCTACGTCTGATTCCAACACGGAACGATACTGATGCTGAATTATGATCCTTGAAAAATATGAAACATAAAATGGCCATTTTTACGAATCAAATCCAATCGTTTTGAATTCACTGTACATCGATAAAACCAAATTTTATAACAGGCAATGGCATGTAAAATAGTAATTCTAAAAATTTTGTTCATTTGTTTCAATCTTTGTTTTTAAAAATTGTTATTCGACCTAACATGATAAGTTAATGCAAATTATTTTACGTGAGCATCTGGTTCTGATCATTATACAGCCCAAAATATAAGTTTAGGCTTGGTATTTTTGGATACTCACTGAACAGAGACTAGAAAAAGTTATCAAATTAACGATATAAATCAGTAATGGTAAGGGAAAAATTTGTAGTATCATTTAATTTGAAAATTTGTACGCTAGACTCAGTTCCAACGAAGGAATTTGGAACAGTTGGAATTAAAACATTCTTCATTCAAACGGATCACTAAACTTCTTTCAATAGCTTCATAAAAAGACTAAACGAAATTAATTACTCAAACTTGATCTAATAACAAATTACATGCGTTTTCCTTTGAATGAAAGTTTCACTTGTAGATGAAGAATAACTTCAGAGATAAGACTGAATTTGAGGAAGAAGAGTCTAAACGCCTGCGCAGCTTAGTAATTCTACTCACTAAGCACTAAAAGAGAGAGTGACTGAGTGCACAAGTTGCAGAGACTAAACCTCCTTAATTCTGTATTTTCCCCTCCATTCCAGTATAAAACAACAAGGTACAGATGGTTCCTGAGACTCGAGATGATTTAAAAGTTTGAAACTTGTGTGCAGTTAACTTTGACTTTTGCATTCTAAAGTCAATTCAAATTTACAAGTTGAAGTTCTCTGCGAAACTAGTGAAGGGTGAATACACGTGCTCTTCAAATATTCTACTGATGTATATTCTACTCCTTGCTTTTCATGTTCATCCATTATCATGAAAACTCTACTTAGCTAATGAAATAATTTTGCATAATAGAATGAAATTAAGTGCAACAATTGTAATATAAACATAGGTAGCTCGTCATACTATTTTTAGTGCCACGTTTTGTGCAGCACACAATGAGCCCTAGATGCCTTTGCTGAAAACAAAGATTAGTTTGTAAAGTTCAAATCTGCATTCTTTATTGCTAAAATAACATATGACATAATGGATCTCCTAATTTAATTTAATTATTCATACAAACGGTACATTTGAGCTATCGGATCGGCTTTTTATTCAGTGATGAAGTCTTGTTATGCTTGAAGACATTTGCTGGAAATATTCGTTCCAGATGCAGGTGAGCACGGAATTATGCTTAAAAACTGCATAAAACTATTTTGTGTGGATTGTACCTGTCCAAGATTGCTTAAGAGGTAGCTTACAGTATTTAAAGAGGATAAATATGTCCTGACTTCACTGAAGTGGAATACTTATTTCATTGTCTGCAAATATATTCATGAATGTAATAAGATTAATAATGTAGGGACATGGAACATGAAACATATGGAACAATGTAAGGCTTTCTAATGCCCAAATTATTTCTAGAGCTCTAGAGCTTACCCTACCTTGAAGATATGAAAGCCCCCCAACACCCACCAACCTCCACACCTCCCTCCCCCCCAACACC
>VCRD01000001.1:759601-897166 GCA_006783055.1 Trinorchestia longiramus | reverse complement strand
AACCTCCACACCTCCCTCCCCCCCCAACGCAAACACGGGGTGGAATTGTATTTTTTATTTTACCCAGGGGAGGAGGGAGGCCTGTGTTAGAATGAGTGAATAGGGATTTTTCTGGTGAGACTGAGTAGGAGTGAGTGTGCTAGTTACTACCTATGGTATCCTCGTACATACATATGTGTATACAGTATGTATACAGGGTGCAGCAACGCAACTTCCTTTTTTCATTTGTATTTTGGACTGAAAAAAGGAAGTTATGTTGCCGCACCCTGTACATCAATATTCTTGTATGTACATGCATAATTTCGTACGTACTGGGTACAAAGTTCATCACCATTACTACAACTATCGAATGGCTCTTATAACTAAATTAATGACCTGAAGGATGAAATAATAAAAATAAGTCTTTAAGGTGTAAGAAACCATTAAGAAGTCGTGCCATTGCTGCTTCCTGCAGCAGCCTTCAACGAATCAACGAATCAAAATCAGTGTTCAACATGAATGTTGAATTACACATACACTTCGTATTGCTCTCGGTGTGCCAGAGCGTTTTATTTCAATTGTACACCTAGAGTATCTGGAATTCAAATTCTTGTAATAATGCAATGTCTGAAAGCATCTGCTCGTTGATTAAATTTTGTCATGAAGTCCCTCTGCACTGCAACTAAAAGTCTATGATGTTTCGAAGAATTTTCCGCTAGTCTTGTTCGCCTCTGTTCCATGCCGTATTTTATCATTTTTGGTTACTTTATAACAATACTGTTTTTGAGAACAAAACATCCGTTGCATCAGCACTAGATAAAAGTCGGAAAAATTTCTCAGTATATTAAATAAAAAGGTTTAGGGAACAAATAAAACTTTGATTTATGCAAAAGAGCAAGTATTTAGCATCATTAAAAAAACATACTTCGAACAAAAAAGCTGGTAGTTTCATCAGCAAAAAAGCCGAAAATTACTGCTATACTTGTCATTGTGGAATGTTAAAAAACATTGGATATTCTGGCTTAAAATAGATTGATTTACAAACAATGGTGATGTAACCATTGCTAGAAAATCCATATGGCATTTCAGTGTTCTACCAAGATTTCTTTGGCATACAAAATCGAGTCAATTAAAACTTTGTTCGACATAAAAAGACTGATGGAAGTGTTTGATGATGAGACAGAAGCTTTCAAAGATATCCAACTTCAACAAACTTCCCAAGAATGCTGACGTTTCTGTTCTCATGTTCATGTTTGGGTGACTGAGGCATTAGGGCTGCCAGTGATTTACTATGGAAGAGAATAAATCCATTGGACATCTCTACACAACAACTTTAAAATTGAGTAATTTAGTGCCTCAGAAACAAGCATGAATCACATGGATCTCACTAAGACTGACTTTGACTGAGTCAATTTTAGGTGAACTCAAACTGTCCTGTTACTCTCAATTTGAAAGGTACCTTTATTTTATTGTATAGTAAATAAAATGATCGACATATTACACTGAAAACTTGCACTCATATTAATTTATATTTTTTTGCGAATTAGTACTCAATCTTAAAACTTTACATAGATGCTGTTTTGGCGTGCAACCGACAAACATTTCAAAGTGCAATTTTCCCAGCTCACTCTTTGCAATATTGTGTCAGTGAATATTCCTTTACTATTGTTTATAATTAAAAATATGTAATATCACTAGAGGCATTTTTACCATTACTTAGCAATTTATTCTTCAAACTTCTTGCTACTTTTTGATTTTTGCATTTTTCCTTTTCATGACCGTCATATTCTTTGATACTTGAGCAAACCAAGTTAATATCCTTTCAATCTTTCTTCAAGGACAAAAAGTTCATTTTTTGAATAATAAATTTTGTTACTACAGAATTTTAGAAGTGAATAGGTTGTGTATGGTCATATGAAGGTTAGTAACTAATGTTCTTTGGCTATGATTTTTCTAACGTTTAGCTTAATTATGTCTCATAGTTGAATTATTTAACAAAACAGTGAAAGTTGTTTATTCCAAGGAACAAAATGTGACATTATACCAGTTTAAGAACGAACAAGAATCGGAGGTTCTTCATTCACGAAAGAGAGAAAAGGTGTGGATTTCTCTGGACCAAAAATAAAGGCCTTCAAGGGCCATATACAGGATTCAAACAGTGATTTCATTTTTATGCACATGAGTGCATTTGAATTTCGAATATTTTTCAGGAACTCATAGATGCTGCAGTAACGGAAATAATTTAGTAAATTCATTACGTTTTATAACATTCAAATCAAACTAGCATCAACATCTGCATCATAAATGTAAGTTGATATTTACGAGGAAAATATTCCATTTAGTGAGCGTTAATTACTTATATCTCTTTGCAGAACGAAGAAGTGGTCCACAGTATGAACATTTTTGGCAACATCCAATGAAGTGGCTTCCAGACGTTCACCAGTGCAGTCAACAGTTCATGGAATCAGACATTCAGTTATCATCTCCCTCATTACAAAATTAGGTGTCTCCATCCTTGCAGCTGCCAGCTCAAAAGGTACTTTAATTACCTATCCTGATTCGGTTGGCATACTTTGTGTCTCGATTTTCACCATTCTAGTCATACAGGTATCCAAACTTTTAAAGGATCTACTATGTTGTAGACTATCTCGGTTTAACGTCGAGCCAAGCACAATATCGATACGCTGGTTATCAAGAATTATTGAATAACAATTAAGAATTTCACAAATGTATCCGACACTCTAGGCCTGAAATCCAGACTTAAGAACGAGCTTGAGAAGAAAAGATTTGAACTTTAGAGCATCAGAACCTGTAGTTAACACGTCGATTACGCGTTGGCAAATCTGTGTACTACTAAACATATTATTTGAAATGAAATCTGAACAACAGTAGGTAACATGTTAAATTGATTTATCAGCTTGATGCCAGGGCTTTACACTTGAAAATTACAAGCATTTCTCTAATTCTAATCTTACATACTCGACGATGAGAACTATGATCAAGACTGTTCAGTGCCAATAAATATTCTAACACACTTTTTGTCATTAAATAAATTTTTACGCTTGTTTCGAATTTTACTCGTCGGAGTTAAAACGTTTGTTACCATAAATGTTATATTAAAATTCACTTCCTTTTATGTCTTAAGTTCAAGACTTAAGCGCAAGGCTAAAACAATTTTGAATCTAATTTCCCCGAACGTTTCTCGGAAAAGGATACTGCCTTGAGCGTCGACGATGAAAAAGAGCTTACAAACGGAAACTGAACTAAAAAAAATTCTCTCCCCCAAAATTTTAAACATTACCTTAACAACAATTAATTACACCTCAACTGCATTCACATTTATTCGTCAATAGCAGCTTTCGTACAACTGGCATTTTATAGGTACAAACCTTTATCAAGAAATTGCAAACAACACCGAACTCTGCCATTACTCTGCTGCTCTGTCTCTGCAACTCAAGTTTCGCAAGTTCACTCTAAGTCGCAACAATGTCTCCAAACTCCGAGAACTCCACTTTGTAAAGCCCATCTTCAGAATTACTGTAAGTTCTTCATGCATCCCAGCGAGTTCAGCAATGATTGGTCCTCCTATCATTAGAGATGGTAAAGATACCACCTCTCCTCTAGCCTAGATTAGGTGATAGAAGGAATGAGTTATTTCTTACAGTCGCTAGCATCTCAAATGCTCTATGTAAGAGACAGGCTTTCATTAAGACAGTATGACATAGCGCACATATTGATAGTAGCCTACGCTGGACAATTTTTTTGACAGTATTTCACTTAAAAATTATATTCTAGAATCTTTATTTTCTTCAAGATGAACAATAACTGAAACGTATGTACTTTATATTTAATCTGTGCTACCATTGCATACAAAAGCACACAAGGAATATAAAGCAAAGTTCTTATGTCAAGAGAGTCGAGTGAAGCTATATGCTTTGTAGCCATGGAATATTCTGAATGAAACTTTGTTCAGAATAAGATCTTGGAAATGAGGGAAAACTCGAAGAGACATTAGTAATGTCATCGAATTAATACAAGCCAGGTTCATTTTATCACCTTGGTGTTGGGGTATTTCTCTGGCGTTACATGTGTTTCATTTTAGCAAACGTACTGCAATATAAGTCATAAGCTCTTACATAAGTTCTTCATCACCTCTTAAACCTACGAACTAGTTGATTTTCCTTGTACGTGTTTGCAATAAAAGCGAAATGGTTTCTAATACATTTTGCTGGACAAAATAACTAGGATATTTTTGTTTGAATGTTAATGTAACAAGCTGTTCAGTGAATTACACAAGCTACTTTATGATCAGGAATTACTCCTTAAGATCTCGGTGATCCGAACTCGAGCTTAGTTCGAATTATTACTCCTGTAGAATTATGATGTAATATTGCTTCCAATAACTCCAATGGATGACCAAAGGTCAGGTGGGAAGTTGTTTTACGTCATTTGTGGAATAATTTAGTAGTAAACGGAATACGTCTGTGTCTGAAAAGGGCTTCGTTGAAGAATATTAATAGTGCATTTTATATACGTTTTTTCTTCGCAATTTGCACTACCACTTCTAATATACTCACACTATGGCAAGTATCCAAACACATTTATTTTCAAATAGATCTCAAGTTAAGAAGAAGATGACACGACTATTCATACGTTGAATGAGTTAATGTTAGAAAAGCATTCGTCACGTCTCTTGAATGTTGCTTTACTGTTGACATGAAGTGATCACGAGTCAAAAGTCATACGGTTGATCTCGTTGATAGCTGAGACTTGTGTTGTTGTTGACAATGTTCATAGTTCTGCAAGTTCTAATACGTTAATAAAATAACTGCCTGTGTTTGTGTAGTATTAATATGTACATGTGTCGTTTACATTTTCATTAGAGATAGGAAATATATATGTATGTTACGGATTGTCATATTTACACCGGTTTGACCAAGTTTGTAATTGCAATTTGGAACATATGAATGGTTGATCGATACAGGATTTGTTATTTCCGATGTGTTGAAAGTTCTAGTTCGAAAAGAGACCAAGTGGTGTGAAGTAATATTCAAGGGATGATCAAAAAATTCGGTAAGTGCGTGAATATTTATTGCATTATAAACGTTAGTATGTTTTGTCACTAATTTTCTTCAAAGTACTCCTCTTCTGCACATGCCCACGTTCAAATGTTCCACCGTCAAAAAGATCCATGGAAGTTTTCTATCTTCAACAATTTCAAGCTCTCTGTCGTGTTTGATCTGATGTGTTCAATGGTGTCAAATCGCTTACTTTCCATCGTCGGTTTCTGTTCTCTGGAATAGCCAGAAGTTGTAAGGGGTCCAGTCGGTGGATGCAGAACCACGGCTAGATTTTTCCCAGCCATGAAGTGCCGAACAAGCAGAGACGTGTGAGAGAACGCGTTATCATGATGCAGCAGCCAGCCATTTATCCAGTTTTCAGCCCTTTACCGTCTATTGGTCTTTCACAAGTGTTTCAAAACTTCAATCTAGAAAACAGTATTGACGGTCCAGCCACTGGGAAGAAATTCAATGTGCACCATCTGTTTCACATAAAAGAATGCAAGCAGCATGACCTACGCAAGTAATTTTGACATCCCTGCCTTCTTGGGTGTTGGAGACGAAGCTCTTTTCCCTTGTAATCTCTGCACTTTCGTTTTTGGGTCATGCCCCTAAAACCAACAACACATTTCATCACCAGTAACAATTGAGTATATGAATGCTGCATCAGCTGCGCATTTTTCAAATAACTTGGTAGACATGACAAACGGTAACTTGTTTTGTTCATCAGTTAGGATCCGCGGGACAAACTTTACTGTAACTCGCCTCACGTTCAAATCGTCTGCCAATAGTGCTTGAACCTCCCACCACTGGACTTGAGTATGATACTATCCCGAGACTCCACTACTTCAGCTCCACCTGGTGCCGAAAATGTTACAGTATCAGACTTGCTTACCGAACTTTTCGATCACCCCTCGTGTTATTCTGGACAGAAAGGATCATTTTCTGGTAAAACCGGTTTTGCATAACTTCTTTGACGATGTTGTACTTCGTATTCCGTCGTAAGTTTTGAGATTAATTTGTAGACCATATACCTATTTAAACTGAGCTGGTTGCGCTGCATAATGAATTGATGAACATACATTAAAATTTTCGGGGTATTGAGAATCTTTTACGTTAAATTCTACTTTCCGGAGTTAAACCTTTGGGTGCGTATGCTTATTGTTGCGAAACGTGTACCACAGCACGAAGTTGTGCGTGAAAATCCTGTATGTATTCAAGTCAATTTAGCCCGTTACCGATGAGGCCTGGAAATTATTGATAGATATAAAGAGTTTCTACAAATTTCAGACAGTTTCTAAACAGTTGATTTGCAGTGAAAATCAATACATATATGAAGTTATTTTCAGCTACAAGAAATCACATTTTTGCAATCAAGGGTCTTGGATATGAGTTACTCTGCATTTATGAATTTCGTAAAAATAAAGTAACTGTGAAAACAGAAATAAAGAATCATTAAGTAGGGAAACCTCCTGTAGTGGTGCGCGATGATGCCATGAAAAATGATCGTTCCGTACGCTCTTTAAAAAATTATTTTTTATTGAGGAGTTTTCCTTGACGGACCTAGCTGGATTCTTGTAAGCGTCCTCATTAGGCTTCGTTTCATATTTGCAATGCTGAAGCTGAAATTTCTAGCAATGAGGATTGTTTCTCGAAAATCCTATTCTCGGTATGGCTAGCAAGAGTTAGTGAGCTCATCCAAATTGGAACGTCATTAAGGATTTGGGAAAAGGTAAATTTCATTTCAAATTTTCCTAGGAGTAATCAAAATTTGATATTTTTGACAAACATTACAGATTTGAAATCTATGCACGATGAATACTAACCGTTTCAAGGCGAAGATAAGTATTGCTACAGCTGTATCCCTTACATGAAATCTCCAGACTGTATGACACAAGCTTCCTAACTAATTCAACTCCAGCTCAATATCGTTTTTTGCATTTATTAAAACTCTATACAAAAGTTTAGGTTCTGGGAATTGTTTCAATGTTGAAGTTTTTAATGGAAGATCCTATGCTTCAGATAGAGAATTTTAATATTGTTTCTGAAATGTAAATAAATATAGCAGACGTTAAGGAAAAATTCGAAAAATTTCGAATTAGGTTAAGTTTGATCCCAATGATGCCAATGATAGTAGCATTGAATCAATTATATGTTATTTTGTTATCGCAAACAGCTAAAAACGAAGCATAAAAAGGCTAAAAGCTCTTTGAATGAAAAGCACAGATAAGTGTCATGGTCTTTCGTAGCGTCGTAAGTAGTACTGGAAATAGTGATTATTAAGAGGTAGAATAAAGGTCTCATGACACGGCTCCAAATAGGTCTTGAAAGTTTGAGTGTGGTCTAGCACATATGATTGATAAACGTTTACGTCTATCTGATATTATAGCTAAGTAACTCTGTACCCACTTACCCTTGCTAACGAAACACAAATTAAGAGCACCTTGTCATCTTGTTAGTTCTTTTTCGATTTATTCACGACTTGCTTCAGTGGACTTCGTACTCCTTGTGCACAGTTCAAAAATTTTCTCTTGCAACAAGCCTATTTAGAGTTCTATTTTTTCCATTTTCATATTTTCGAACTCGGAATTTTACTCACCATTCGTATAATCTTCAAGGTGCATGCCGAGAATTGTCATAGATTAGTATGATATTGTATCAGCATATATTGCATTCAATGAGAATCCCCGTTCCTTTGGTTACCGCTCGTAGGTTTGTCGGAAAATCTTGATTAAAAGTTTGTAGTTTGCATAGATAATTTCTCACTGGTAGGGCGATTCTTACCCATGAGTTGTCATGAACTTTCATAAGGTTATTTGTTCATGAGTTATCATGGGTAAAATTAGAATTTTCGAGGATAATTTCACCTTTACTTTGATTAGGTATAAAAATCACTTCCCCCTTAAAGTTCAAACCAAAAAAGTATGAGATGAGTTAAGGTATGGTAATGAAGGACACCATGAATATAGTAAGATGCGTGTCTGCACAACTGTAGTGTAAAAGCGCTTCAGTGTGCGTCACTTCATCTATTGATTGTTGAAGAGTCCATGGACACAATTCTCTGAAATGCAAGCACCATTGCATAAGTGGGCCAATTAAAATGTTTTTTGTTCCTCGGCCCATTATTGATTTTCCCCGTAGGGAAGAACAGACGAGGAAACTTTTCCCTTTTTGTATTGGCACTCAAATAATTACCAGGTATGGTTTAGAAGTTACAAAAGCTTTGTCTAACTTAAGTGCCAGTTGACTTGCTACGAGTTGATAGAATTCGATCATTTTGATGATACAAAGTCTGATGACCAGTGTTCAATCTCTCAACTAAGATGGTACTTTGAAGCGTACCTTCATTAAACTGATTAATCAGTTAACAGACAAACCTCTCAGCATTTGTGGCTGCAGAAAGAAGTGTGACTCAAGTGGATGTACACGTGTACATAGTATGTAGGGGCAGGATATCTTCAAACTGTCAGTGCGTAATTCACTTGGCTCTCGCTGATGCTTTAATGGCTTAAGCAATTTTTCTCATTCACTTTTCAGATTTCGTCAAACTTTTTCCTCCTAAAAGCAACCGGATTTCATTTGTCTACGTAGTTTCCTAGTACTGAAGGGATTTGTTTCAGTGTTCTAATGGCTTTGGATTGTTTTTCCTCCCCTTAAGATGAGTCTGACTTTTCCCACTCTGCTTAATCGTGCATTTTTCTTTCCAGTCCTTTGGCAACTCTGAAAAGTTAATGATTCAATACTCTGAAAAGTATCAAATAGAGTTGATTTCTGTATTTTCGTTTAGCAAACTGTAATTATCATACAATAATCGCAGGTTTAGTACAACAATTAAGTTTAAAGTTCGTTAAACTATTTACCCCAAAAATTGTGAAAATAAAATTCTCTTGCATTGATTTTAAACTTGCACGCTTAAGAAAGTTACTTGTACCTTTTTGCATATTTCTCCGTTGCATAATACTGATATTGTAGAACAGCGTTCTAGTAAAGCATATAGAAATGACTAGACCAGGCGTGTATATGCAGAATTTATAAGTAATATGGTTCCGAAATCAGGTTAATGAAGAGTGGTTTTGAATTTTCTCAGCCATTTGATTTCATCTGTTCCTACTAACCCACTGATGAATCTTTCAAGATTGTATGAAAAAGATATTACCAATCACCCGACATCTTGTAAAATATATTACGGGCAAATTCCACTTACGATTAAATGCTAAATGAGTGTTCAAACTTGGAAATGAAGAAAAAATACGAATCATAAGTTCCGTAGCTCCTTGAACAAGACACTCAGCTCCTGCCTTTATTACAACTCTCATATCCTTGGCCTCTCAATGTAAGTTACAAACAATGTTGTTTTTATTAAGCATCCAATGCTTCGAAGTCGTGCGAAATTGCAAGAACGATTTAAAGGAATTTTCAGACTTGACAGTACAAGTCGCATTAGCTCTGACTTCATCTAAATGAGGAGACATGACCTCAATGCCCCACCTCAAGGCACGTGAGTTTCAATTATTCCATCATTCTTTTTAACTGAGAATGTATTGAACTAATTTAAAGGGAATAAAATATTGTGTAATACATTTTAATTATGAACGAGAGGTTTGATTCTGGAAGTGGTATTATTACAGCATTTTCTAGGTGAAAATCGAAATCTTCAGAAAGAGAATTTTAATATTATTTCTTTAGTCTAAATATTAAAGTCTCATAGCCTTGAAATACGTCAAGTTTTAATCATACCATTTTTTCATAATATTATTTCCAGATAAGTACCTTCTATTTTCATAATGGTTGGAATATCATAATCAGCGACGTGGCAACAAAGGTAACATGGTAGAATATAAGTCTCCTGATACCAAGCTCTTAATTAACATTGTGTTAAACTGTTCACAACATGCTACAATAGCTTCCATGCAAAGACATTATGCACCCCGGGGTAAAATATTTATCAACCATCGTTAGTATTTTACCATTGTACAAGAAAGTGACTTGTGCTCATAAAACGTGCTGAAACTTATTTTAAATCTTTGCTTCCTCATGTGATACCTATCAATTTGTTGTGGATTTATGTTTGCAAATTAACGAAGAAACAAAGAACGAAACGTCAACTTTAGAACCTTCAAGGGATATATCAATGAATGCTAGTTTGCTCACGTTCCCTCCACGGTTCCAGACTGTCGTTGATTCTGACGAACACATTCTCGAATGAAAAGTCGGAAGGAGTATTAAGTGTTTTCCAGAGAAATATCAGGGGCCATTGTGATCTGCTCGTTAAGAATTATGTATTTCTGACTGTCGAATGGAATCCAAAAGGAACAAATACGTAAAAAAATTAGCTTCTAATCCTTTTTATTGGTTCACATCAATCCCATTGTAAGGATCAGCTACAGCATTGCAGACACAAAAATATCAGAATACTTTCATTGTTTTGAACAATAGTTTTTGAACGCAGTTTTTTATACATTTTCTGTCAACGTGTGTCAAATACCTTAGAAGAGTTTACAAAATACATTTCTTAGCAGACGTTCTTATGACATATGTACTTCACATACATTGTTTAGCTATAATCTTGGATATTTAAACGAATTCAATTTTAACATTTTTTTTCACAAGATAGATTATTACAGAACTCAGGATTTAAATTCTAACCATTGAAAGACTTCTACTCTACAAAAAAAATTGTCCAGAAATTTCGGCTAATGTAAAAAACCAGGTTTGTGTTAAATAATAAGTGACATCTTTGTTGCCTCTATGATGAACCCGAGTGATAATGATAGATGACTTGACATCGCCTCTAGTTGACCTGAGTGATCTTGAGAATTTACTTTAAATTATTTGTATTCTTACTCCTCTAAGTATTTAAAAAATGATATTTCCTTAAGATAAAATTTTCGTCAAAGCAAAGTGCATCACGCTGCTGTTAGGAGTACTTTTCTAGTTCCAGTTCCTACACTCGAGTCCAGAAATTTGACTCGTCTGTAGGTAGTCTAACACAGTTTTTAATATATGTTTGGACGAATAGCATAGAATATGGCATCAGGAACAAGCCAAATGATCTTATATTGGTTTGCTACTTAAGTCCCACTCAGCCAGGCACCAATCCCGCATAAGCACCAGAGTGTAAGTGATATAAGATAGAAAGAAGAAAAATAACAATTACACAAACTATCATCAATTTCCTCGTACATACACCAGTAAATTCGCTTTAACATAAAACAATGATGGTTGTGCATGTGTTAGGTCGTAATACTGAATAACCTTTCACGTAATCGGTAATTATAAATCGTTACTTTTTCTTTCATGCTATATTGCCGATGCATTGGAATCAGACACTATCGGTATTATAGATAATTCAGGGGCTAAAAAAGATTGATAAACATTGACGCTAATTGTTTTTCTTCTCCCTCTTCCTCTCATTTTTGAATCATCCTTACACCTTTGATCAACACTGAGCAATGAAGGTACATTTCTTACCCAGATGTGGCCAAGACGATTTGAATATATTGACAGTATGAAAAAAGCCAATATTTTGCGGCAATGAGTTGTAGATTACATATGATGATTTTGATTCAAAAACATTTAAGACAATGGGTGTCGTTGAGCTTTTTATGGTTGATTTTTGGTCACTATTCTTGGTTTCTCCATACGTTAACGTCTATCATATAAAACATCTGTGTTTTAGAATTCTTCATTAGTTAACCTCGTAGTTTTCTTTCTCCAAGGTATATTAGTTCCCCTGTTGAAAACGCCGCTTTAAAGCTCATGTTATGCATTTCGATGAAAATAGTGCAGCGCATTTGATAGGTATCGGTCCATTGAATTCCCTGCTTGAAGTCTGTTTGAATAGTTACTCTGTTTCATTCTGCAAACGCTCTGTGGTAGAGTCTCATATCGTTTACTAACTTGTTGATTTTACAGAAGATTCCGCGATCAAGGTAGTTGACGTAGATGACGGAAAAGCGGCTCCTTTTGCATTGGAAATGAGCCCTGCATTTTAACCATTTTTAGATTCCAATTTTAAACTAAAACAGCTCTCAGACATCTCGCTCCGATTTTAGCCAAAATTTAATAAACCGTTCGCTTAGCATTGTTTTAACCTTCTTTATCTTTATTTCCAATCAAGTACACAGTACATAGACATTTAGTACATTGGTTTTTAAATTCTTAAGGTTAACATTCTTAGAGTAAGGATGATGGTGAGCTCCATGCGACGATCCTGGGATGTGTCCATGGGCGATGAGTTGAGGTCTTACCGATAAGTGCGAGCTCACGGCGTGAAACGAGAAACAGCTCGTATTCATTGCCGGGTTTCGAACCCGCACGCAGTCTTTCTGCACAAGCAGAGACCCGATACAGAACACGGGCCGCATACCACTCGACTACGGTGGCTGCATTAACCACTTTAGTTTTTTGACTGAGACTCAAACATAAGATTTACTTTTTTAAACCGCATCTCACTTTTTCCTAAATGATCTACAATTCTTTGGAGCTATCATAGTAGTGATGGCTCAAAAACAATTGTAATAACCGAAGTCTTCAGCCTTGTTCAGATGCACTGAGTAAAGCGACAAAGTTTTGCGTTAATTCAATAAAACAAGCCTTCCCAACTGACTGAAAATAGTAATATTCTTTTCCTCAGATTTTGGCTGCAACTTAAGCCCTCACTTCCCACCTCAAAAATGTGATCTCATCAAATTTTAACTATTAAATTTACTCAGATTTCGTTAAAATAAAAGGATGTCATTTTGGTCAAACATGAATATATAATAGGAAAATATGGAGTATCTTATTGTTAACTTATATCATTCAGAATATCTGTCGTTTTCTTTATAATAACATATGTTTACAGTAAGTAATTATTCTACTCAAAAACTTGAACCAGCTCATCAATAACGTGTCTTAGTGCTCATCAAGAACGACTTTTCGGAGAATGTTGTTCGTGTTTTGGGTTCACATTTACAAAAGAAACCGCTCTCAAATATATCTATCAATTTGCAGTATGATTTCTGGCCTTGTTTCTCATTGAAAGAAAAGATGTGTCAGTAGTTAGAAATACGTCCCAAAATACGTAAGTTTGGTTGCACCTTGCTCAGTCCACAAGCTGCTCTTTCGTTTTCCTAGCTGTCAGAGATGAAGTCAGTCTTAACTCGTCTCTTGAAATACAAATCTTTTTGCTTACTGAATACTATGAGTAAACAAGTAATCATTCTGTTAGCCTTATTGGACTTCTTCTTGAATGTTAGCAGTTGGTTTAAGGAAAAAATTACGATTACTTTCTGCATATTTTCTGAGCAAGGTTGCTCTGAAACAGTAAAATGAAACTCTTTTAAGTTATTTTCTTAGAAATTAGTATGACAAAGTGAACGCTCAAAGTACGACGCTGATTGCTTTCCTACACCGAAGAAAAATTTTCCTCATGTTCAAAGTTCCTCGTCAGTTTTATCGCTACGAGTGACACGATGTAATTGAAAGTAGTATTTATGTTCAACGAATGATGAAGTGACTCGCAGAGAATTATGAGTTTGTATATAATTTTGGTAGTGAGAAAAAACGAGAATCATGAAATACAAAACGCTTAGCTCTTCTCTATCTGTACGAACATGAGTTCTTGAAATCCATTCATATTTTCACGTATTTTTTATGTTAAAATACATTCTGTGAAACATATTCAACGCATTATGAAATGAATCAATGATATTTCAGAAACAATCTACAGAACAAAACTTCATATTTCTTGCTCCACAGCTCATCAGTAAAACATAACCCACAGGAATAGACCACCTTGACTCAAGTAAGAGTGAAAATTCGCCTGGTCAACTTAGTACAGAAAACTCGAATTTTTCCGCGGATGTTTTAGTGAGTCGCTGGAACGTGAATTTTCAGAACATGTTAATCAATTTTGGGTTTCAAATAAAATAATGATATCAAAAGTATTAGTTGCATTGATCCAAATACTTTGTACTTCAAATTGTTTGTAGCATTGTTTTAAAAAAGTATACATCGCGTAGTATGTAAGCAGTAGCCGTATGGAATAATTACTCTGTTGTATAGATAACACTGTGATAGTGATCTTGTTTTAGCTATTAGAATCCTACTATCCCTACTATTTGTACCACATATCTATTTTGAAATTGTGTACACGATGTAGAACGATGATAGTAAAGTGGGCACGTGACAAACTTACTGTTTTTATTTATCCATAATTCAGGTATTCTTAATATGAAAAGGATTCTTTATTGATACCATTATCGCATGACGGATGAAATTATTCATAAACTTCAAATATTACGAGCCTCTAGTAATTATTTTTTCCTGGTTAAAGACACTATTTAGGCACTCAGTCGATTTAAGCATCGAGTGTGAAAGAGCGTTGCACGGTCACACACTCAGTTGGTTTTCTCAAATACTTGGACACTGTTTGGTGATCGGTCATCTCAGATTCCACACACTACAGTGATTTTCAAGTCAAAAACATCAAATAGCGTGTATTAAAATTGAATAATTTTTACTGGACACTCGGCTCAGAATTCTTTTGCAATGAGTATGAATTATGATAGTTTAGATACTATAACTTCGTAAAATCAGGGAATGTTGATATGGTTCACAGTAATTTAGTATTTATTGAGCGATTGGCCAACGAGTTACACGCAAGCTGTAAAACGTAGGTGACCTATTAACTAATAGATCTCGCACAAATTGGCATTATTAATGTATAAGTAATAAAGTCTTCTATGCCTGGTTCGGGTTCTAGTCAACATCTAAACCCTAGAGACAAGAATAATGTCTGGTGTAAAAAGCCTTTTTGATATCTTTTTATATGGTTTAGAGAGGCTGAAGCCTTAGGCTCCAGCCCCTTGTCGTGAGCGTGACTAGAAGCCTTGGACAAAAATGATGCTCAAATTATTCATACATTGAAAGAAAGACGGTATTTCAATTATAGAAATCACACTGAATTTGCACGAATTTGCCCTCCAAACTGAATGAATGAAAGTGAACAAAAATTTTAAATCTGTCAGAATTATAAAAAAACTTGGACGAACAAGCTACCCGAATCATCTCAGTGCATGAATCTGTGACTTCAATCTCGTTTAGGCCTAGTAGATCCCCTTGCGTTCAAGGTAATCTCCCTCAGTTACGCCCCCTTAATCTTCCTCCCCTTCATATCCCTGTAGGTTGAGCTCTCATATGATTGAAAGCTGGTTTCATTCCAATCACGTGTTCTAACAACCTCAGTAGATCAATTTTGTTTCGTTGTGTGAACAGTTGTACTCTTCCATTTTTTATGGTCTGAATCACGCTTTTCTGCGCTAAAAAAAGTTCATGCTGCCGAGAAAAGTATTCCGTCTTACTTGAGTGGCAGTATCATTGGGACGTGTCATAGAAAATTATTGCAGGACAAAGTAATGGAATATACTTTACTACGAGGGATTGAATAAGAAGTGATTAAGTTCACTCACACTGAAAGTTAGAAATTAATGAACATACTCCGTTTTTCCCAAAGAACAATCGATGAAACGTGTTGAAATGTGGTACAACATGACGGAAAAGAAAGTAAAATTATTCTCTATCACTATTCATGTTCAGGAACACTTACAACAAAATAATAACAAAAATAATTTAATGAATTTTACTCATAGTCTACACAAATCTAATTTTCATCCTAACCTGTGTGAAGTGTATATGCCAAGACACCAGTTTATGTAGTTTCTGAAATTTCAATAGAAAATTGTGTCGAGAACATATGTATGTATGTCACCTATTCGTCCCAACTGCCTCGAAAGTAACCAACCCTAAAGACTAAGGCAGACTTGGTGAGCAGATTCTCCCACTCGTCCTGATTGCTGTTATCCCCTACATCTTTCTAAAACACTACTTCTCTCCTTCACTTTTAAAAGGCCGTGTGACTTGAAGTCTAATGAACAAGCTCGCTAAGGCTATTCTTCAAATGCATAGCGATATTTCCATTATGTTCAATCTATATATATCGCATGAGCTTGTCAAGTCTCTTTAACATGATTCATATTTTTGAAGATAGTTTTATTTTTTTTATTCAGTGAAAACATAATATTTTTGTTTCATCTACAAATCTATTTCTTCCACTTACGGACTTTAATTATAAGGGACTTCATCATTCAATGGTAATGCATATGCTATGCATAACTTGCTTGGAAAAAACTATTTTTCTTCCTTTTTTCCTTTTCAGGGTTAGTGATAGTCTTACTCAGCCCCCCTTGTCATTATTAGGCTCAGCCATGTCGTGCTTTGAGCAGTCTAAATACCGCCCCCAGCATCATCAAATGTAAATAATTTCCCCCCTACTTTTGAAGGTCATGTATTAAAATCATGTAAACAATGCATTCCTATACGAATCACTCAGTAACTAGGAAAATATTTTGATCTAGAACAACGCAGTCTTCCAAAATACCTAATACTGAGGAAAACTTCATTTGCAAACGCTGTACGAGAACTTCAGCAACAAAAAAGACGCTTAAGTAAAGAAAACAGCAAAACGACGCCGGTACCTTCCCTGTCTAGAGATTTTATCGGGCGCACAACTGCAGCAGTAATCAAGAAAGATTCATCTGCACAAACACATGGTTGTCAAAAAACAACTGCTTTTGAGGAAGATCTATGCAGTGAACGCTGAACTCCGGCAATGAACATAATGCCGTCGTAATGGATGGAACAATACAAATTTCTACGTCTTCTCCATGTATTGGAAATCAAAACATTGGTTTCACCGCCATACCTGGGAATAATGCATGAATAACGCAAACTAAATCTCGGTTTTAATGTACTTCAATTAAAAAGATTTTAGGGCGGAATAAAGATATTTCACTGCATATGATATAAGTTCTCTATCTCGTTTAGAACAAATTGCGCAGTATAAAAAGGGAAATATTTCTTTACGAGCAAATTTCAAGTCGTTTTGCCTGTTTTCTCTACTTCACGGGAATAGTTATCAATAAAGTTCATGAAACATAGATAAAATAATGGTCTCTGTATGAAACTTTACGATTAATAATTATTCAGTTATCAATTAACAATACAAAAGGTTTGTATCACTGATTGAGTTCGGCGTTTGGCGGCAATTACGATGATGTAACGTTAATATTTTTCTGTTTGAAGCAAATTTTTAAACCGCTTGTTTCATTGTAATTCGAACGCATCAGTTCGTTCCTTACTCGAGCAACATTTTGTGTACAAACAGCGGTGCATCATAAACAAATTCAATAGAAACCTTGAAGTACATGAAAAATAAATGTGCCGTATGTTTCACCGATGTGAACAAATGCACTCATGTTGCTTGGCTTCTTCGAGAGCGTGGCACATACAGCCACCAGTTGAACAGAGAGGATTGGTGGAACCTGTTGTAATCATCTTTCCAGAGACAGTTTCAGTTTGTTACATTAAGCATGTACACTCTAACCTTCCTGACACGTGAATGCACATGTTTTCTGCAAGAATATATCCACAGTCACCATTTTTCAACATGAGAGGCACTAGTATTCCGTCGATTGCCACTGGTGTCCCACTCTCAGATGAAGAATTGATCCGTTTCGGTAGAAAAATTCTTGATTGTTGAGACGAATCTGAGCTACAATTTTATGTACTACTCAAAGTTTAAGAATCGGAAACACCAGCTTGCGAGGCGTCAGTGAAACTATTGTTCAGCGACGTTTTGCTAAATCCAGAAGACAAACAACTAGTGGGGTGACTACTTTAACTTTGGTGACCTTACAGCATTTACTTGGAGACTTCGCTCAGCCGTGATGAAAGTCCATGCTCCTAATCCGAGGCCTCCGATATACCGATGGCTGCTGAGGTGTCGACACTTCCGCTATTTACCTTCGATCGAGAAAGTTTCTTTCTCTCATCCAAAACTTTCTATTTTTCTGTAATAATTGACGAAAGAGACAATTACGCCAATCCTCCTTAAAGTGACTGTTCTTTTTTGCTCCTTGGAAAAGTATTTTGGTCGCCAGATGCCACAGGCAGTTAGAACTACTCGTAACTGCTTTTGGAGCTCGATGTGCTTTTATGAGCCGAGTGCCCAATATCAACAAAAGAAACTTCTTTGGGAAAAGATGACATCACCCCGATTTTTCTTGGACCACTAGTCTCAGTTCTTCGTTGCTACGCTGATTTATTTAGAATTTGCCGAGTGCTAGAAGGTGCCTGTTCTTAAGAACTTGACATCGTAAATGCATCAGAATGTTTACTATTAAGACTTTTGTTGGTCAACCCGATAATTTCTTCAACAATATTTGGATTTTCTTCGTTTAATAAACGTTGCCGTTTTTCAGAAACTTGTAAAATGTTGTGGTAAATCTTCGACAGAGTATCGATTACTCTTGAAACGTTCTAATCATTTATGCCAGACGTTACCCAGTTGTTTAACGATGCTCTGAAACCTTCATCTTCATCTTGCATATTTTCTAGCTGTTTATCGGCCTTAACATTCTGATGGTGCTTTTCTTACACAATAATAGGAGGTAAATCCTAATCTTACAGCGATCTCAAACTTCGATTAAGTTTAGGATTCAGTTAACTTTATGTTGACATTTTTCGTAATTCGTGCTCTTGCCTAATCTCACGCCCCTTTTCCAGCTCTTTTTCAAAAACTTTACTCCCGTTTACAATTATTTCTTTATTTCCGCTGTCAGAGACCAAACACAAACAGCCGTGTGGGCAGTGATTCCCGTCCTGACCTGAAGAAAATGAACTTTTTTCAGTACTTTGACTTACGACTCTGTGGAGACAGATATGATTATGATGATGTCTTGGCAACTGCATCCCATCACTAATGGTTCAAACACTCCTTTATATCTCGTTCTCCTGACCGTAATACAAAGCAAACATGATAATGAGTAGCGTAGCATGAATACCATCACATGACACATCAGCTCATTGTGAAGGTATGATGTTCTCAGACTAGAAAGCATGCGAGGTATTTATTTGAAAAGATTTCAGGTTTACTAGAAAAGTACCTGATACAAATGCAATGAAACCAAGACACCAAGCGCTGAGAGTTAAACAATATATCACAATGATTACCGCATGCAGACAGCTTTCGGTAACACCATGTTTGATAAAATACGTACAATAGTTTGCAAGGTCTAAACTGAAACTTCTCAGCCTCATTTCGTAGTGGGATGGTATTGAAACGCTCTTAACTTTTCTTTGGAGGTACATGCAATGCTCTTACAGAATATCGAACTGTGTAATTCAAATCAACGATTAGCACGCACTTGTTTGTCTCAAACGCATTCAAAATGAACGACATACAACGGAACGAAAAAATTATTTATTTGCCAGCCAAGGAAATATTTACTGCCACCAAAGTGAAGTTTTACAAAATATTTCTACGTCAAATATAAACAATAAACAAAACAGTATATTCCCAATAAAGTTGATACATAAGAAATATAAAAGCATTCGTTTTTAAAGTGCCTTATCATCTTATTGAACCGCTTCCACGCTCTCTAAACGAGCATTTTGTTAACTTTCAAGGTTTCAGGAACATCCGTTGGAGATTTTCCAACCTTATGAAACCGTAAATAGCTCTTCTTTCACCTAAATCTTTATCTATTATATTAAATATTATATTAGAAACATTTCAATACACAAACGTCGGTAATAAAATGAAGTGCTGGAGTAAATAATTGATTTTATTTTTGAATTTGACTAAAACTATGGAACAACTTGTATTCCATCATACTTTCAGATTATTGCTACGGGTCTCTACTAGCTTTTCAAGTCACAAAAAATGACAATAGCCGCTGGAAGCATGACTACTAATTTTAAAACATTAGCATTAAAAATTTAAAAACCAATGTATACTAAATTGGAATAAAGTTTCTTTCCTTGCTTATGCTTGATTTTTGCTGGCATAAAAGCAAGCATTTTCGATACATCAACTGTTAGTAATTTTCAAACATATGCACTGGCGTTCAATCGCTGGTTTAATTTTTTCAAAACCCCCTAAAGATATATTTATACCTGAAACTCTCCATGCAAGAAACTCTGATCTCTCGTGTGCTCATTTTTCATCCCTATTTGAACAAAAATACAACCCTTATAATATGAAAAGTAATACTGAAATTTCTTTGACAACGCGATTCAATCCTAGACAATATCCACCACATGAGCACTAGATAACAAGGAATACCACGCGCAACGTGGCGTTCTTAGAACATCGTGAAGAAAACAGTCACTAATACCATCCCCTTTCTCCAGGGGAAACCGAAAATAAATGCGATTCGCAAAAACAGCAATCGTTCAAATTCTCTATATCTTATATGAAGTACATTTCTATAATTAGACAGACAAAATGGAATAGTAATAGAAGACAGACAAAACTATTTCGTAAAAGACACGAAAATAGCTGGTCGGATTGCATGGCGCACGATACACGTTCTGTCCATAGTAAAAAAATTTAAAGCGAAAATACAAGGTAAGAAAACAGCGTTTATAGTACAAGAGAATTTCTGTATTTGACTGGTGAGCGACAATGGTTTCTCAGTTGGTAAAGATGACAGCAGTAGCATAGAATGAAGTATCTTGATACCGGATGCTAGTCGTTCACCATGCACGCTACACACAAACACTGAAGGCAACTGCATTAATTGAATGAGAAAAGTAATACCAAGTGTCCACACTAGAAGAAAATTAAGAGTCAATCAATGCACGTTAAGTAAGGAACTTTGGTTCACACTATTTGAGTAAACAGAGACCTCAAAATTCATCAGGTCATCAACGCACATAATTAGGCCGGACACTGAGACACAAAAGAATAAATGTTCTAAACTATTTTAAAAGTAATGTAGTAGATGCAAATCGCATAATACATACAACACTACTCAGCAAAGAAACGTTATCAGGAACCCTGAGAGACGAAGCAGAGTGACACGCAAATAAAAAAACACTATCACAACATACGTAGTCCTGCAATCCATTATGCTCAGCTCAAATAATATTTCTCCAGATATTGCTGTACTAAACCGACACTAAAGTTCAGAACATAAATGGAACTGAAATTGGTGGGAGACTGATCAAAAATTTGACCATCGGTTGAGTGTTTTATGAATACAGCTCCTGTTCGTAAACCTCACACAAACACACCTAAGTTTTCACCGGATATTAATACATGTAGTCGACAATCATATAAATTTAGCAAGATCATTCACTATGTGTAACCACTCACAATTTCCTACATAACTAGGAATCTCTTAGGACTGCACTTTTACATATACAGAGTGCGGCAACATAATTTCCTTTTATCAAAACAAAGTGCTTTCAAAAAAAGAAATTATGTTGCCACACCCTGTAGTACTATACTTCATTAACAAGAAGTATACGTTTCAAACGTTTGAAGTGAAGATCAAACAAAGAAATTATTCAAAGGTATCAGGGTTGTGAAGGTTTAGCCATTCGTTAGCATATGAAGTGATGACAGTATCTCTGAGAGCTACGAATTAAGAAGCACCTACTATGTGTCATCTTCAGATCTGAATTCTGCAGTCCTCATGCCGTTCATATCTCACTCTGATCTAGCGAACACGACACGCTAACACCAAGTCATGAGGTGCTATGACAAGGAAGAGAAACCTCCTCCACAAAACTGACAAGGAATTTATATCAAATTTCGCGTTCGATGCACAAAATTAAAAATTAAAATGCACCGCACACATCGCATCATCAAGTTTAAAGATGATCGACAACTTCTAAGCAATTTGCCAAAAGCGGTAAATAAAAAAGGTTCCAGACTAAAATCCGACATTAGTTTACCTTCGTATCGCATAAGTCACAGAAATATTCTTGACTGAATTGTGTCAAACAAGTTGTTATAAATAGATTTTCTTTCACCCCACCTTCACATGGCGGTTCAATATCAGTAGCAGTTATCTAATGAAGCGAGCAAGTCTAACTACATACTTAATAAGGGAAATAATAGAAACGTGAAGTTTAAAGCTACGAACACAAAGTAGAACGTCACCAAGTCTCCCATGGAGAAAACTGAGACGGGAGCCAAAGAATTTCGAGCACTGGACAGACGATGAAAGGGGTTTTAGAACTTCAAAGAGATAAAATTTCGAACTAGCTTAACATTTAGATGGCTCAATAATTCAAGGATCTGGTTTTCATTAGCTACAATAATGAAAGTTTGTTCATAAAACAGGCCCACCAGCGCAAGAAGTTACATGACAAGAAATGTTTTTTTTAAGAGGGTAGAAGGATGCGTCGTGAGAGTATAGGGCATCTCTCTAAACAGGGTGAGTTCATCCCCACGTGTTGCTGTCCTCGACTCTGCCAAACTTGTACAGCACCGACGAGAAGAAGATGAAGAGATTCTGAAGGAACACTGCCACTCCGGGGTACACAGGGTTGAAGTCTGCGCACAAACACTCGAAATTAGCAACAAATTCGTACAATAATACAGATGTGTTCATGCAAACAGGCTAGTCAAGCGCAAAGTAGACGTCCGAATGAGAGTAATTGGACCTATGCAGTCGCAAAACTTGAATGTTAAGTGAGGAAAATAACTAGGAATCTATTTCCTGAAAAATGCATGTTAGTACAAAGATTAGAAATATATGATATATAGACAAAAATAATGATATATCATAAAATGTATAATTCAACACATCTACAAGAATTATTCGGTCTATACCGTCTCTTCCTCCAACACACAAATGCTAAAATGCAGCACATCTCAAAAAACTTGATTTCTCCTAAGCGATTTTTTCAACCATGTGAACTATTTATCTGAAGCGAGCCTTTGAACTCCGCTACCACGACTGCACACTGGAACACTGGTATGCAAGTTGACTCCATGGCACGCTGTCAGTCTTATGTATGGAGACTGCTTCACATCGTGGGAAATGTCACAATAGTAGCCGAATGTTGGAATGTTTTCTTAACATCGTTAGTAAATCTTACTAAAATTGGTGTGAGAAAAACTGATATGACAAAGAAAAGTCTTTATTAACTTTAGGTTCTGTGATATATAATGGATGGAAATATTTTAACATATTAAAATAAAACGATGCATGTCTATTGCACATGCAAAGAATATTGAAAGTTTATTTTTCATTTTTCATAATGCCAGCCAGGTACATACTACAAGTTTTACATTAACAGATGAATACCTGGCAGGTGGTTCAGTGAGGTGGCTTCATGAGTCTGCAAGACTCAGTCGATGCAGTGTACTATCTTTTCCTCAAAATCTCAGTTTTCCACATTATTTTTGGTCTGTTCTTCAACCTCATAATATTGAGGTGGAATAGGAAAAGTAAAACTATCTAAATGTGGAATAGTTCAAATAGCAGACGGGAGATTAAGGAATTGAACTGTACCTCTTTTCTTCAATGACAATCCTGCCGTTATAGGTAGAGTCAAGCATAAGTAGCAGTCATTTCTATGGTTTGAAGGCTCCCACCAAATCATACGCCCAGTAAAAGCCATCGACCGTTTATCATCTTTCAGCCGTTCTCGTAGTGTCACTGAACATGAGTTGCAACACATATGTGGAGCCCATGACTTAGCCTGGTCCCCTACCTTCATACCAAAATAATGCTGATACGCATTCACAAAACGTGTCAAATTGCGCTTCTGTGACGAAAACATTATCTCACTACGTATGTAACAGAAATTGTTCACTAAATTCACACAGTTTCATTGCATTTTGGTATAACAAACGTTATACTTCACCAGCAGTCTAAAACCATCAAATTCTGAAAAAAAAACCTAAACAATAGGAAACACAGACACATCAACAGTTATTATTATATTAATAATCTATAAATATCCGGGAAACGTTCTGTTATGTTAGTTAAGAGATGTGACAACCCCCATAAACAAAATTTCCCCTACACTAAAAATGTAGACTCTAAAAAATAACGTCATTGTATCGCATAAGCAAGAGCTAATCAGTCATTTTTATTGTGAGTTTCGAATTCACCAGGTGAAAATATACAAGAAAACTCTAATTTTGATCCAGTGTTATTGTCCTTGGTAAAGAAAAACTAGGACTAACGGTTAAATATTGGCCTATAAAGACCAAATTGGATCGTCCTGATTAAAGGAGTTCGCTACGCATCACAAGCAACATTAAACGGCAACACTCGTGCTGGATAATATTGCTGGTGTCAACGAAATAAACAAGCGACGATAACAAACCGTTAAACTCGGTCCACAGCAGATACAACCATGAAACATCACTCATCACTAAAAATGTGAACAAAAATTTAAAGATCCGTGTGAGAAATTTTTCGAGAGAAAGCAGGACCATTCTCAACGGGAGAGCGAGACGTAGTAAATCTGAGAAAAATTTACGATCCTTTATTACAGTAAGTCAATCATAAAATTCCAGTCATGAGCACTTTTTACTCTTCAAAGTTTGTAATGAACCCAATACATCTATGAAAACAATTGTAATTGGGACTACAACAACTTGTCAAAATAAATACGTCTTTATTGGCCATAAGAACCTGAAATTAAGAAATCAACGTGCATTAAATTTGACGTACCTTGCTTCCACAACAGAACAACGTGACGTGTCGAGACGCTTCTTCTCATATTTCCTATGCAGTTTCAACTTTGAAGAATTTCCAACATAAAATCCTAATCACAAGTTGACCATCTCTGAATAAAAATTTCAATCAGTCTTAGTTAACAAACTTGGGAAACAGAAGAGTCAACTCTTATCAGAGGTGGACTGAATGCAAGACCACGCCCATCTCAGCCCTGTCTGACAACACTCACTGGGAATGACGTATCCATCAAAGAGTATCCAGCAAGCGCCGATCAGAGAACCAAAGCTGATCATGAGTCCAAGAAAGAGCCATATCCGTGCTCCATAGCTGCCCAGACACCCACCCTCATGACCGTCTCCTCGTACCTGTGCGTTGCTCACCGTGTTTATCCTGAACAGCAAGCAAGCAATTAATTAGTACCTCAGTCACACAGTTATAGTCTCCGCTGAGATGCAGTTTGGTTCATATTTGCCATACTACAGGGCTAAATTTTCAGTATACCTAGTGAAAATAGTACATGATATAATTTAGAAGTCATACCGACATAGACGTAGAGAACTAGAAAAAAAAGCAAGTTAAAAAATGAGAACTGTAAAACACGCAAGGTAACGGTAAGGAGGAATGACAATGTGAGAAGGAATGACAATGTGAGAAGGAATGACAATGTGAGAAGTTTGGTAGACAGACATGCCACTCTGAGTATGGATGATCTGCGTACTTGCTCAAAAAATATGTTCTCAAAAAACGATGCATACTGTGCAGAGAAAGTCACACCTAACACAATTCTAACTTACGAAATAAAGCAAAAACAACTTGAGATGAACTTAGCCAGATTCTTTAAAAATACACTTCCATTAAGAAAAGTTTAGGGTAAGCATCATAAATGACAAACAATTGTCATGTAGCCCATATTTACTTCCAAGTTCCAAATGACTATGCATAATTCGAAAAAAATTTAAACGCTAGATAAATAAAATAAAATCTCGAGTCACCTAACTTCGTCCTAATAAATTTAACAAATGAAAATGGGACATGCAATTTAGTCATTTAACTTCACTTACACATTACGCTGAATTGCGAAATTAAGGCAAGAGTGAAGGAGCAGCTAGCATAATTCATAAATGTGACGGATTTTTATCGCTTCAAAGTTCAGATTATCATTATTAAAACTCAAAATGAAACAACAATTTGTTACAAATTTTCCACAAATTCCTGTCGTTTCACCGTAGCAATTTATCCTACTATATGACTATTTTCTTTCTTCTTAAAGATGTTTTGACTGACTGTCATCCAACACTAAGCAGAATGCATCGCTCAATGTGAACTACATCCAGTGTGACTGAAGCATGCGGGTAGTCAAGCTTGCTGACTGTGGTCACCAAATAAATAAGCTTCCTGACTCCCTCTCCCCATTCTAGCATCGCATTCCACAAGAAGCTCTCGTGACAAATAAATAGTACTAACATTTTAAAACTTTTAAAGTAGCCTACTAAGAACTACGGTGCCTCGATTAAATTTGTAATTATTTTTAGCGATACTTTATCACAAAAAATCAGTCATTTAGTGTCGTTAGAAACTAGTAACTTACATCTAAATCTTACTTTTAATTGCAAATTAAACTTGTAACAGTCGTTTGGACACAAAGCTTGCTGAGGAGCTACGGCCTCTCACACGGAGAATCCCTTGGTTCTCTAGTCTAGCATAACAAACTCTGTTTGTGTCTCACTCTTTCTCTATTCTGACTGGTAAGCGTAAGAGAATGTCCTTATTTTTGAATAACGTGTGTAGATAGCTTTGTAGCTTGGTCGACTGGTGAGCGAGTCTGCTTGCGAGCGGAAAGACCCGGGTTCGAATCCCACTGCCGACATGGTTGACGCGGCTAGAAATACGGCATGGGACTTGGGTATACAACCGAATAATTATCGAAGTAATTATCCGACCCAAGAATGGGCCAGAAGGTTCGTTCCTATAGCTTCGTTCTATTCTACTTAAACTCTGTTATTTTTTATATTCGAGATCAAGTAATTGGTACATATTTTTACACATTCCTTGTGTTTTCTAAATACGAAAATTCTGTATTCCTCGTTTCGTTGCTGCATAAATTCTGCATTTTGTTTATTCTCATTGAGCCAGACAAAAAATTTCTATTCAGGTGACATCATTAGTTATCTTAAGCAGTGTAGGAAATTTTCATAAGTAATTACCGGTAGTTCCCATGTTTAACCCAATTTCTGTGTTCTGTAAGTTATACAAGTACATATACATTGAACACCATTAAATCCTTGGCAACTCATTAATTCAATGAAATACCTGACTGCAATATTGTTATGATTCAGTCGCATCATTGTATATATATTTTTCTGAGTTACTTCTTATCAATATTCAACCTCAAGAGACTGAGACCAAATGCTTAGCTTCTTACTAAAATTTGAATTCAGTATGGCGACTCGGCTGCTCTACACATCCCTTTGCATCATTACATTCTGAAGCAATCATTTTGACATTCTGCAGCCATTCGTTGATCATTTCGAGTATCCTTTCTTCTTTTTCTTCTTATTATTATTTGAATTTTGTGTTCAATAGTAAGTGTAAGTCATATAAAGTAGAATAATTTTTTGTTTGACATTTCATTCCAGCTTCATTCCTGTGAAGTAGTGAAGTAGTGTTCCCTCAATTATTGCGGGTGTTTCGTTCCAGGATCAAACGCGATAAGTGAAAATTCACGATGTAGGGACACTATATTTATTTAATTATTACTTCATCAGGTGGTGCAACACCTATATCTTCGGCATGGGACGTACTAAATTCTTTTCAAACACAAGTACTTCTGCTGAAGGCGTTGACATTACAGACATCTTAGTGCAAGTGATGAACATAGTTATGGGGAGTTCTGCTCAGTTAGCATGGTTTTGTACGCTGACATGCAGCTGTCAATGGAATTCCTGAACGTGTGTTGTTTACAATCTCACGTCGGCAAATAGCGTCTCAAGCGGCTGCTGTGCAAATCCTACAGTTCGTTTTCGGTGTATTCATCCGCTGAGTAAACAAGCTATTTACCGTAAATCGTAATTTTTATAATGTATTATAATGTTCTTTTAATGTTAGAATTAATATTTTTAACATATACCTTTTGTAATTTTTAAATATAAAATTCATCAAATAAATACACTACTGTACAACGCGTACTACGTATGAGTAGAACGAGTGCTGCAAAAGCCCACGAAACAGCGAAAATACAGCGATAAATATTGTCTGAAAACCTGCGTTCCAGTGAGTCTATGATAAACCCCAAAGTAGCGAGGGAAAACTGTATATGATACGTGAAAGCGGTTTGCCATGCACATCCAACTCATCCATTTCCTGTTAATGTTTTTACAAACATTCAGTATTTCAGCAGCCAATTTTGAAAGGTATTTTTTTGTTGCATTCAGAGTCTTTGTTCACAATGAGTCAAAGCTTGAAATGTTCATCTTAGAAGTTTACAAGATTTCTATTCTCTATATGAATCATTACCTTTACTCATTAGTAAAGTAAAAGCCATTTGAATCTGCATTAGTTGCAAACATCCAACAGTTGGTGTTTCATCTTTGAATAAATGAAAACATTTTATATTTTCTGCAGTATCAGAACTCTGCTAATTTTTTAATACATACATCATACAATGGTACCTAATATGTGAAATGCTATAAAATACAAAACAAATTTAGAAATAATTCCTCCACCAGCTATACTTCTAAGAAACAGCATTATGAATCCATTTCAAATTATTGCTCATTATTTTAAACCCTACTTCAGAATTATAAGCTATAAGATCTCTACATTAGCAAGTAGTAATTTACTGCATGGAAAACTCACATAAACATGGCAATGGTAGCCATGACCCCACAGGCATGGTAGGCATGCTTCAGGTCACTGTCCTTGGGATAGTTGACAGCAGCATCTATGATGATCCACCACCCCACAGAGAACTGCACAACAGTTACATTAGTCAGACCTGCTTTCTCATCTTCAAAGCTCATATGTGAACTTTGATATAGAGGTAAAACTAGAGTCACAAACTGAGCATTTAAATCCTTACAAAGTGAGAAATTTCCTGACACCAAAGTGAATAAAGGAATGAAATAGTTCATTTCAAGATGAAAATAATTTAGCAAAAAAATAAATTTGCAAACAGAATACAATACTTTGTTAGCAAAAGAGCATCCAAGATGTGTAGACAAGCAAGCAAGTACACTGGTTCAGTAGATAATACAGTGAAATAAAAAGTAAAACTATGCTGCATAAAAAGCTTGTCTTTCATTTAACCCATGTTGTCCTAGCAATGCTATATGGCATCACAAAACAATGAGTGTACTGTATCAAAAGTTGTGCTACCACCGAAATAAGTACATTTGGTTGTAAAATAGTATATAAGTAGTTTGGTATCAGTCTTGTCTTGAGGTCTGATACACTAGTTCAGTAGCACCTCAACTATGAAGCCAAGTGGGCATGTTTTAATGTACATCTTATTCAAACCTCAAAAATTCGTTTTTCAAAACATATGGGTTAAAGCATTTAAAACAAGGAACTGAAGAACTTAGCATTCAATATGAGTGTCAAATTTACCAATTCTTTCCCTTGCAGTCTTCCACTTTGATAACTCTATTAAATAGAAAATACCTGCTCTTTTTCCACATTAATGGTCATTGTGGCCACTGCTGGACAACTGTATCTGTACAGCTGCTTGACTACTTGGTATTATTGGGCCATAAGACAGATGCACAGACACTAAAAAATAAACTTAAACCACTGACAGCTTTCCTCATAAAACAGAAAAAAATATGCAACCATAAATGATACTGTGTAAATATTATGAAAGGTTTCTATGGAAGTTATGCAGATCTACTCATTGAAAAGAATGGTACAATGAAAAAGGAGGCCTACTTGAGTATTCTACAAAGACCCAAAACAGTTACAGTGGCTCAGTTTACTACAGCCAGTTCAAAGCATTGCTTAAGATTGACTCATCTCTCAGAAGTGCTAATAAAGACAGAACACTACAAGCATTCTCTTCTTGTGAGTTGCTCAGGATTCTTCCTACATCTGTGAACCTTTAGTCCCAAGATTTTTGATATTTTCTTTTAAATGTACCTTAAATGAATACCTGCAAACTTAGACAATGATATTCAATAACAAAAAACTTATTCAAAGAGCATAATAAAGTGAATGAATGAGATAGAAAAATCAAGAAGTCATCTTCAACCTCTCAACCTACACACAATGTTCACAATATTTTGAAGCCCATCTAATGTACCTGTTGATTATCTTAATTCCTAGTAGTTTCATTTTAGAAATGATGTGGTAGGTAAGTTTCTCTGTTTGAATCATGCAGGATAAATACATTGATACTCTACCTTACATAAAAAATGCATTTATTTTGCAAAAACAAAGTGCATATTAACATCATAGTTGGTATAAAGGTGTCTAAAGGACACAAAATATCAAAGAAAATAGGTTGCCCTTATTGGTCTTTCATGTAGCTAAATCATTGGGTTTTCAGTATAGTTTAGGAAATTAAAATTTCTTAGTAATCAAAACTAAACAAGACAAGGTACAAATTCAGGATAAATCAAGAATCTTTTTCATGCACATAACTAAATAGTTTTTCAAAACCTTTGTCTGTCTACTTAAACTTGCAGAAAAATTCATCACATATGGATTCTAACAACTTTTACATAAACAAACAAAACCTTACCCATGGTATATTATTTTTAAATAATATTAGCATATATACTTACTAATGAAACAGCATACACTCACCAAAACTCCAGAAAGAATAGATGAGAAGAGGTTCCGTTTCTCATAAGGCTCCCATGAGTCAAAAATAGGTGAGAACCTCTCTGCAACATTACCACAGCACCGAGGCATAATAATGAATACCAAATAACTTAACTTGTAACTAAATCTGCAATCAAGCCATAGAAATACAATTACAATAAGAAGTATAAAACTATGCTCAAAAACTAAATCTTTAATAAATAAAACCTACATAGCAATACTATTAGAAGAAACCTTAGCATGTTACTGTTGTGAAATACGGAAAAAAATAGCAAAATATGAAAACACTTGTGTTACCAATGTACCTGACCAATAACATGGCTTAACTTTTAATTTACAAAACAATAAAGAACAAAGAGCCTATAGAGGTTACTGATGTAGCACATAGGGAGTGACTAACAAAGAGACAAAGGTCAAAATTGCTAGAGTGAGCAGAATATTGTACCTAGAGTGAAATAATGGACTACTAAGCTAACAATGATGATGAACCTATATTTGGAGAAAATGTTACACTGTTATGAAGCAGTTTGTCAAAACCATTATTTCCATGAACTAAAGCCAAGAATATCGTAGTTAGTTGAGAATAGTTCAAAAAATTCTCAGGATGAACAAACATCCATACCGAAAGAAGGCATTTCCTAAAATGACTGCCAAAATAATTTCCTCTGTAATCTATAAGAAAAAACGCTTCATACATAGAAAGTTTCAGAGTATAAAATGGAACAATTGTACTTCCTTAATTTCAATGAGAAAAATTGTCTTCGTTAATGATTAACTCGATTTACAATCAGGGTAACCCTACCATATACCCTTACTTCCTTAACATATGTATGATACCTTTATCACAAACATACGTAGGTAAACATTACGAACACCAGTATCCGGATCTGCATTCCTTCACGCAACCTCTTCCGTATGTTTCAAGTCTTTGTGGAAACTGTGACAATGATTATGAGTCAGTACAAGGGCTCATACGAGGCAGTTCAATTACCCTAAATACAATCTAGATTCGTTCTAAAATTTTTTATAAATTGAAATCATAACATTAAACGACAATATTATAACCATTACCTAGACTCGTGTGTAAAATAAGTTATTTTAGAGTCTGAAGTTCTGGCGATTAGAAATAATAACTTTGTTTCGTAGCACAATACAAATAAATGACTAATCATCTATTCGGAAATTTTAGTAGCCACCGTGGTCGAGTGGTCTATGTCCTGTGTTACGTATCAGGTATCTGCTTCGTGCAGAAAGACTGCGGGTTCGAAACCCGGCCATGAGTACGAGTTGTTTCTCGTTGTTTTACGCCACGACCTCGCACGTATTGGTAAGCCCTCAACTCCCCGCCCATGATCGTCGTATAGAGCTCACCATCACCCCTACTCTTAAAATGTTAACCTTAAGAATTTGAAAAACCAATGTACTAATGTCTATGTACTGTGTAATTGATTGGAAATAAAGTTGTTAAGTTGTTAAAAGTGTTAATTTCAATTTAAATCTTAAGCTTGATCTGCATATTTAATTTAAAAGTTTCAGTTTTGCATTAGGAAACCTGTGGCATAATGTATAAATTAGTAATTGGCACCTCAACGGCAACGCCTGAGCTTGAGTGAGGGATGATGCGGGGGCAGCGTTAGTTGCGGGTTAAGCCCTGTCGCGTGTGTATAGGTGCCGCGGTTGTGGGCGCGAGAAGCGGCTCAGGTGCAGGTTGCGGGCTGGTTGTTCGTTAAAAGTAGTCGTTATCGTGGAGATCTGTACTCGTTTAAATATTAGGGCAAGTAGATTCAGTTACTAACACTAGTATAGGGATAATCGTCACGCGAGTAGAGGTTGTGTGTCACGGTCGAAGGTAATTGATGTCGCATCGTCCACGGTTAGAGGACATTCACCTGGTACGAGAAGCAACACCGTCTGAAGACAAAGTCTAATAGAGGTAAGCGAATTCGGGTTAGAATATACCGTAGAGTTGCAACTACTAGTCTTAACAACAAAACCTAAATTGTAACGTCTTGTTGCAGGACGACTGTCTCGAAATAAATTATTTATTGCAGTTTGTGTGTTCTCAATCAGTTTTAGTCAGAAAGATGACTTAAATGTGTCTTAGACTTAGATTTGAGGGCCAGCGTTTGGCTGGGGCCTTTGTAACGGCCTTCAGTTCCCTCTAATACACAGGTACACAACAGGATGGCATCCCAGAGTTTTTCTCCTGTGAGCCAGGGTCGTCTAATGTAATTCCTCTAGGGTCACCCTGAGTCATTCAATGTAAATGAGCCAGCCAAGTGAGGGCATCACTGGAAGATCCAGCTTGTCATAAACTGATTTGCAAAACGTGTTATAGTTCAGTTCTTGTACAGTTCTTATACTAGCCTACCATCTGTCACGAAAGCATTATTCTTGACTATAGGCAAACAAGAATATTGTCATATTTATGTATATATATCGGCTCTTTGAATCGATTTTGCCACGTTGTTTTCTACAAAACTCAAACCACCCTCTGTTGCCATCTTGCAGATTAATGGAGACGAAGACTAAGTACGATTATGGGGGTAATGATGAAAGCACCGGAACCCACACGTTTAATGCTATCAGAGGTAGGAACAAGAAGAACGAGGGACAGCAGAGCACAACGAAGAAACTTAGTTTACAAACAGTTGACAAGCGCACGTAATAGAAACGAAAAGTAAAACACATTAGCGCGTAACTTGCGTAAAGCGACAATACACCAGTAACTTAAAATTACATTCAACAGACACAAACGATTTTTTTCAAATGACAATGATACATTACATGTGCAATGTAGACTTAAAAATATCGAATCGTTCGTATCAATAAACGGTAGAAATAGATTGGTTATTACTACTGTGCAAGGTAGTTATGGTTTTCTAATGAAAAGAGATAATATATATTTGCCTATTACTCTCAGATCTCGTTTCATTTCCCACAGCATTTTTAAAATGATTCCATTGTGCTTTATAATTTTGCCACACTGCTGACTGTTTGGAACGAGCTGGGCACACGGCTAGTGCCCAGAACGCGGTTGAATTTAGCACATTTTTAGTTCAAGTTAAGAGGCACATTAAAATTGATCCGTTTGATTTAGAGGGGATTTACAGTGAGCTGAGGAAAATCTATTCATACATGATGGTAAAAGAGTAATTCTATGTACTTTTCAACCAAATCACCAATGTGTTCTGAAGACAGTGTCACATTATTTTATCAAAATAATGTTGTTGTAAACGGCAGTTTTGTGCAACGGCAGATTTGCCAAGTGTTCTTGTCCTATCACTGGCAGATACCACAAAATTCTGGTTCCAATATGAGTCATCAAATTCTCAGTTTATGAGACAGTCCATAAGTTGCAAAGCGATATTTGCTGCTCTCTGATCGGGTAGTTGAACCAAATCTAAGAACAAGAAATCAGACCTACTTTCCTTATCACTTTCACAATTGAAGTAAACTATCACCGTTGTAGAAGTGCTTAGGTTTCTTAATTCATTAACCTTTAACAATTTTGTTTTTAGTTCGTTTTTATTTGGAATTAATTTTTGAGGTATGCAATGCGTGATGTAAATAAGAGTCTACATTAAGATTTTCATGCTAAACGAAATGTATGGCATGTGAATGAAAAACACAATGTGAATTAACCCGAGAATTTTCGTCTATAGGTAAAAGTGGTTTTGAAAACCCTGAATGTACTAAGTTTTTCAAAAAGTGCCACAAAGAATGCATAAGCACTCATACTACCGCTATTTTTATGAAAAATATCGTTACTTTTTTAAGTAAAACAGTACGAAAATTTCATGCTCATCTTACCTCCATCATTAAAAGTTGAGATCTGATCTCGCGTTGCATTTGGCGTGTAGTGTGTATGTAGCACGCGTACGTCTTTCAACACAGAAAGTAGATATCTAACTAAGATACTAGTACGATTATCACTCATGACGGCTATTTTGATTCGTCATCAAAATATAGGGTGGTGCATAAGTTAACACACCCTGTTAGAACATTATTAACAAAAATGTTATGAAAGGTTAGGAGATCAGGATACTTGTAAACGATAAAGAAGAGATTAAATTTCAGTTTATAATTATGTATGGAATATAATATTTTTTAGAGGACGCCCGTTCATGTTCAAACAAAAATGTACTTTTTTAATGACGCTTTTCATTATTTTGCTTAACATATTTAGAGTTCTCCAATCAATTCCCTGAATAATTTTAAATTTTAATTCCTGTAAGGTATCAGGCTTTTCAATGCAAACTTTTTCCTTCGCATGTCCCCAGAGAAAAAAATCAAGTGGACTTAGATCCGGAGATTGGGATGACCATGGTGCATCACCCTAGCCCGACATTTCACTATATTCCAATTATAATTTAAAAAAGCATGGACCAATAATTCTCGATGATGTTATGCCACACTATACTGTTAATTTAGCTAGATGAAGTGAATGCTCATGAATTTCTTTGGGTTTTCAGACTCCCACAATCTGCTGTACGGCTCATACCGCTAGGGAATCACTGCTTTACTATAACGTATTATGGACTATGGACCTATTGATTTTACTACAATAAAAAAGCAATAGGTGTTCCTATTTTAGGCTCGTATATATTTTTGTTGAATTCCGAGTGCATTTAAAAATGCATATTTATGTATTCTATACATATGTACTTTACACATATGCTAAAAACATTCTCCCCATGAATCATACAAATCTATCCAATATCAGCATGTACATAGAAAAGGTAATTTCTATATTAATCTTGCCAATCTCCGAAGACACGACTATGAACTTGCCCCGGTTACCGATTATTGACATTTGTTCAAAATTCCTGATTGGGTATTTTCAGAGCTGTAGCAGATTAATTGTGGTAAGCAATGACTATTTTTTTGCTTAGGCACTTGAAAAAATTATTCAAAAGGAAGTACAGTAGCGATCTACTTCTCCAACCTGGTAGCTATTTGCCAAGGCATCCAACTCAAAGAGGAGTTCGAGAATGAAGAGTTTGAAGAAAAATTGCAATAACAGGTGCTCCACTTACGATAGACAATAAACATCCGAGAAGAATATAGACTAGTACAATAACTAGTTCGGTGATATGGCAAACTATAACATGGTTTTTATAAGGGATTGAAATTTTAAGTTACTATGTCGGTCATTTGTGAAACAGGCAGCGACTAATCACTTTCAAATGGTGCATAAATTTCCAACAATACATATTTTGGTGTAACGAGAACGACGTACTCGTATTTACACTGCTTTCAGAAAAAGATTTTATACCAGGAGTTTTCAGACTACCGACATTAAGAGATTAAAAAAATAATGTGTATAAAGCAGCAAATAACCTCATTTTTTCAATTTTAATTATATATACATACATACCTGGGTTTTGGGAAGTTATATTAGATGAACGAAATTTATTTTTCATCTGCTCCATTATGTGGAAAGCCCATGACTAACATGCAAGCATATCATGGCTCGGGCAACTTCTTGTGAACGGTTTCAAGAGTGATTGAAGGAATTTGTTATTCTCATTAATAGGTATTCATTAAAGTTTAATTTGAGTTAAAACTAACTCAGTGTTCTCAAAGCGAGCAAGATTATTCATAGCTGCATCTACTGTTTTGCTTTTTTGGCCGAAGGTCTCCCTCCGTGCTGCAAAAACGAAGATCCAAAACGTAACTTAATGTTTCTGGATCTTTAGACTCGAAATACCAATGTTCGAAAATCGTACAGGTACTCACAGTTTCTTCTTTTTTATATTCGTTACTTGTTCAAAAACGATAAAGGAATAGTGAAAAAATGTGTAGTTTATCCACTTTAATATGTGCATCAAATGTTCATAAGGGAACATTTCAAACTTTGATCCTATTTTGGTTATGCAGTAAATATCTTATATAATAATTCACTCGGTGTTCCATCGCTTAATAACCACTTCAGCTATTACTGTACGTATTCTCAAACTGTCGCCCACTTTAACAGCTCCAAGGAGGATTTTGGCAGTTCTTTTGACGTCAGTCCAAGGACAATGTCCGAGTCAGTTCCCTGTGCGGGTAAGGGGGAGTATTTGTTGAGGCAGTGAGGTGCTCTGCGTGGAGTTGAGTGGGCGTTCTTATCAACTGCGCAAATGATTTTATTACGTATCATATTTGATGAGCCAATATGCAATCATTGTGATGCCTTTCAAACGAATCCTGCCGCCGGAAATACGAATAGAGCCTCTCACCTCGAAAAGCCAGAAAAGATTCTATTTCTCCGTAAGATTCCTTCATATAAATATATATATATATGTCACTTTTGATTGTGGGGAATCGGGAATCTATACATTGTGTCACACTTAAATTAAAATCCTTATAATTTGTGTGCGTATCGTATACCTCACCTGAAAAGAATTTTGAATTTATTAAGCCACCTCAAAATATTAATGCATATAAATAGAAACTTCTATATGGTGTGTTTCAATCGAAAGGAACAGTTTATCAGGGTCAAACTATTGAAAATAATAAATTTGAAAAACTGCCCTGTTCTACATCTTCCCTATTTAAAAAAAACATCAAACCCAACAGCATTATGATGGAACAAAAAACAGTGATTGTGACATCAATTTGCAATCAACTTTTCTTGAGTAAATATAAACATACAGGGTGCATAGAAGTATGCCCTTTCTTATATTTATAATTTTTTTGTACATTTGTACCGTATAAATTTACAGGTTTTAGTGTGGTATGGTATAATTTGTTACATATTGTATAATGAGTAGTTTTTCTCTTTACTTTTGAAATAATTTATTACTAATAACTAATCACTTCTAAATAATTATGACCAGGCAATTAACGTAAGAAACATGAGTAAATGTAGTTTAACTTGATTACGGAAATAAAAATGGTGCTGAAGCCACTCGTTTGTTATATGCAGAATTTAATATAAAGCAGGTGCAGAGCCAAAACATCGCAACCTTAATTAGGAAATTTGAAACAACAGAAAGCACAAGTGATGTTCCAAGATCAGGTTGGCAAATTTCAGCAACAAGTGTTGAAAAGTTATCTGAACTAAAAGAATCATTGTTGAGCACTCCTGACATTGAAGCACTCCTGCTTCAATTTATTTTCCATACAGTAATGTTTGGGATTTAAAGTGAGCAGTATGGTGGTAAATGTAGCAACAAAACGTAACTTTCGTTCATCTAGTCTGTAACCTCAAGGTTCTTAGTATTGTGTTGAGTGGTCATCTAATATAAGAAGAACCAGGATGTCTTTTGTCGGCCTAGAAAATTCTACAAATTTTTGAAAGCATACAAGTTATAACTCAGCAGTCATTCATCCAGTGCTGTGCACCTCAGCCAAACTTTACTAACTCAAATTCAAATCCTAACTCAGCAATTCTAACTCAAATTCTTTCTTCTTCGTTCGAGGAATAATGAGCATCGAAGGCATGTAAATTCCGCTTGCCTACATATCAATAAGACAAGTTACAGTTTTGTCCCTTTCTGCGGATGCTAGCACTCTGTCTTGACGTTTCCTTTTGAAAATAATGAACTTTGATTAGTTTTTAGAGTTCACAGAAACGTCTGTTTCATTGCAATTAAATATTTGAAAACCCGTTAGTTTGTGCTTGTCGAGCAAATTCGTAAGTAACGAAAAAAAAACTAGATGCAACTACTTTATTAATACCCATGGCTTTTGCAACAGATGTTGTATTGAGTTTGTGAAAAGATAAAACAAAATTTGTTTAAAGAATAAATTGACCCAATTTTAACCTGCAATTTCATTTTGAAATTTATGACCAATACCATTTCTTACAGCCAAATTATAAACTAAGGAATGCAAGTCTTTCATTGTTAGACCGAATGATCTTATCTTCAAAGTTTCAAGTAACAAACGAGCTCAAGTTCCCTCTTATTCATAAATACGTTGTTAATTTTTTAGCCGTTGTTTCAATCTTGCAGTCAGAGTTTTTCCTTCTTTTTTCAACGTATCTTTTCAAAGTAGACTGGGAACATCAAATTGGTTCGAAGTATTTAAATATCCAGATTGGCAAGAAATAGCCGCCTTTATATCATTGTTCATTTACTCAGTAGACCATGATTGCCTTTTTGTCTTTTCTTATAGTCTCGAACCATCTGAAATAGAAAAAAATTATGGGTGTCATAAAAATGATCTCGTAATTAAAACATTGGGGAGCGGAATGTGGAACTTTCCCATTCCGCTTCTTATGAAATCACGTTAGAGATACGATTTCTGCTTTCGTGTTCCAAGTGACACGGTTCAGGATAGGAAGTTAAGTCCACTCAAGAAGGATACGTAAACAAACGCTCAACTGCGTGAAATTAAACACAATTAAACGTACTTCAAGCATGTACTAACTATAGCTGTAATGTCAGAAAGCATATATAGTATCTATAATATTTACAATATGTCATACCTTCGTTACAAAATATTAAAAGTTACAACACGGGAGCACAAAAACACCACAACAACCTCGCGCACCAACGTTCAAGAAAATCAAACTAACATGGCCGCTGTAGTTTATCAGTGACAAGTTGGTCTAGTTCTACTTATTGCCTAAAATGTTGAACTTCATTCAGTCCCGGTGCCCCGTTATGCCTCGGGTTCCCCTGCTACTTTCTAGTCTGTGGATTTTCCCATTCATTTGGTTAACAAACACTTACGAGGGTATGATGTTTCTTCCTTTCCCTTTTGTCATCCCTTTCCTTTCTATTCTTAATAGGTTAATCATAAATTGTGGTAGCATTGAGGTAGAATTTTTATTTTTTTAGTTGTGTGCATTCTTTCTCAGTTGAATACATTGTCTATAGAACTAAATATACATAGCAAATTATTGTTCTATATATCAGCAAGTTTTCACTGTCAGTTAATAACACGGCAGCTCATGATATACATCGCTTATTTCATGCCATGATTAGTGGCATTTACCCAGCTTTAGGAGTAGATTTGTACAATATAAGGAAAGACTACAATTGAAAATCATCACAATCTGTGACACTTATTCAATACCTCTTTTTAAATACTATTATCCTATAGAAAAACATGATATAATTTCTTCACGTATCCAAGGTGACAAGTTTACTAGCATACAACGGCGATGATAAGTATAGCCACGGAAGAAATATTTCAGGATTATTTATACTAACTTTGCCTGTCCCTCAGAGCGCTGTGGTGCTGTTCCGCCTTCACTTGATCAAACTCAAACATTTTTATTGCTCCTAACACAACAGAGAGTCATGACCGATTCAACTCACCCTAGTCTTTCCTTCAAATTCGTTAAGTTTAATTTACTTTCTTTCGTTTCTTGATTGACTTCTCCTAAAAAAGTATATTTAGTTATCCTTCATTTTCGTCGTTAAACTTGATGCATTAACAACAACAAAATATTCCAGGGCCTATCAAAACATTTCTGATCGTTATTACAAAACAAGTTTATTAATTTACTGGGGCTCCTAAATTCCCTGTGTTGAAAGTAGGGCTATTGATCCGAAATAAACCTTGTTAATGGCTTTTTTGATGTTGATGGACGAGACCAGGGTGATGTGAAGTGAATCATTTGTTCGTCTTTATTGAGGCAGTACGTGTTAAAGCTGCCAGCAAATAACTTCGTTATGACTTACGGGGCTCTTCAGTGACGTCACTGTACTTGATGGCCAATCAAAGAAGGCGCTTGGCCCCGCCTGCCGGGCCAGGTGATGTTATATAAAGAGCCGAGTCACGGGGCCAGGCCTCACTCAACGCAAAACTGTCGTAGTAAGAAGTGCCACTCAAGTTCTTCTGTGCATTTATCATCGCACACACAAGTCTAAAAGTAAGTACAAATACGCAGAATGTATTCAGGATGATATTTTCGAATAATAGGCTTAGAAAATTATTCACAAGATGAGTTCAATAGTGGAGCCTACAGCTAGTAAAACTGGATGTCTCGAAAACGTATCTATGAAATAGTTACCTTATCAAATCTAAAACGTTTTATCTACAAAACAAACTTCAAAAGTATTTTCAGAAAACAGTTCTTGATGGGCACATTTTCATAATGGAAAAATCTTTGACTTGCAGAAGAGAACGCAACGAATGTTGTTGTGGGTTTGAGTATGAAATGCTTTACAGAGCATTCTTTTATTCATAACAAACAGAATTATTTGAAAAACTTAATTATACCTAAAATGGTTTTCAATTGAAAGTGTGGAATCCCAATACATTTCAAGATTTTTCAAAGGAAGGATTCTGATGTACTAAGAACTGCCTAAGTAAGTCGAAAAAGTTCTGCATTAATTATTCACTAAAAAAAGTGGCGGAATGAGTCCACAGTTTCTTTTATCTCACAAGGTTTTACTTCTTTGTCACACTGACGGAATTTCTTTCTTTTCTTTTTTCTTTCTGTCCTAGTTTTTGAGTTTGCATCCCTGAACTCTTAGTGTACTCGTCAGCCTGAGCGTGGTCGACATTTTATTCATTAGGCCCATGAATGAAATACTGATATATGCCTCTATTTTTCTTATAAAGCTTACAAGTCGATGGAAATTATTCAAGCAAGTGAGATTACAGGGACGTGCGTTGTGTAGTGGTGAGGAAACATTTATAATTTGTAATTTTACGTAACCTTGAGATGAACAGAGATAAAAACACTCTACTAAGAGATAGTTATTTTTGCCCCAACCTCTAATTGGAAACGATGAAAAATTCTACAATGTTTCAGTTCGAAAAAGGGAGATCAAACCTCATTTTCGTCTATCGTCTAATCTATCGTATTGTGCTAATAGAAGAAGGTCTACTCAGCATCTTCAAATTCAAGGAAAAAGATACACTTTGTATTTTTGGAAGATAAATGTATTGATGCAACACAACTATTCCTTCATTAGTCATTATGTATAATCGTTTAGTCCAATATAAACAATTACAATTGTTTATATACCTAACGTAAAGAAAAGCAAAATGCGAATTTTCAAACTGACATGAGGTGTCACAAGTAGAAATACCGATGAATTTCGTCTACAGCTCCTTAATAATTCTCCAATCTTAGTACTTTGCATGCAGCAAAAGTTTTCAGTTTGCATAGACACTAAGTCGAAATGAAACGAAACTTAGTGCATGTTTCGCTGCAAGCTAAGAATGTTTTCCGTATAAACTTTTTTATTGGATCAGTTCTTCACTCATCATTTCAGAAGCAGATTCTTTCAACGCAGAGCTTTGTAGGATCGGGTTTGGCTTCTCCAACGTCTATTTTGTTTGTTTCGCAGAATTTATGAACTTCCCTCTCGTGTGTTGAGCGCACGTGTCACTCAATTGGTGTACAGTTCCTGTTACCAGATGCCGTCGTGGGTGGCCTACATCAAATATTTCATCTCGAGTTTCTACATAGCGATGCGTGGTCGGCCAGTTTAGAGGTTCCCTGCTCAGATATCCTGAGTCTCACATACATACAGGGTGCGGCAACATAACTTTCATTTTTCAAAGAAAATTCCTTTCAAAAAAATGCAGTTATGTTGCTGCACCCTGTATAAGATTCATTTAATCCAAGCTTGTCACCTGATAAAAAGAATTGCATCGCATCATTCCAAATGTGACATACTCGTAGTATCTATTCCACTAACAAAAGCGTCGAATTTTTAAATCTTAGCTGATCCTTTCTTGATTGGCGATGATATCACCGTTCATGAGAAATATTCTTAAATCAAACCTCACGGGAAAAAGGATACAGAACGATAATTTTTACCAGATCCATTGCTAGCGAATGTTCTTCAGGGAGAGGAAACGACTCAAAACAAAACAAATAAAAAACCATGAGACAAATCAGTCGTGCTTCTACATAACAGTCGTAGTTCTAATCGGTAGTTTCTCCATTGTTGAAGACGAATGATCATCATTCGCTTTCGTAATGAACTGAATTAAAAATTACCCTTCTGTTACGAGCTGCGAGTACGGATACATTAAAATCAGTCTTGTGCTATGATAAGAGTTGAACTTTTTGGACTTTTGATATTTATATTGTTTGTTATCCCCAAGTTAAAAGTTGAGAGTACTTCGAAGTTAGAATGAAGCCGTTAAGTAGCTTGGTTCAGATCAGTGACTAACTCGATTGAACTTGCATGGAAACATTTTATTTGATTTTCGAGACTCCCAAAATGTACTATAAACCAAAATAAATAATTGAGTTATGAAGAGTCGGGGACCTTACCTTAAACAGTTCACCGACCTGCTACTCGGCTGATGATTCCGTCATCGCATGAGACAACATCCAAAACAGTCACAGATCTCATTCATATTAATGTATCGCACATACGTCCTTCGTTAAAGAATTTCGTGCATGTCAAATTCCTTTCTGCCACTATCACATATCCACACCAAAGTTATAATCACTTGTGTATACTATATTCAAGCCATATAACGTACCAGTACTGGACTCGATATTTCACTGGAGGATTGTTTTGAATCGTTTAAAGCTTGTAAAACTCATTGCTTAGTTGATGACTTGTAATCTATATCATTAACATCCTCATAATTAATTATGAAATAATATAAACACATTAACGCAAAATACTTTTTCACGCTGGTACGTTACTCTACACAAAGGAATAGTGCTTCTCAAAAGGAACAATAATTATTACTTTTTGAGAGTGCAAGTAGTTTAACATTGAAAGTGTTGCTGCGAATGGAACAGATGAGAACTGGATACAGATTGAGAGTACGTTTTGATTAGGTAGGAGTTCTAGTTGGTAGCTGTTCATAATATTCACACACGACTGACACAAATTTTGAGAATATGTGGACTTGTGAACTAATAAAAGTTTGATACATCGTTACTGAAGCTGACATATTTTATAAATAAACTTTTTATAAAATGAATCAGATACGGGAATTCATAATTTAAGTAAATCGCAATTTGAATTTTTGTTATGCTTAGTTGAATTAGCTGTTGAGTCATTGGCCTTTTCGAACATGGTATAAATAAATGCCAGTTTATTTGCACGGATAAAGGCAAAATGTGCGTTGAAGTCACTTTTTGCTCTTGTTTTATGAGTGCTGTCTTGCAAATGCAAGTGAATTTCCTAAATTTCTTATAAAATATAGTTTCATAAAAATTCAATTGACAAAAACCAATTAATACTATACCTTTTCCTTCTCCTTTTATAACCTTCTTCAAATTTCTTTCCTATTTTCTCATGGTGTAAAGTTAGAGATTTCGTACACAACATTTGTGACGCAATTTAATCCATTATATCAGGATCAAGTCTGATAAAAACTCTTCGTTTTTGTGTGCTCGTTCAGACCTTGTGTGATTCCAAATTTGTGTGTTGAAAACGCATAACACTTTAAAGAACAACTGTTTTCTCAGGCTTAGACAGTCCTTTCGTCAGTCCAGGCGTAATGACGCCAACAGACTAGAGTACCTAATAAAGATTTTGGAGCTGAGCTTCCTTCAAACATTTACGAGCCAAAGACGGTTTTGCTGAGCTTCAAGGAGCTTGACACAACTTCTTCCAGTTGTGTAGTCCTGCTCGTTATTGTGTTGTGACACTCGAGCTTTCACGCAGCTATCGCACATCCACTATTTCAAAGAACCATTTGAGAAGCAAGAAAAATCGCTCACAATTGACAGCAGAGCGTTTGTTTATCCAAGACTCACTATTATCGGGAAGTTTTCGTGAAAGACCTTCCATCTAGCGCAGCTTGTGTCTGACAATGGTAACATGTTAGTTTTATGGTCATGTTTAATATAACAGAAATGTAAAAATTTCACTTCAGTTTTTCAAATTCCATAGGAAAGGCAAACATAAAAGGGCTTTTTTTAATGTTTCTAAATTGTGCGTGGTAAACGCTGGCTATAAATGGATGTTTACTGGCTTTCCAAAAGTGAAATAATCAGGCTCTCGTAGAGGCTTCTGAAATTTTCGTTGAGGCTCCTGAAAGAATGCGTAAAATGTAACGATAAAGATAGCTCTCCCGTTAGCATCAGGGCCAACACGTCTCATACAGACTTGACGCGCCTTAAATTTCGTCCACCAAATTTTGGATTGAAGAACGTCGATAACACCTGAAGCTTGTCCCTGCATAGTTGCTTAGGAATTGCTAAGAATACGCTGACAGATACATTCAGCTTTGAACAACTCCTCAATGACAAATTACGGTTAAAAATAACAGAGGAATAGAAGAAAACCTACATTCCTCGGAGAAAGTAGTGTCTTCCCAAAGCAAGTGAACACCGAATGGGTTTAGTATCTTTATTCAAACTTTCAAATCCTCCTACTTTGGAAAATTAGTTCTTTCTATTTGAATGCATATAATTATCGCTTTATGAAATACCTGAAAAAATCATGTAGCAATAATTATGTCTATTTATATGACTTAACTTTGTTACCAGAGTAAATTTTTAAGGTATAAATAAATTTCATGATTTCATATTCAGTATCCGAGATAAGTTTTGAACACATAAATGACTTAATTACAAATAAATAACGATGATTAGTCGTTGTGTCCCAATTACTGACAAATTTTCATACGTATTGTTATACCCTAGTTGAAACTTTCTTGAACTCATGGAGAAAATGATAAGGTGTGTACCCACCATAAGTTCAAATTTATGTAGTATAAAAAATCTGGCTCAGACACACGCTCCAATCAAGTTAACTCAGTGACATGTACAGGGAGCGACAACATTTTTTCCTTTTTTCAAAAGCTCCATTTTCTGGATAAGATTTTTTATTTTTTTCATAATGTAGGTACATGTCTAAAGCTTTGTTTTGCTTATTTTTGAAAATCATATCAGGTAGTTGACGTATTGTATTACACTGAAATGTTACACGTATTGTCCATACACTGAATAAGCCGATTTCTGGCGTTTGACCCTTACCAGCACAGCATAGGGTATGTTGGCAATTTTTGCTGGATGTTGGCCTTTAAGTCTTGTAGGGTCCTTGGACGGTTAACATAAACGCGGGGTTTCAATAAACCCCACAAAAACTGGCAAGGGCTAAATCGGGGGACCAGGCTTGTCACTTCAAATCGCCCTTTTTTGAGATGAGGCCCTATGGGAAGTGTTCTCTCAAAACACCCATAGATGCCCTTGAAGTGAGAGCTGTTGCTCCGTTCTGTTGGAACCAAATGTCCCTTAAGTCTAATTCTTCAAGTCATACAAAAAATCCTCCAACATGCTCACATACCAGTCTGAATTCACTGTCACTGTGACCTCAATTTATTAAGAAAAACACGGCCCAACAATCCCAGCTGAGGAAATTGTGCACCACATTGTGATTTTAGGTGAATTCAGAAGCCTTTGATGGAATTCTCAGAGATTGGTGTCAGCCCAGTAGCACATGTTCCGTTTGTTCACGCATCTACTCAAATGAAAATAAGCTTCATCACTGAAAAACAATCGCTTCCTCAAGAACGTTTTCGAAGAGCTCCTCCAAAAATTGTAGTGGCGTTCAGAGAGTTCTTGTACAACCGACAACTTGTACACATGGTAATGGAAGGTCATCGTGAAGAATTCGCTTCACTGAACGATCACAAAGTCCAAGGGCAGACGCATGTTTGCGCGCAAACGCAGTGGGGAGCAAGATTGAAGTTGTCACTGCCTCTATGTTCTCAGGTTGTTGTTGTTTGCCGAACGGGTTCTCAGGTGATCTGATGGGTCGAGAGACTCCAGTTCTTCATCTTGTCACACTCACAGTTTGTCTGAACGTAGTGATCCGTAAAACAATTGATATCCGGTTCGGGACAAAGCCCAACGGGGCTACATTGAACCGATTTCGGAAGGCGCAGTGGGTTGCAATCAAAAAACATCCGTTTGAAAAGTAGGCCTCGATGGCAAGCACACGCTCCTCACTGTTTTGACACATGATAGCAACTAACCGAGATATTGAAAACAATTTTAGACCCACCCTCGTGTAATGAAATTACTTTTTTTTTGCTATTTCCTTTACAACCTGAATGGTACACATTTCAAAAAAGGATGTTATGTTGCTGCACCCTGTACATTCTCGTCGCACTACAAGCCCAAACTATGGGCATCTTAGCCCAATAGCAATGATCTTGTCGAGAACATCTTTCTTTGTGATTACAAAGATAGAATCTAAGCATCAATGTTTCCTTAATCTTTCTTGCAATAGCGTTAGAAATCCAGGGGAAAAAAATATATGAGAAAATGAGTTTTTATCATTTTCACGTTCGATTGTTTGACATTTTATCCGAAAATCACTCATTTTGACGCCATGCATGTGTCACTTACCGCTGTTCTAGGTAGTTACGGGAGAAACCTAATTTTTTAGTTCTTCTGAATATAGTACATACTAAAAAGGTAAAAGAGTATGGAATCACCTTGCAATAAAATTTGCAGATCTGATGTGTAACTTTAATTTATAAAAAAATAATCTCTGAGGATCTAAAAAGTAATTTATTTAAGACATCATCTTACACTTGCATTTTCGATGTCTTTTTCAACACAAACCACCACCTATAGCTAACTTAAACTTACAGTGGTTTAGTTATATTTCAGCATTATTAGTTGAATTCATCGTGGTGAGTTATAGATATAAACTTTATGCCCGAACTGACCTACAATGGTTGGAAATTTCCCCGAGTTCAATCCCTGGTAATGACCACGAATATTAAGTGCCCGAAGAACAACTTCTTAATTAAACTCAGTTACTGGATGTTTTTAAATTGCCTCTGTGCCTGTTCAAGAGGTTGAGGTTGCTGATAATTAGTCATGGCTTTTATAAAATATATGAGAGCGAAAGAGAAGAGATTGGAACTATCATACAATCTACATATAAATGCCGAAACAAGTAAGTAAAGTATCTTGAATTGAAAATTGTTTATGGTAATTCAAATGAACTTGCATTGTATTCCTATGAAAGCTGAAGAAATGGTTAACGCAGTTCTTTATTGTTTCATTATAATATTCTCATAATAATTGTTTATAAATTACATACATTTCTAGATGAGGAATGATTATCTTAAATGCTCTCAATGTAAGTAATTCTTCGTGTATCAATTACATGTTCTCATACACTAGTCATGGGAAGTTATGAATCATTTTTAAAATTTAAATGGCATGTTAAATTAGTATTCTTATTCTTTTTGTTATGAGTACGGTATCGGAGCTTTTAACTTTTTGTGTGATCGACTAAAAGTAATTTAAAAACACGATACATGAGGGCTCAGTAAACAACTTTGCTTTTATACAGGAGCTGACACATGCTTGGGATTACATGTAAATAAATTCTTCTTTGTAAACAAGATTCCGTGTAAATAATTAAACACGAAGAATTAATTCAGACTTTAGTGGTGCAGGAGCTGAAACAAATTAGAGGCATGTCCGAAATCATTGAATGAATAAACATTTTTCGAAAACCTCGAAATAAAAGAAGAAACTCAATCAAAGCTCATAAGTAGAATGATAACATTCTCAAATTCAATGATAACATTCTCTTTCATTCGTCTCCGACTATTGATTCCCAAAATGAGTGCTGATGAAATTTTATTTGTTTCTCTTATACTTCATAAACTTACGAAGAAAAACTTTCCTAAAGTTTCGTTTTCTGACCCGTGAGAATTCTCATGCTGAGTAAAAATAATCGTATAAATTGCATTTGCGGTCACATCAAAGGATTCCAGCAATTGTCCCTCCCGGCCAGAATTGCGTTGTTTATGGAAAATTTCTGCCTTTTGAAGAGGCTTCATAACAGCTTCATTCGAGAGAAAAGCCATGGCTTGCCTGCCTGAGAAATATCGGATAATTACTTAGCGCGTCGTAGAAGTGAAACTTCCCAGAATTTTCCAGCGGTGCGAAATTTTCGATATCCTGTTTATGCATGAAGAATGCGACGAGGTAAAAATGTTGGGAAGTATGTATGTTGCACTGGAGCAAAGAGTATTGCATGAAGAGTCATAGCTTTCAGAGGTAAATATTTTAGAAGTGGCACCCAATATACCTAATAACTGGTGCAGTTATTATTAGGCTACTCTGACTGGCGCTGAGATAGGGAGCTGGCAGTTGTTCATGAGGTTTTTAAGCATAACTTAATGAAATAAAGCAAAACAGCCTTCAGAAAACTGTCTAATTTTAATTCGGAAGATGGGTCCAGAAAACTCAAAGTAAAGTATTTATTCGTATAAATAAGAAATAAAGACTACTGAATTTTTCGAATATGCTCTATTATCATTATTATCAGTGGTCATCTGATGTGTATAAATTCATTCAATGAATTGATATTATAAAATTCAAATAAAGAAATTACCTGCATACTTGGAATAACTTGTAAGAACTGCGAGTATTTGAAGCTGGCATTTTTAACAAATAAACAAGGACACTAAAATGACCTAAATAAAGTTTAGTTTTTCGAACATTTTAAAGTTACTCAAACTAAATGGAGTTCTATTCAACGTTGTCTCTTGTTCTAAATGTGAAGAGCTTCTTAAAATGTTTTCTGTATGAGAACTGCGACCTCGATACCTCACAATCATTATTACCTCGATACTTGACATCATACAACGTCTAGTAAGAAAATTTGAATCGAAATATCTAGATCCAAATCGGTGTGATAAAATAAGTAAATTAAAAAGGAACTGTCTAGTAATTGGAAATTCGTTTTTCAACGAAAATATTAAGATTGTTTTTGATCTTTAACGATTCGAAACTTAGCTCGTATGTTTAGGTCGATTTCCTCGCGTTTTAGACATATTTACTATTACTACGCATGCCCCCGCATGATGCAACTTACTCGAATGGCCGTTTTTGAATCATCACATTGGTAATTATGTTAGTTTGCTAAATAAGTTTCAATTTCTGAGGAGACTTCCATCTCATGTTACTGATGGTGAAAGAATGCTCTGAATGTTCACATGTTTTATTGTGTTATACGTGCGAGTAAACATTTTATTTTGTGCTCTCAGGTCTCTCCTCTTCATTAAAAATAATAATTTCAAGCTAAATGGGTACATTAGTGAATGCTTTTTAAGTTCAATCGGCTGTTTTCCTTCACTTTATTTGACGATAATTTTTTAAAGTTATTTCAGCTTGATGAGTGTTGATAAAAATTTGACACAAAAAATTTAGCGGCACAAAGCAACACAGCGTTAGGAAGTGCTTTAATGCATCTGCCGACGGCAGGCTCTGTCAAGGAAAAGGGCTTTTCCGCTCGGAAATGTCGACGCAGCAACAGATTCATAAGTAATTATGTGGGTGAACTTTATTTTTTATAACACTGTGTAGATGTGGGGCATTATAGGCTGCTCAGAGACGTTATGGCGGCTCAAAGATTTTCTTTTCGTTCATAAATAATAACTTGGAGGATACGATGGCTCATAAAAAATTCTCTCACAACTCGCTAGTCGGCTTTTCAAAAAGCTATGGGAGAAATGTTGTACGAGCTGTAAAAAATAAAGGGCATTTGCTGAGAGAGACATGTATATGTATGTATACTATATATTCATGTATCTACATATATGTATACATACACATCACACGTAATAACATCGGAAGAAGCTGCTTTATGCTTCAGAGCCACATTAAATAGTAAACACTAGCCAAAAAACACAAACACTTAAGTGAGAGCCGATATAGCGAGCACGTGGTACTGGATAAACATATGCTGGACCCAAGTCACTCTCACATGAACTTTGCGTGAGGAATTATTCTTCCGAGCACAAACTTCACCGTCGTAGTCAGAATTTCAAGTGGTTTTGCGTCAGTAGAAAATTATTTGCAAGACTACCGCCGACTAGTTCAAACGACGCATGTCAAAAATGATGTTCTGTAAGTCAACAAGCCATTGTTTGTGTATATTTCGAACTTGTATGTAGGGGTGAGTGCTGTAAAAAGAATATTTTAATGAACTAGTTAGATCATCTCATATGTAATAATTGTATTTGAGCAAAAGAAACACGTGATAGAATCGTACATTGTAATAATTTAATCGTCAGCAAACAAGTTTTAACGATTTGCTATCTTCTATTTCCATCAACCTAAAAGCTTTTGTGTAGCATTAGTGAATGAAATTCACCTTTGGCTTCAGAGATAAGTATTCTGAAATGGTAATTTCATTTTCCTCATGGTTCTTGAGAGCAAGCCTATTAAATAAATTTTTTTCCGAATTACGGGATATTTGGTAGTTTCAGGGCGAAGTTCAAGGATGTTTCAACGGACGCTGCAAGAGGTTTTTGAAGTGATGTCAGAACAGACTTGTCATCAAACCCAATTGAAAATTCCGTTCCATCTTCATCTTAAGTGCTGCAATATCTACTTCTGAGTATTTCAATCTCCTTTCTACAGGATTTTTCATCCAGGTACTCTTTTCCAAAGGCTGAGTGAATATTTGGAATCGTTTCAGCTGCAGAGTCCACTTTTTAAAATATATTGAGTATGTTGAAGTGATTTAAACAGTAAAATTTCAATTGAACAACCTTCCAAAGAAATCTAATTACTTTGAATGTAATTGAAAGAAAATAAATGTTACTTAATGCCATTGGAAATTCAAAAAATACTTTCAAATTTTGGAAGTAATTACAATCCTACATCTTTTATGGGATGACCTGATAGAAAACGTTGTCACCTTCACCAAAATTTTTAGATAAGTATGAGGTTCATTTCCCATCTTTCCTACTGAAAATCTCTCAAAAGAGTTATAGTTTATTGAAACCAGTGAAAATACGTGGGAAGTGTACAGAGCGAACTTGAGGGTATCTCTCTTATTACCTTATGCATTTTGGGTCTTGAGAAGTTATAAGGAACTTGTCACGCTGATATCCTGGGGCTCAGTTTTTATGGACTCGAAATTAAAAATATGAACCAATATCGAAATTGAGAACCTTGACCTCATTTCCCTGAGGAAGAGCAAAGTTTCGAGTTTTGTTAGTTTGGGCTCGAAGAATTAAAAAAACTGGAAAACTTGCAGGAAGATAGTAGTCCAAAAAGGATTTTAGTTTAATAAAACTGCTCAGTGCTACTGAGCGTGCCAGTAGAGAAATTGTAAAGCTGGCAAAAAAAAAGTAACAAAAATTAGTCGAAGAAATTAGTTATAAAAATAAGTCACGACAAAATAAGTATTTTCATCCTGATAAATCTTCAACCGTCCAACTGGCCAAACCAAAGCTTTGTAGCAAAAACCATGGCGCCTGAATTTGTGTGAAAATAAAAACTGAAATGCATACCACTGTTAAAGACATAAAATGAATGCCAGCAAAAACTTCTATCGCACATTTCACTAACAGTACAGTATTTGACAATATTACAGTACAGAATTCATAATAGTTCAGAATTCTAATGATTAAAATATGTCCTCATACATTAAATATTTATTTTTATCGTACATATTAATGTTGTGGAGCTTGAGCTCGCTCTCGGTGCAACTGAGAGCCACCGTTCATGGCAGCTAACGCCTGAAGTTAAAGCGAAAATCTCATTCATTTTTAAATAAAGCTGTCCACTTTGCAGCTGAATTCTGTTTTGCATATCCACTCAAGTTTTTTGTAATGGTGCTATTTGTGAGCAAGTATTTTAGCTTGTTTTTCGTTGTTCTTTTATTCAATTCCATGACTTTAAATTACACGGCTAAAATAGTGCAATGTTGCGCTGTTAGATGAAACGTTTCGCGCCCAGTTTTGACTGCTGACTTTGATGCGACTTCTTCACCTGATCTCATGACCGTGGCGGAGCTCGTGAGTAATTCCGCTTTGTCTCAAGTTTGAAGCTCGATTATGTCTCCAGTCTTTTTTATTCTTTGTATCATAAATTTGGAAAAAGTATTTCTTATTGGGATATAATTGGCCTACAGAGTTAAAATATAAGTTTGAGGCACCTCATTTCTCAATTTCACTGTCGTGGAATTTTGAAATCTGGGCAAAATAATACGTGTAAAAATTGATGACGAAGATATTTCAAGTATCAGCATTCACACCCACGCATCAAAGTTTCTCTTCAAAAATTACAACCTATTCCATTTGATGGTATTGTGGTTTTGACTAAGTGTTGTGTTTCAATAAACTGCAGCTGTCACCTTTGCATAACATGAAAATGTAATATATACATAAATAAATCGTGTGTAAAGACAAACAGGGATTCAACCGTGACAAGCTGTAGCTTTTAAAGGCCTTACAAATTTAATATCAGAGTTCATTCATCCGTCAGTTGCTCTGTAACTCAGAGACTTGCTCTATTAGTCCATGAGATGGATGGGGATAAATTATCATATTACATAAACTGCTCACCCTCAGATGGATGAGGCTGCTCCACTAGACCACTAACAAGCTTCAGCTGTCACGAGCTTCTAGTAAACTAGACCTTCACGTCGTAATGTCAGGACAGGTGTTCTGAATTAATCTCTGATCAAGGAATGAAAGAAGAGATCTGAAAATATGATCGTACTATGGTGGTTCTGGCATGTAATACGAACAAATTTCCTCATAGAATCATGCAAGAAATTGAGTATCCTGATATTAGCTTTTATGTAGTTTTGAAGAAGGGTCCATGAATGTGTTCGTATTCAAAAATTTTTAACAAATCAAATAAAACAGTACAATATACCTAGAAGGAAAATCAACTGTTATTATTGACGACTGTTATAATCAACTGTTATTTAATAACCCAGTAAAATTTCTAGTTCAAATTTCAGGCTGAAGTTTTCAGTAAATTACAGATCTGATGAACGCTGTTATTGTATGGCATCATGTTGTGTTGTGTTGTCTGCAGTACTGATGAACGCTGTTATTGTATGGCATCATGTTGTGTTGTGTTGTCTGCAGTACTGATGAACGCTGTTATTGTATGGCATCATGTTGTGTTGTGTGAATTTGATGCATCCTTCTTCAAAATTTGCTTTCGAGAGCTGAATTTTTCTTAAATGTTTTGCATTTTAACATGGAACATGCTCATCCGAATAATTTAAAATTTCACTGACTTATTTCAGGCTGTAACTTAATCAAGAGATGGAATCCTTCGATATTTATTTCATTAAAAAATTGGTTGCAATCTCAATTCAGTTTAGTATTAATCAGCAAATGTTTCTATTGAATTTGTGAGTGTGTGAACACTCAGGAAGCCATAAGACAAGAATATGAGTGTCTTAAAACATCTGAGGAATAGAAGTCAATAGGCCAACTTAAGATCAACTCAAGTTTTCAAGGTAACATCACTTAGCGATGTACAGTATATGAAACACTGCATCAGCAATGTGACTGACAGAGATCGGAGAAAATATCTCCATTCATTGTTACAACATAAAACAATTACGGTAAGTGCTGCAACTTGTGTTTTGACACAACAAAATATTTGGTCTCACCAAATTGCCACAACCGATAACAATATCTATCAATAAAATATCTAACAATATAAATTTTGTATCTACCAATACAATATCGATAACAACGTAGTTCCGAGTCTAAATCTAGAAGCAAAGTGGGTTTGCCCTCTCTTGGTTGAATTTTTTACTTGCTGGAACTCATACATGGTAGGCAGTGATATGGTTATTTCAATTAGTGATATTGATGGTTTATTTAGCTTGATTGTGTTTTTAAACAGATTGAGTTAATTCAAAACTGTAACGGTTCGTTTTCCCACTCTGAAATTGAATCAAGATTGAAGGTAACTGAGCAGGTAATTCTAATTCTTTGGCCGATCAAGACTTGTTTCACTGAGTTCGTATAGTATAGTTCTTGACGCTGAATGCTGAGAAACTGTGTAATTGAAGCAAAAAATCTCAATCAAACTTGAAGGGATTGCCTTCAAGTACAAAAGAATGACATCAACAGTTGAATCAAAAATTACTAGAAGAGATCTTGCTAAGTTAAATTACCAGCTAAAGAGAAAAATACGCTTCAAACTTTTATTTAAAATTACTAAAATTGTACTTTTTTGAAATTGCTCCTTTCATAAAACATATGCACAATGGATAGTGTAAATACAGGGTACGGAAACATAACTTCCTTTTTTCAAATCATCTTGCTTTAAAAAAAGAGTTATGTTGCCGCACCCTGTACAAAGGCGTATTCGGCCTCGTGCAGAGAGGTAGCAGCTCCTAGGAATGCCTGTCATGAGACAGATGCTACCAGTATTCCCTTCCCAGTTTCTTCTTAATCCCATGTCATAATACATGTAGGAACTTCGCGAGACGTCGTGAGAAAAATTTGCTTGCAGTTGAGTGGGATCTAAATCCTCTTACCATTGTTATAGAGTCTAACTGAGACATGCCGCTATCCAATAGGTAAAATTGAGAGTTTGTGATGATGTTTGAAGTATAAAATGACCTCCTTTAAGTTGTTGTAAACTCAATTAAGTGAAAATCACTAAAACTCTGGATGGTAATTCTGTAGTCAAACACTTGTAGTTGCAGAGCTTGTCTTGTCAAGAACGGGAACGAATAATTTTGTAGTGTTTGAGCGACGACGAGATACCTCAGGAAAACTTACTTGTCTGTTCACCTTAGTAATCAATTTATAGTGAATGAAAACTCTTGCATAGCATTGTAGTCTTGATTTTTTCCTTTGCAATAGGATCAATAATACAGTATCGCTTCCTATTATTGTTATATTGTTGACCTATTAAATGATCAAAATCTTAATTTTTCTTGTTTCGCTGTTGTTTCAGAGATATTTGCTCATCTTTTGGCCCTGATCATTGTTCAGATTTCAATTTTTGATCATGCCAATTGTATTTCTTAAATGATTTGAACAATAATTGTACTTTCCTGAATTCAATCTATAGAGAACATAATTTAAAATCTCATGCTCTAGAAGAGGATCAATTTTAAACGAACGGAGCCTTCTCAGTACATAGTAAACAATTGAAAAACTTATGCAACGAAAAACTGATCGAGAAATCGCTTAAGAAAAGTCAATAATTTTTTTCATTTGGCATGTATAACCCTAAATATTCCACGTCCTTATGTAGCTTAAGCTATGTTTTCGTTTATTCACTAACCACACTTTTCATTTCAGGCTGAGTAAAATTAATGAAAGTTCAAACAATGAAATCGTTTTATTCGACTAGTGAAGTTGTTAACAAAGAGGAAAGATTTTAATTAAGAGTAAATGTTGGAGGCTGTTTTTAATATCTGCTGCACGAGAAAATACCGCGCTCACAATAGATAAAGTCTTTAAATCAAGCTTCATGGTCGGTAAGTTGACTGTCAATGAAAATCATTTATTGATATCGGTTTTCATTCTGGTCTCTATGGTAAAATTATTTCATTGAAAGCACTTTTCATTTTTTAATTAATTTCAAATTTTTGAAAGAAGTCATGTTCATATTTACGTTTATCAACAGTTCTCTCAAAGAAACGTGTGAGCACTCAGTCTACAGGCGAGGATCTGAAATTTCATCTCATTGACGATGTTAGACGATGCGTCCAAAATAAGTTTTGCTAATGTTCTAAAGTGGAATATTAAGATCAATGATGTTCTACTTAATTCGAATTTTGAAAATCTTTATGACTCGCCGAACATTGAACACATTCAAAGCTCGAAGCCAAATAATGAAATTGGTATCCTCAGAGGACATAGTAAAACCGGACTTCAAGAAGAAAATATTTCCGCGAAATGAGGTTTCAATTTGCTTGAAATCAGCTACTTAGAGCCAAGGCTTTGCATCGAGAATTTTCGTCTGGAAAACTCGCACAATCTATGTCAGAATTAATGACAGGCGTAGGAACGTATTAGAGCTTTGCGAGTCAGTCTGAAAGCAGACAGCCCTGATTAGGCAGCCTTAATGCACTCACAATAATTATAATATGTATAATTGTTCTTCTGCTGTAGACTTCCAAGTTCTCAAATATGAGGACGTAACTGTTGATTGCTGGCACCAGGTTTCCAGCATGAGTCGCTGGAAGTTGCTTGTTTGAATGCATGCTGGAATCCGTGGCGATTAATTTTCGTGTATCCACAATTACTTGATGTATAGCTATGTCAAGTGCATGATACTGTACTAATGTACCGTGTTAAAAGAAAAGAGTCACATTTTAAAAAAATTGAAAATTTATTCAAAACTTTAATTTAGTTATGTATTTTATTTTAATTCAGTAGGAGCAATGCTTTAATATTCCGAAAATTTATGAAAAAACAAATTCTGAGACCAATGTCGGTTCTCTTTCAAATATAGTTTAGTTTGTTTGATATGCTAATTAAAGTGACATTGCCTTAAAATCTAGCTTTGAATATACTCCTATAGGTGTCAGACAGCGCCTACACCACTGTGTGTACCCTACCCTCAATAAACATAAGTACATATTTCCCCTACGCTCAATTCAACATCTTATCCATTTATTTAATATAATGTCCACTGCGATAGAAACCCAGGAAATTCTATGAGCTACTTTCCTCTGGATGCTTGTGACGCTGCAGTGCTGCACCAGGTGCTGTGTAGGGCACCAGTTTAGAATGTGTAGAATGTTTCGTTAATTATTCTTCACTGAAATGAACAAATTTAAATATTCATTGTAGATCTTTTTGGACAACTGTTTTATAGCAGTCTGGAATGTCTATGAGGATTGCGTTACACCTGTAAATGTATATGATTCCTTTTCCTCTGCACTCTTCATTCATTTTCAAAATTCAGTATTCATCTTATCTGAGGTTCATATTTAAAAATTGTACAGCTAATTTGAAGTCATAACACCTGAGAATAATATTCTGATATTAAATAATGCTTTAGTGAAGAAAAATTGTTTTTCATACTTTATTCATGTTTCACAACGCTTCACCAATGCCCTGCAGTTGCTTGTAATAAATTTTCGTACACCATTTTTATAATAAAAGTACGAACACAACATCATTGAGCGATGCAGCAGCTATCATATCAACTATTTATTCCATATTGACCTGGAGCAGCAAACATGCTCAGCTTGAGGCGTTTTTGCCGGTGTAATAAATCTGTAACAATTATTTGCTAGTTTTTATTTATTTTATTTATTTGTTGTCTTTGCAAGAGGTGAGTTCCGACAAGTTGCAGACATTATTATCTAAAATAAATAATTTTACTGACCGTTCATGATTCGATTTCTTTAGTGCTCTGCCAGATGATGGATCCACAAATATTCTCAGTTCAATATTATTTGTGCGAATTCAGAAAGTAAAATCTTGGATTGTGTAAAAAAATTCATTATGATTTAAAAATAGCTCCTCTCATTTTATGGAATTTTTGCACTTTTTTATGCCTTATTAAGACCTTTCCCACGCTATGTTTCATTAGTTAGTCATCCACAAATCAGAGCAACATGTACGCTACAAGTCATGATGCAATTTCAATGGTTCGATGCTGCCTTCCCAAACCCAGATCTTAAAATACCACAATTGTTTTCAGTCACATTCGGATTTAAAGCTCTTAAATAATCATCAGCGGTGCCTCCAAATAGAGAGAACTTAGAAGCTTCTTTTTCAAGTTAAATGTTCTTCTCCTCCAACGCTTACCTTCCTGAATACAGAAGAAAACAGGCATGTAATTATTTTTCTAACCACAACTAAGAAAGAGCTTAGGTATTTAATGGGAAGAATTTGGTTTAACTTATGAATAGGTCATTTGTATATAATTATGTTTGATGAGCTTTATGCTGAAATTTTGTGTGTAGAATAATTACCACAAAGGCATAATTGAACCAAGCTAGAAAAATATGTTTCTTATTAGCTCAAAATTTGTACCTGAAATCGAAGTGTCTATTTCAATAATAAAAATAATTATTCATTGCAAAATTTTTCACCATTATTCGCCACGATTCTTTTGTAGCAAGGACATTATATAATTGGATTATGTGATCTGAAATAAGTTTCTGAAAATGAAAAACAAACAATTGTTCCCTCTACCGTGTGATCGTCTCTAGCAGGACTGCAGAATACACTTTTCGATACACATGGTCAGAACAAACAAAAACAGTTTTTCTGAGTTCATGGGGGAAATCTTATCAAAGTGCTTTTTGTCCCTGCAGTAAACTTCAAGAGAAAGCAAAGCCTTAATCTGAGTATTTTCGTACAAACTGGAAGGGATTCCACCTGCGTACTCATGTCATTTCGAACACCATTTTTCTATTTTCTAATACAAGTCCTCTTGTTTTCAGAGTATTGGTTAAAAATAATAGTCTCATTTCAATTCTCTTCTTCAAAAATATACTCGAATGTTTATTTTTCACTACTGTTTATGTCTCAATGAATTTACTAGTGACTATTTAACTATAGTAGGTATTGATTTAAACATGAGATTTGTATCCTATTCTGAAGACCAAAATCATGACTTTTCAAGGTTTACAAGATTACCTTGAATTATTTTTTAAAACCAGAAAACACTTGGTCTCAGTTGTATGAAAAATAAATTTTGCAAAGTTTAAAGAGCTTAACCTGAATAAAAGAGACATGAATTGTCATGATATTCACTAGTGATTTGTTGTTTGATTTCCATTTCCATTTTGATTATCATTTCCATTTTTCGGAAGGGGCATCGGTGATGCCGAAGAACTGCAAGTTCAAATTTGGTGTCCATGAACTTTTCTTCGGTTGTAACCTCAGGAATACTACTTGTTTTTAAAAACATTTTTGCTTCTGGCAATACAGGACACAAAAAGCTTTGTTCCTAAAGTTGAAACATTCTCTATTCACTCAGCAAATTACTAGCGAGAAATCATCGCTCAGTGCCACAATAATAATTGTTTTGTTCTCGGCCCCGAAATACTGTCAGTGCCTCCGCCACGAGAGTTAATTCACTGTAATGGTTGCTGTCACCGGATGCAGACTGTCGCACAACCCGAGTCATTAAAGAATGCTTAGTTCAACTCACCGCTCGATATCAGGTGTTGACCGCAGCAGCTCAATCAAGTGATAACGTTCTTTACTTGAACAGTGCGCCATCGCTTTATTATTTTCTTCTCGCACATTCCTTATGGAAGAAATTGGGACCCGCGCGAGTATGTTTGGTCGGCCTTGTTTGCCTGTTTATCTGGGCAGAATAGAAAGAGGGAGGACTGGGGCCTCATTGAGAGACTGCGCTGCCTTATTTACTGTCACACAGCTCCAGTTGACGATCCTCTCAATGCAATATGACGCCTGCAAAATGGCAAGATAACTTCCACTCCACAAGTCTGTTGGACCGACGGTACTCCGTTGCAAGCCACAACTCTGTGATGTTAATTCTATACTAATAAATATGCTGGTCGAATGGCTTAAAATACTTTCTAATGTGAAACAACTATGCTTGAAACCTAACATATCATTTCCAAACTACGTTACATACTTTATACTGCATCATTTCAAAAAAATCAACGGAAAAAATTATTTCTTTAATTTAACGTTGCTCTCACTCGTAGCATTAATTACACTTCAAACCGTAGGTTACAACGAAAACAAAATGAACTCCCAGCCTGAGTGAACCACAGTAGTTCCAAAAAAAAGCTCATGAGCTCGCACCTTAACTCATAATTAACTTCGTGCTCACGAGACTCCCAGGGGCAAAAATTGCCCTCCATGTGAGAATGGACCTTCTAGCTCATCAGTAGGACTTAGGAAAACTAACATCACGGTAAAACTTGGAACGAGTCACTGACACCTCATTATGGAATCTATTATTCAGGCTGTAAGCTCGACTTGTTGCTGGAGAGTCCGTCACTTCAGTTGAGTTGATGGATGAGCAAGTTCATCGTCTTGTCTTAATTGAGAGATGCTCGACCGGGCCATGAAAGTCAATCCTTCGAGTCGGCAGACAGCAGAGCCTGTAGTTTTACCCTGAGCTTCAGGTCAACTAGAGTCAGTTTGATGAAGACGATCAGTAAGTTTTACCGCGATGGTAGAATTTTGAATTCCTATGTTAGCTTAGCCATATGAAGTCGAATGTTTAGATAGAATTGTTTTCTATTCTGCACAAATCTGGTATTATATGGACAGGGCTAGTTTACAGCAGAGCAGGTTTGTTCTGTTCAATATGTAGGCTATAATTAACCTCACATTTCTAAAAATAAACAAAAATCTATGATAACACATCATATAATATTCAGAGGACATGATACTCAACATTCAAATTCTGACTTTAAAATGGCCTTCATTTCTTGCAACGGCCGTAATGTTGTTTGACTGAAAAATGGAATGTTTCAACGCACATTTTTATTTTATCCGACAGAAAAACTTGAACCCATGTTTTTTACATGGTTGGAAATGTGTTCAATAGAGTAGCAATAATATGAATTTGTTTATACCCTGAATTTGATCAATCATTTTAGGGAAAAAATATTTGTTTTAACAGTTGCTTGCAACTTTATGAAATGTTGATGCTTCCAACTTTCTTGTTGCACTACAGACGTATTGAACATCAAGTTATTTTTTCATGCAATCAAAGTTACGAAACGAAATAATGCAGTTCCATGTTTAGAATGACTACATAATGGAATCTCTAGAGTGTCAATCGTTCGGGAATGTACTCGTAGTCATATGATATACCGTACCACCAGCTTAGTCGACTGGTGAGCGAACTCGCTCGCGATGCAAGAAGACCTGGGTTCGAGGCCTGCTGCCGCGGTGGTCAGTTTGTGTTTGACCATCGCTTGGCTAGAATTACGGCATGGCAATTGGGTACCAACCCAAGAATGCGCCAAAAGGCTCGTTCCTATTGCCTCATGTTCGACATTGATAATATAATAGAAAGAAAGTTAAGTAAATCTCAATCGGCCTTTTGAGATACTGTTGGTTCATCTCTCCGCAGAAATTACTCTATTTGGATTTATTTGCATTTTTGGAACGAAAATAAGACAGCACATGCACTCGAGAAAAGGGAAGTAAGTTCCTTGAGTTTTTGAAGCTCCCGACAAACCTGGTTGCTGCATCAACGGATGAAGTGAAGTCTGGGGGGAAAATGTTTGGCGTGTGAGAAAAGCTTTGAGCCAGTTTTGTAAATACTGTAGATCAAAAGATGTCAAAACCACCATAAAGTCTGAAGCAGGCTTGAAGAAAGCCATCAGACGAGTTGGAAACAAACAATGGTTCAGCAATTGACATCAAATGAAATTGCCAGACAGCCGTCATCTTCCTGAGACAAAATGTGTGACCGTTCAGACGTCTGATTCAAATTGAAGATTTTCAACATTGAGAACATCACGCTATAGTAAGTCACGGAGGTGGTCAGGCCTCTCGTATACATGAAGCTGCTGGATGATTGTTGTGCTTAAGAGATCACATTTGCGAAGAAAGTGATGACAGAATTGTGACAAAAATTAATTTACGAAGAAAAATAATAAGTTTGACATTACAGAAGCCATGACATTGCGTCTTAATTTAATGCTGTCATATTATTGTCATTAGGCTAGCAATGCTTATTTGTATTTCGATAGACATAGTCTAATGATTCACAGGGAAATTATATGCTATCATACAGGTAAATGAATAAAAACAAACATGGGGTGAAGCTATATCTTTCAAAAGAATTTTTATTTGGAATGGGGACTGGAAAGTCTAATATCTGCCAGGTATTCTGAATTGAAAGTTCTTTCAATACATGGTTATTATCTATCAACAGGCAACGTCCCTGTCATGTGTTGTTAGAACCATCCACCCTCTTTCATTCAAAACACTGAAATCTCTTGTTACAAAGACGAAGCCTAATGAGAATGCAGAAATGTACAAACTGAAAAATTTGTTAGTAAGTACATTTTGAATAGTTATTATTCAACATAATAAATTCTGTGTCTCTGACTTGCAAAATATTCCCAGACGTACTGAGACTTAAACTCTTTCACTGTTTAGAATAGAATAAAATAGAATGAGGCAATGGAGCGAGTCGTTTGGCCCATTCTTGGGTTGACGCCTAAGTCCCATGCTGTCTAAAGTAAGGGCATCAATCATGCACGTACATCTTAATCCCGTAAGTCAATTAAGTCGCGTACACGCACTTCACTCACGCACAGGCATTTCAGTCACGTGCACTAATCTCAATCATGCACACACCCTGGGACTTAGGGACATAGGATCAGTACGTTATAATACTAGGGGTTCAATATTTGTCGAGACGATTGTTCAATGAATTCACTGTGCTAGCAGAAACGATGTTTTCGGGTAGCTGGTTCCAAGTTGCTGCAACTTTAACGGGAAAGAAGTTCATAACTTGGGATGACTTGAAGTTGCTCAGTATTAGTTTTTGGCCGTTATTTCTGGTTCGCATGTTACCGTCTCTTTACCTTTAACTGTTCCTGTATGCTTATTATAGGTTAGAATTTACTACTGGTCGTCGATTTCCGTAGTTTTGTATTGAATTTCATTATTGCACAGAAATGAAGTACGGCAGCATCCTCTTGACGGTAGTAATTCTCTATTTTTCTTAATTCGCTTTTCCACTTGATAGAAAAAATTCTGAAAAGAAATGGAAGATTTTCTTGAAAATCTGTGCAATTATCGCATCTTATGTTTTTAGAAAATTTGTTTGAGTTCTAATAAGGTTGTAATAATAGATTTTTTAAACGATTGTCAAAGGTAGTTCATACGGAATATCCAATGATAAAGAAACACAAGCAAACCATTTGTGAACACATGATCATTGCGATACAATTTCTATAGTATAACTGAATAGAGACCTGTTCCATTTCACTAATGAGTTGTCTATTTTCCTATAAATGACCACAAGAGGAAGCATTAAGAATAGGAATTAAGATAATGATATTCTATTTGAATTATCTTTGTAGTGTCACGTAGACGGAGACCGCGAGATGCAACTCACGTGTACGCAAAACATAAACACCGCTAAAAACTATATGAGCTTAAAAGCCCCAGAATATACTGAACGTTTAGTAACACATTTTGACAGTGCTATGAACTTTTGACTTCTACTACTGTATGTACAGTGAAGGAAGTTCAGACTGTTCCGGTCATAACTCTTATTTGACTATATCAAGCTCGAGGGTTACTTTTTGTCTTTACGTATTCACACAAACATATGCTTTAAGTTGCATCCGGGAACGATGTTAAATAAATCCTTTCAAGTCTTCTTCTTTTAAGACAGAATAAGCCAGTCGCACTGGGAATACTAATTATTTTATCTGCAGCTTAACGTAAAGCTCTCTTACATTCTTAATGAACTGCTCAATATTCGATAGCAGCATTCTTTTAGCTAGAAGCAAGCTTGAGATACGAACTCCGTGGCTGCAGAGTATTGGGACCGCATCTCAAACCTCCAGGCAAGGCGTATTGTTGTTCAAACATCGCTGTTCTTGCGTTGAAACAGAGACTGTAGGATTGGCAGAGGCTGCGAGATGTGATAATTTTTACCTCTTTCCTAGCAAGCAATCTATTTTAAACTTTCGTCCTGATCAAGGAAGTAATGTCAGAGTATACTATCACTATTAAAGATTCATAACCGTGTTGTGCACGCAAAAAAGGTCTAATTCATGCTGAATAATTTACAGTTTTATTAATGGGTAATAACCAAATTACAAGTAAATTTCGATAAGAACTTTTGTCTCTGTTCAGGGTAAGTTTTACACGTCTTGCATCGGAGGCTAAAATACGACTGCAGTCCCTACGAATAGGTATGGATATTTAAAAACGAGCACATGCAGAGCTACATATTTTCGAAAGCACCGTAAAGAGACAGAATTATGAACCCACTTAGGAATATTATAAAAAACAATTTTGACAATGATAATTGATCAAAAGCTCACTTTGTCCTAGACCTTCGAGTTTCATGTGGCATTTACGGGACCGTTGTTGTTCATGGTACAAAGCTTGTTTTCGATTATACTCAATCCCATGTTAAACACCTTTCATACGACTTTTCAGGAAAACTAATTCCATCAGATGACAGACCATGCAATCACTTCATTAGATCGAATTTTTATACAGAATGATAGATATCATTTGCAAGGAATAACAATCTTCTTCCCGCAAAACCTTTGTGATCAAAGCATGATAATCAAGTTTGATGGCGACAAAACTTGATGATAGTAAACCATGTCCATCACAGAGCTTGATAACAACTTCATTAACGTGCACGAAAACCGTCAATTTTGAGGTGAACACGATGTCATTCATTTCTTTTAATTGGTTTGAAGACCCAATTCTGGCTCAATCATTGATTTTGTACACAAACAAGGCTTTGACTGGTGCCAGCCAAGTAACAAAATATGATATTATTCGGTAAGTGTTGGGGAATAATTTTATAATATGTATCATTAATTTCAAGCCACATTAATTTGTATTAATGAAATATAGCATCCGATTAAATTCCTAACATACAGAAAGCGGTTAGAATAGTGAGAACTGCTTGCATTTCCCGCAATGTTTTCTCGTTTAGGATTTAGTATAGTCGCATTAATTATCCTTAAACAAACGGAAAGTTTAATGCAGATAAAGGATGGGCTTTAATTGAGACCTCAGATCTCTATGGAGATGTGTATCAAATTTCTAAGCGAATAAAAAGGGATACACGTCATTGGTGTGTGACTAATGAGACACTTAATTGAGCTTTAGGATCTGCCAGAATTCTGAATGCTATTCCTCATCACTGGCATAAGTTTGAAATACAGCTATGATCCTGTTGTGCTTGTTAAATTTACAACAGATAGAGGCTATAATAGCAGTGAAACCGTTATGTGCTACATTGGATTTGTAGCTCGCGGAAATTAAGCGTGGAAAAAAAACATTGTAAAAACATTGTTTTTACGGAAGAATCCGTTATTTTAATAATTTAGTGATTTAAATATGTATTCCACTCTAAATTATAGCTCGAAGTCAAAATTAGTCATGTCTGGAATTATAATTCAAAATTATGTGAAGCTCAAGGTCATCTTCAATTGATCGGACCGCAAAGAATATTTTCGCACAGGATTAAAACTGGACGCATGGGAGAGAAAAATGCTCAAAACTCGTATACAATTGAATCCCCGCTTTAGACTTCACAAATTAAAATTTTCTATCTTGTTCAATCAGCTTCAAAGAATGAAAGGCAAACAATGCTTACAAATAATTTAACAAGCTAAAGGAAGCTAGAACAGAACTCATAAAAAGTGATAGTAGAGTAGCCGTTGGAAGCCATCATTGGCGCACCGAGGAATTACCCTGGAAATTTTTATTCGACGGTATGCACATGTTGAATGCACTTACTTTATGATTGTTACTCAACAATACAGGAATGAGAGAGATTTTTGAGCTAATCAAGACATGTTGACTAAAATTACCGATGTAGAAGAAATGTATTATTGGCTCTGATTACTAGTGTCAGTTACACTTTTTGAATTAAGATTGTCCCAAAGACTACTATAGTAATCATTGGCTTGGCCTAAATTGATATATATAAATCTTCGAATTTTGTTCAAAAGTAATTTAAATTTCATCAAATTCATGTTTGCAGTTGCTCAATTTGCTTATGCGTTGAATTTGTCATATTTACATTAAATGTAGTAGCACATTGCAATAGAAATTTACATTCATAACGATAATATTTGTTTATGCATCAAGCCATGTCATGCTTACGTTCACGCATCTTATTTTGCTTAATTTAACCCGAAAGTAATGATTCTTCTAAAAACAAGTTAATTCTAAAGCTGTTTGGAAAATTTTGTCCATCATTATTGGAAGCCGTCAATTTTGTTTAGTACTATAATCGCTTATTTTTAATTTTTAATTATTGAAATTTATCTGGAAAATAACCATTAAAACGTATGTACTGTTTAAGTTAATGGGGAAATTCCACTCAGTTTTGCTAATATTTTTTCTATTTCAAATTCGTCTGAAACTTTCTGTGTAACAAGTTTGGTGAAAGTTATATTGAACTTGCTGAGTAAATGCCGGGCTCAGCAGTACGCAACTGTTCTTCCTATTCACTGATCCCCTAACAGGTGTTGTAGTCTACCTACGAAGCCTCCTCAAATCAAGAATGAAGGAGCTCTACGGCCGCCTCACGCTAGGAGTATGAATGATTTTAGAGTTGGACGGCAATTCCATAGCTTCAGACTTTGCTCGTCTTGATCCCTAAGTCTACATTGAAGACAAATAACTTCATGCAATTTTTGCCCGGAAGAGCAAAGCAATTTTGTCGGAGATTCTTTTCATGCATGCAAGAGATTGCCACTTAATCCTGAATTTTTCAGGGCGCAAGGCGGAAGAGGATTTTTATACTATAAAGTGTAATTTGAACAAATCATTGATAATCGATGAAGAAAAACTCAAGGAGTCCCTGCTAAGATAAAAACAGTGCATGTATAGCGTGTACAGTTAATACTGCGTAGCAGCCGTACACTTCGAAGTATCAGTTCTCAAAGATTTAATGCATTTTACGTAAACATATACTGCATTGTTGAAGTTCTTGTGGGTGCAATTCTGAGTTAGAACATTTTCTGTTCGCTAACTTTTACCAAAAATATTACTCGTCATTTCGTAAAGTTAATGAATATTAGAAATTATGTTGTCAAAAATATTACGAATTTTCTTGAACTTCATTGTAGTCTCACAAAAGTGTGTCGGTAATGCATCTGTGATGGTGCGAATTACCCTAAAAGTTCCGCACATCAAACTTCACATTCTGTACTAGAAAAGCAGGGAATGGATGTGGCAAGAGAGGATCGCAAGTTTTTTACATTAGCCGCCTTTGAGATGAAGAATTATCATGCCCTTGAAAGCCTTTTGTTGTCTCAGCTCAGACTTAAAGCCGTCTTTAAGTCACACATTATCTTGTGAAAACACGTTGGGAGTGAAATATCTATAATAATTTTATAAATTTGTTTTAGGATCTGTTGAGCATTGCAAAAATCGCTATAACAAACGATCAGAATTATCTATAATCCGCTACTGTTTATCGATAGTTTAATAGCTCAGTACCCCGAACATTTGGAATACTGGCATGTTTGTTTTTCATCCGTAAGAGTAATCGATCTGACAAATTAGAATATGATTAAGCGTTATGTTTATTAACCGCTAATTCAACTTACGGGAAAAATTTGTACGAAAAACAATCCGATGACCTGCAATGATCAAGCGTTTATGTGATTAAAGTAAAACGTTCATACGTTTACGCTATGAGTGTGTGGTCACATGGCTCATCCACCACTCTGTCTCCCAACCAACGGTTAACGCTGTACAAAGCGTTTTTCAACTCAGAGAGAGATGGTAACGAATTCACTGATAGATCCTGTGAGTGAATATCACCAGGAATTACAGCACTAACTCAACCTCTGTTTCCATGACAGGGATGGTCTATCAGAGAGCTCTAGGTGTCACCACTGCAGCGTGGCTGCTTGTGCTGCTGATCGCTGCCGCAGCCGTCAACGCTCAGGCCCAACCTGTGCCAGAACAAACGTAAGTAAATTCTCTATTTTTTCGTACGAGGCTTCTTCGTAGAAGACTTCTGAAAAACTTACAGAATTCAAGTGTGAAGATATAATTGGATAATTATATATGATCTAATTGGAGGTCGATTAAGCAAGCGTAATACAAAAACCATTTAGTCTTTATACAACCTCAACAGTGTAAAAGAGTGATACTAATGTAGAGCGAGCATGAAATAGGAAATGAATTCATTGAAAATAATTAAAAAAGGAACAATGAGAGAAGTGATAAGTCAGCATGCAACTACGAACTAAATCTTTTATGACACAGAGGAGTTGTCAAGTGTGAAGTTCAACAAGAAAAAGTTGAAAAAGATTTTGCGTTCTGTTATGGGCAGGCTGGACGAGCCGGAGGGTATGGAAAGTCTGCCGCCCTCCCTGCGTTATCTCCTGGTCCAGCGTCTCCTGGACGCACGACTTGCTGGAGACCAAACCCGCCCTGTCAGGTGCGTGGGGTGTCCTGTTAGTGTCTTGTGGTGCGTGGGGTGTCCTGTTAGTGCCTTGTGGTGCGTGAGGTGTCCTGTTAGTGCCTTGTGGTGCGTGGGGTGTCCTGTTAGTGTCTTGTGGTGCGTGGGGTGTCCTGTTAGTGCCTTGTGGTGCGTGGGGTGTCCTGTTAGTGCCTTGTGGTGCCTTGGATTATTGTGGTATCGTATCTGAAAACGACGTAGAATTGAGTGGTGTTGGTGGTGTGGTACTTGGTGGTGGTGTGCCACATGGTACTAGTTGTGAGACTTTTGACACACTGGATGCAGTACAACATCCAACCTTCTACCAGGACAAACATAGAATGTCTAAAGAAAATTTTTGCTAAATTGCCGACATATCAGTCAGAAAGGGAAAGAGTCCTTTCGATGTTATACATATATCTGAAGAAATAGTTACGAGAAACTTCCTAATTACGATAATACATTTGAATTCACAAGAGGAAGCACAATATATGAATCTTAAGAACCTCATGTATGTGAAAAAAAAATTAGATCCCGTTGTAAATGAGCTATATATGAGTACAGCGTACAACAGCCATAGAATGAAAAATCTCCCACATGCAAAGTGGATATTTGCATGGCATTGATATATGAACAAGAAACATGAGTAAATGAGTGTAAAGTATAAGGTTTCAGTTAAATTAAAGACCTTAGTTTTATGAGCGTAAGATGCAAGAATATATGCATCAGTGTGGGATACTAGACTATTACATATAAAGAACCTAAATTAATTATCATAAAGGAAATATGATTCTAGTCAGACAGCGGGTGAGATCTGTCACTACGTCCCTTCTTGACGCTGGCTTAAATTTCGCTTATCAGTTTTATGAAGATTTTAATTTTTGCACAACGACTAATCTGCTTGTACAGGAGATGGACGAGGCATAATGGGCAAAAATACTGCAATCTAGCAACGAAATGAACCACCGCTCAGAAATAGAAAGTTATTCCCACTTTATTTTTTTTGCTCTGAAGGCGTGCAGTGGAAAGTGAAGTTAGACAAAATGATGCATATTTTTTGTCACACAATAATCTAAGCGAACGAGTGCTTTTTCACGGCCGTGGGCTGTCATCCGGCAGCCTCTGGACATAACATGGCAATGCTTGCTACACTACGAACGTACGTAAATATGTCAGTATTATTGAAACATTGTATATCTTACCGGTGCTCTTGATTTCCTACAAACATTTATAAAGCAGTGTTTCCTGCTAAATAAATGTATCACGCAAATACAAACCCCACGTAAGATATGAAAGCTATTTCATCTTCTAAGAAATTAAATATTTTTTACCTAACTTTTAAATTTATGGATTACCAGTCATATTGTTTGAGTAGCGTTTTCTAATAACACCTTAGCCTGGTAAATATTATTATATACAGAGCTGGTAGCAAAGAGGCTAAGAAAGTATACAATGCTCTTCAATTCCTCATGTAAACCCCACTGTAAAGTAAGATGCTTTTCAGAACCCGATTTCCCAGGACAGTTGCATCTGTGAACTTTAGCGACTGTCGGTGAATGCATCCAGAAGCAAATTTCCTGGTACTTCTCTTAAGAACATTTGGAAATTCTTACTACACTTTAGCCCATCGCACTTAAAACTTTCAACAGTTTGGCACTGCAAAGTAGAAGTAGTTTCATTTCACTTTTCTGGAAAACTTTGCACACTTTACAATTATAAAAACTTAATTAACAAAAGACACGTAGCAAGACGCAATGCTGGAATACTTGTTTTAGTGCTAAATAGTTTCTGATAATACATGCGGTCTTTCTATGCCACACACTATTACGATGCCACCATACTGACACTCTTGAAACAGTATGTGAAGATGTTTTGAAAAAATAACAATATTTTATGTTGCTAGATAAACACATATGCCAATTTGATAATATCAGAGAATTTTAAAGTAAAAAATGATAGAAAAATTAGAATGTCACTCGAAAGACTTTGAAGACTTCTAAAATTTCATATCATGATGAAAATGTAGCATTTATTTGCTATAACCCATGACCCTCATGGATTTGTCGCTCAGCTCGTGAATGGAACCACACAGTCACGCTATTCTGTGGCTCAGTCAGCGATTTGACGTCATTACCCAGTGAAACCATTGAATTTATCCAACGACGTGAAAACAATCATACCGGTTGAATATTTTTAGCATTTTTTCAAATTTTCGAAGCTACCACAGATTAGTGCACAATCAGTTAAAAACATAATGAAATAGGTATGTTAACAATTTCTAAAGCTTCCCTTGAACCAAGTTTTAACGTTTGATGCAAAATTCTCTCTCTAGTAGAATGATTAAACAAATGCACTACACAGATTTTTTCAAAGTGAAAAATTCAGTGAGTGTTCAATCGATAGAAGCAGCTAGGTACGAAACTGGCTTGAGCACTTTATTGAATGACGAGTCTTCCTTATTGTCAAACTTCATGTCATCCAAAAGTTGTGAGCGTTCCCACTGCACTCAGAGACAGAAAATGAAAAGAACACTAATAATAAAAGCACGAAGTTTTTTCATGGTTAATTATTGACGACCATGTCAATTACATGAAAACCATCCTCCCTTTTTATTCTAGCGGTCTACCTGGCAATGAGTATTTTGTACCTATTGATCGCAAATATTACATCAAAATTTTCCGAACTTTTATTTTCATGAACTCTATCTCTGCAGGTCTTCAATTTATTATGTATCTCTACTGACGAAAGTCCCTCTAACCAGATCAAAAAGTTGTAGAGGAGCATGACTATTTATTTCAGCGCATAGATGACTAACTGCCACTAACTCTTTTCATCATGATCGAAAATAAATAACTGCTCATGTCCTTGAATGAAGTTTTTCCGTTTAACGCAAAATTCCCTCCTAAAATACTAGGTATGCTCAATACTGTTGTTGCAAAAAAACTTGGATGATAAGAAATTCTGTACTTCTATTAGGATCCTCTTCAGTAGAGTTTGAGTGGGAGGTGTACCGAAAGCTCAACTAAATGAGAGATTCATTTAAGGCAACTTGTCTCAAAATTAAATTAGAAAACTATGTTTGACGTCACTAATGTGAAACTTTTTTGGTAAAACATAATTGAGAGCATAGTTCTATCTAATTAATGATACATACGTAGCAGAACAAGTTAATATTTGTTTGTAGTTTTGATAATGGTCTTTAATATAATTATTCCTAGCACATCAAGAGCTGACACGAAATAAATGAAAGCATTTATTCAATCGAAATTACATTGTTCATTCAGATGATAACAACAGTTTTACAAATAATCAAATTTCGCTATTATTTTACGCTTGTGCCATATCGTCATTCCCAGGCATGGGAGTACCCGCGCCTAGAAAAACGTGGAAACGCTTTTTACCAAATAACTTGCGGAAAAACCGAACTTTATGGCTTCATATTCACTAATGGAGCTGTAAGCACTGAAAGCTTCTTTCGGTCCTAATGAGCACCATGTTGGTTTGTGGGATAGTAACGAAAGGCAGGATTATAATATGCCTTTCCTATGAGCCAAAAGAGGCGAATGAGCTTTGTTCAACATGAATCAAATAGAAAATCGTAGAGCTAATTTTGTACTGGCTATAACATTCGACGGTGTTTCATGTAATTTTAGGGTTATCAGGATTTTGTTGCTAATTACACCACATATATGAAATATATTATCATATTCCTGTCGGATATCACAGTGTTTAAGATTCTGAATAAATTTTCGTTTATAACTGCATGAACTGAATATGATGCCCTAAGAAAACTGTATCACCTCACAACACTTTCAATTAACGAATGCAATGGATTACAGTTAGTCCTCACAGTGCAGGCGTAATACGTTATGCATTCAAAGCTCTGGATAGCACCACTTCCCTCGGTTTTTCGTAATTAAGGTTTTCCAACAGTGACGTGGTTTTTGAGACAGCTTAGCTATCAAGACCTGATGACAATAGCGTTTCCCTGTTAAACGTCTTTAATGTAAAAGTCCGTGATTAATTCGCGTCCCAACTGCACACATATACCTAAATAGTACATGCTTAAGAAAGTATCGTCATAGTATTTCTTTCTTCACGTATCGATTTCATTCCGATCTTTAACTAACTGAAAGGTAAAGCAGTCTCTGATATTTGAGTAGTAATGTGTCAATTACTGTTTGTATACAAATTAAGTTTGTATAAACTAGCCACATGGATGGATGACGTCATTTATAGAGGGAATGATGCAGTATTGTGGTTACCATCTCAATATAAAATGAAAGAACGGTAAAACGATGGTGAAAGCTTCACCTCTTTTAGCATTTAGAATACGAAATTAATAGAAAGAACATTTCAGTCATCCACTTATTGCCAATATTACTCAGGGTAAAATGAAGATTGATAATTAAGATGCAAAGAAATTATAGAGCAATTTTATATTAGCAATTTTATAGAGCGAGCAAAATATCTAACAATTAATTATTTTTTACTTATGAGTCTAACTTTTTTGAAGGATTTCGGTCGACTTGGCAATTCTCATAAATTCGAGCACAATGTAAAAAATAACTTGATTCCAATTTAAAAAATTAATCCAAGTACTTTCTGCTATTTAGAAGTAAATGAGAATCCCTCTATTTTTCAAAACCATTTATCAGTTAATAATGTTATTATTTGATCGTGAAACGAGCGTCTCGCATGATCAAGTATACAACAGCATGCATAACCACAAGTAGAACTTAATATTCAAATCTATGAAAAAAACGCCGCAAACACTTTCTGAAAACAAGTGGCCATTTTAAACAAAGCAATGCCATCTGAGAGTACGAGTGAAAGAATTAGGTTTTCTATTGAATGTAGGATTATGATGAGTGATTTTGACCTACAGATCACCAAGGATTTACGGTTGTAACATAACAATTATGTATGAACGGGCCGCTTCACATGCATGTGAGAAAACTTCCACTACAATGCACAGAAATCCATGGAAACAGTTTTTAAGAAACAAACTGCTTTGATTCTAAAATTCCAAAATAATGTGAGAGAATTTAAATTCATGGATTTAGATACAGAAACACGTACGACTTATTCGCTTATCTTGTATTTCTTAGGGTTTCTTTGTGAGATTACAACTTTGAATGGTGAAAAAGTTCAGGTATAGCGATCTAGAAAATTTATTGTTCACAAGTGTCTATGTTTCGCCTCATTGTTCTCGAAAATCCTCTAAAATCATGATAAATTTTCTAACAAGTCAGCTTACCTAAACTTCTACACAGGTAACATGGGAAAGGATACTTATGACGAGTTAAATTTATAAATCTTTCATTTATCGTAAGTACTGAACTTGAAACCAGATCATCTGTTCTAAGCGACATCATGAGAAAATTGCTCAGGATCCATGAAATTCAAGCCTTTGATTTACCAGCACGTAAACTGAAATAAACAACAGAAAACATCTTTCTGTTACTCTCTATTTCACTGTTCTTTCCAGTTCGACATTCTAAACGTTAATCGAGACGCGTTGTGGATTTCAAGTCTCGTACACTAAAAAAAGACGAAGCTTTGAATCCAAACTTTTGAAACGATCTGATGGGTGAAGGTTTTTGTCGAGAACTTCATTTTTGCGGACTTCTATAGCTGAATCCTTAGTCTTTTTGAATACTTAAAAGCTTAACTTGTACGCAATTTCGTTGTTTTATACGAGCCTATATTGATGCTGTACAAAGGTGATATCATCGAGAGAAAAATTTGCAAAAAGATTACTGAAGCTCCAACCTCTTCTGTAATCTGTTACAGCCAACTCCCATGAAGTTTAAGTAGGAAAAAGAAGTTTGACAGCGTGAATTTCAAACTTTTTTCAATAAAACAGAATTAAAATAGTTTGAATATTTTCAAGTGTAACCACTGGTCCCAAATTTTAAGAACTAAAAATTTTACTTTAAAAAGACTCAGATGATCAAATTTATTCAAGTTTTGTTAAAAAACTCTTTGCAAATTTAAAAAAAATCATTGAATGTCGGCTACAAGAAATCGTTATAATTAAGAGTTGGCTGAATGGTTCCTTAATAAAGAGCAACATAAGTTTAATGATCATTACCTTTACAAACAATTAAAAAAAATCATGCTTTTGATTCCCTGCAGATAAACAGACTAGAGCTATGTGATCATTCTAGAACTGAGGACTTCTGTTTACAAGAGCTGAATTTATTTTTGCTTTTGTCCTGCGAACGTTTTTGGTCTCACTTTGTTTAAGCAGCAAATTTGACCCTCTGGTTACTATTGTCGGATTGAGTTTGTTCTCATAACACAAAGACTTTCTTAATGAGTCTAAGTCAGGGGAATCTTCGTCATAACTTTATTCCAGTTGTATATGGAGCATGACAAAAATTCTGATGCAAAATGGTTTGGTTGAATAGTTACATCCCATATGGCCTGCACGAACGTGATTGAGAGCCAGCTGGGAACGCAGTTTCCGATACGAAGGCGATGCAAGACACATTAGAGTCTGATAGATGGGCGCATAAAACGGTTTCTAATGATAAAATTAAAGATTCACTTAGTTTTTCCTGGCCTATTATATCCACATATTAATTTAATTGTATAGCTTTGAGTAGTCCCCATTGAAAATTTATATGCTTCTCCCAATATATATCATAAAAAAACATGGAAGACCAGTTTCTAAAATAATACGTCCTTCATTTTGAGTAAAAAATCTCATCTGCTAAGCCATAACAAAATGTGTTTCAAAACGACTCTGCAAAATTGGTGTATTATACAGACTGATAAAAAACTATAAACCTCTGAATCAATACGTCCTAATCAGAACTGAAGCTAATGGTGAAACGTTTGCATAACGACAAAAATGTATTCACTTGCTGTAATAACAAACGAAACGCTTTCAAATAATTGAACTAAAGATAGTGTTTACCAACTAGTATTAAAATTTGTTCATATAGTTCCCAGGTCTCGTAGGAAAGGAAAGAAATATACCGATCTGTCTGCACTGATCACTGTAGTAAACACACCATCATTGATATGAGTCTGACACGCACGAAACAATCGTTTCAGCGCCAAGTACGACACGCTGTTTTCTATAAGCGATAGTTGGAGTCCGGTGTATTAGTGTACGTGAAGCACTTGAGAACAGGATCGCCTCAGTGAACCTGAAAGAATAAAACGTTTTGATTTGCGCTTCTTATTGGGTTGTTGTCGTGTATATTAGGTACCGTTGTACATATTTGCAGCCAGTAAACTTACATTACCTGAGGCACGATAGCTGGAAAACATATTGTATACTTTAAGCTCTGACGATAAAACCATTTAAAAATATTTTTATATTGGTTTTTATGTTAAACTTGATATATAAACGTCATTCATGTTGTGCGACATTATCAGTAATAATAATATATTATGAAATTATTATAGCAGGCATGCCCGGTAGCCGTCGCTGGATCTAAGCTGTGGGCCAACATTTGGTGCAAAACTCACCGATTAAATGAGTTTGTGCAAATTTAAATTTTATGATGTATAGGAGTATCCTCTTCCACAAGGAATAACCAGTTGTATTACTGTTCATACCTTAACATTTACATTCCTTTTGAAGACACAAATCCCAATTCAAATTTGTTTGATATTCAAAAATTTTTTCGCGATGATTCATAAATGACAACAAGTGCTGCTGTTAAGCAAAAATTTTAACAGCATTTCAGTTACCCTTAGGATTACTTCTAAAAAACTTAAACGTTAAATTTAAATTTAGTTATGCCTACTGTGATACGTTTTACGGAGTTTTTACCAGCTAGGATGATAGAATAAAACATGGATATGAACGATGACAGAAAAAACAGCGATGAAGCTGGTGACGACATCAATAATCTACGGTTTTCTCTCCCAATATTTAATTACAATTCAAGGAAGCTGCTGCAGGAAAAATCCTGAAAACTGTAAAATGAGTCCGAGTTTAATCGCTTTCAAGCCACTATCAAGAGGACAACATTTATTAGCTAAATTTCACTTGTATTGGTTACTAATGTAACAATGACGGAACTGAAAGAACAATTTTTTATTTCGCTACGGAACTCTAAAAATACGAAATAAATGTATAAATGTCATGTCAGTTCAGAATTCTAAATTGGAATAAATACCAGAATTCCAGGTTTCATCTTTCGTTTGTCGTGTAATATTCTGCTCTATGTGGAGTGTGAGATTATGTAACTAAACTTGCCGAAGGTTTGTACAATTGACTTGTAAATAACATGCATCTTTTCTCCTCGCTGCCTCGTGCTCTCTCGGATCATACAACTACTACAAACATACAAATCATGAGTTTTTACCCTCGTTTTGCTACTTTCATGCATGCTAAATATTTATGTTCCAATTATTTTTCGTACAAATCCGTTTTTATCACCCAACCATCGGTTTCAATCAATGTCGGTTTCTTAGTTAATTTTTCCATGGATATTCATGCTTCACTCTATTACTTACTTTTGATGTGAACTACAATACAATTCATAAGATTTCTTCATTTTGCATTCATTTCACAACGCTCGAAAATGATGGTATGAGTTTTTAAAAATTTATCATACAATTATTCATTTGCACTGTCCACCTCAAAACAACATTGTTCACCTGTTATGTCTTTCAATGTATGAATTGTTTTTTCAACCACGACACCTTATCTAATCTGCACCGACCAACATGTCGACATAATTCGTTGGAACTAAACTGTGAGGAATTTTACGAACAATATTGTAATATTCGTTGACAACCATTGCGAACAACATCATAACGTGGATCTACAATTTCGGTACGACTTAACTACGCTCTGTGTGTCGAGTTAACACATGCAGGAAGCGGACCTGCCTCATCAACGCAGGTCTGTCGCACGGGTGTGACTACAAAGACCTGATGGGAGCCATGGAGGAGTCCAACTATTGGAACTCTGCTCTCTCACCCGGCAGAAGGCGAAGATCAGTGTTTCCTCAAGGCAAGATCCTATCAGAACGCTCTCAAGAGATCGAAAATCCTGTCGCTAACAGCAATGAAGGAGAGATAACCACCGACCGACGTGTTGTGAAAATCAAGAAAAATGAGATGCACAAGGCTCTCAATAGGATCCCAAGGAGTCTGAGTGCTTTCTAAGTAGTTACTTTTCTTTTACCTCTCACTAGTTAAATAGGAACTTACAGCGCTGGTTTGGTGAGTTGTTATCCTCCAACTTCTTGTGTTGAAGCTTGAGTGCATGAAGCTGTATCTATTACATATTATGTTACTCTTTCTAGATCCTTACTTGTATCATGATAACTGCCAGCACAACGTTGTTGCATTACTATGATCCTGAAAAAAGCATGTTTGCCTTACCAGTAGTAATGTTGCAGTCCTAAAAGCTTGCACTGAAAAAGTAAATGATTTATTATAAAATGAATGAGATACGAGATTTCGTTCGTCTGCTAAAAACTGTTACAATTCAATTAGTTTCCCTGCAGCGTTTTCACTAATCCTCAAATCTTCCATGTTCGTACGCTGACTAATGCAGGGGGCAGCAATATGACTTCATTTTTTTAGAAGCAAAGTGCGTTAAAACAAGAAAGTTAAGTTGCTGCACCCTGTACTTGCTCGAATGTTGACTGTTGGCTGTTGACATCTTAATTCAAATGTAAAACCCACGCTTTGAAATGCATGAAAATTTATGTTGCATGATTCGCATGTTGCTACAATTTTCAGCATTAAGGATGTTTTTCCATTTTCCTCTCACATTACTCCTTGCAATGCGTTTTCTTTAGCGTGAACAAGTCACTGAATAAATTACATTTTCTGCGACTTCAGCCCTGAAGCGGCACTGGCTCGAGATCTCGCGCTACTCGCTAACGCTGCGGCGTCCAACCAAGCCTTCCACAAGCTGGACGTGCCGCACTCGTCCATCAAGACCTACTGTCATCTGGACAACAACAGGCAGTGCCGTGAGGCTTGCTTCTACTTCGGAGACTCAGCCTGCATCGACGGTAACATGGCATTCAACGGTAACGACAACGCTTTTCTCTCCGGGGGCTTCCATCCCGGGAAGTAGAAGTTCTTCTCACAGCGGTAGGGAAAAAATAATTTAGAAACTACTGTCTTATCTACTCTCCGTGAACAGGGAGCGGATACTTCGCTTCTAATTTTCTGCATTGAGGCTTTTCGTGTATTGCTTGAGCTTATTTAAGCTATTCTCAGTTCGTTCAAATACAGTAATAACATTTGTGCTTTATATTCAACGCAGACCTATACGCTAACTTGAATAAAAATTAGCTTCTTTATTTTCTGTTGCATGTTTTGCACGGTCCTAGAAAATGTTGTACTAAAGTGTTAATTGTTGTAGTTTCCTAGACTGCCGCTATGACTCCATTACAAAGATGCCTTCATTGTTTTTTTAAAACCAATAATTTAGACTGACCGTCGAAATGTTACCAGGTTCAAGAGTTATATGAATTAATAGTTCTGGCTTTATCCGTCTGAACAAATACAAAAGAACATCACTCTTAAAAATCGTCTTCAGCTTCATTTGAGGCAATCGTAACTTTACAAGTACGCTTTAAAAGTTTTCCTTCTTATGTTTTCTGTGTTTTCTTTTTGAGGTTTAGTTGGTCATTTAAATTTTCTTTTTTCTCTAATAAATATAATAAATTTACTTCTTCACAACTCCAACCTTAAATTATTTATCTATTAATAGGTATAAGAAATGGATGTGTAAAATAGATGTAGGAATAAGCAATTGTTGTCTATAAAAGAAATAATAAACTGTGAAATACTGGTAATTCATAGGAAGCAAAAAAAAAATACGAATAAACAAAACATTTCTGGACATCAGAGATACTTTTTAATAATCTCCATAAATAATAAAAATTGAGGCAAAGGAAATTAAAAGCTCAGCATATATGATGCAGAGGAAATGATGGGTCCATTTGCCCCCATGTAAAAGATGTGAAAGCTGCTCCTGGCATTTTGAAACAGTAGTTGCGGTCCCACCGCATTAAATATGCATGTTCTTGCGTTGAAAGCACGTCATAAGGGGCATGCATGTGCCTGTATTAATAAAACCGAGAGGTTTCTGAAAGACAGGAATGCCAGATGACTGGAGTGCTCTGAAAGCCGTCTTGGCAGCTCAAGTTGTGCGTGTGTAGGAGGTGAGGGAGAGAGATTCAAGACATACATGCCTGCAAGACCACTAAACACTACTTCACATTTCTGGAATAGTGTGTAGGAGGTGGGAAGAGAGATTCATGACATGCATGCCTGCAAGACTACGAGAGACTACTTCATATTTTTGGAATGGTGTGTAGGAGGTGGGAAGAATGATTAAAGACACACAACATGTTTGCGAGACCACTAAAAACTGTTCCACATTTGTGGAATGAGAAATGTTCTCACTGAGACTAATAAGGCCGTAACGCAACCAAAGTGTATCACATACTTCAGCGATAAAATTTTTAAGTCGAGTCGAACAAGGGACAGAAAATATTAAATATTCTGGTTAAAGGTAATTCATCAATATCAAACTCTATTAAAAAAGTTTGAACACTAAGACATGGTATCCACATCACTGGTAAGCATGCATTAAATTGATTCTTGATGAGTCTGATACTAGCGTGAGTTCATTTGATCTCTCATTCACGAACCAATACCAGCACATCAGGAAATTTTGTTCAAATATATATCAATATATTTTTCCATTTGTAGGAACAGGATGGAGCACTGGAGTTCATTTGAATAAAGAATATGTTCAATATGTTATATGAATGTTTGATCAGTTTTCCGAACAGCCCCTGCGACTTAAGTCTTTTTAAATACTCAATAAATACCTTCGTTGACAGGATCGTTTAGAAACATTTTAAAATTAGATTAGGTTTTATTTGTTAAAGAATACAAGTTAACCCAAAAATCAAGGATATTTTGTTGGAGTACATTAAATTATAACTGAATTTAAAGATGAAATCACATTTTAAGCTTCTCTACTTTGCAAATTTTAATTTTAGCCTCAAATATTATAGTTTTGGCCTAACATGCCCTCAAAACATAATTCTCATAGTATACGAGTATGTAGGTATAGAACTTACTTGCTCTCAGAATACGACTCTTGCAGTATAGTCTTCAGCTCACATGCTCTCAAAACATAACTCTTGCAGTCTAGTCTTCAGCTCACATGCTCTCAAAACATAACTCTTGCAGTATAGTCTTCAGCTCACATGCTCTCAAAACATAACTCTTGCAGTATAGTCTTCAGCTCACATGCTCTCAAAACATGACTTTATTTTCCTTTAAGGCTGATGGTGTCCTTCGATATAATATTTATAGTATCTGCCAGAGAGCGGGTACCCTTTATAACTGATCATGCATCATCCCACTGATCATTCTTTTGATCACCTCGCTCGGGTACAGAGCAAGCAAATTTGTTATTAAAGAGACAAGACTTGGTGAGAACAACTGAGCTAGCAAAAATATACTGTCTTGCTTGACTGTGTTCTCTCTAACTACCGCCCCTGATCGTGAACCTCACGGCATCTGATATTATTCATTTTTACCCCAACGCTATTTTTGTTGAGCTCGATTGTCATCGTTTTTCTGCATTGTTACTCATTATATTTGCTGAATCCCATTAATACACGTGCATCATGCTAGCCTGTGTGTGATTGTTTTTGTGTAAGTGTTCATTTTTTTAGTTATATTTAGGATTTGCAGGGTTTTTTTTTTAGAAGTTAAGTACAAGTTCTTGATTCAATGGTATCGTTTTATCTTTTTGCATGTACTCTAAATTCAAAAGACTCGAGTTTTTTTAAATTCTTCAAACACGTCTCTTCAATTTCGAATGTCATGTTGTTCCCTGAATTGACGAATTTTTTGTGATAATTGATGATTTAGAGTAGGGCATTTTATGATTGTTTCTGCAATAGTCATCATTATTAAAATCGCAATAGACTATCGACAGCATATTTTTGCCAGGCACAGAACAGAATATCGAGTAATCGAGCACTTTTTAGTTGTTTACGACTACAGAGCATTGTGAACATCAAAGAAATTTCGAGTGTGAGCGGTGACATGCATTTTTGTTTTGTCAGGTTGCATCTGCGGTGTCAGACCGCAGGAAATAGAAGGACGAGTACATGGAGCTGCAATTGTTGCTCTCACATCCCGACTGCATCTCTCTGAACAACAACGCTGCCTTTCATACCGTCTACACTGTATGTGGGCAGCAATGTCGTGCAACACAATAGCAATATCCTAACTGTATCACAACTGTAACTTCTCCCACGTAATTAATTGAGTCATAGTTCAAGTCAGGTTTAACAACGATTGCTTCTTTCTTTCCTTCTTCAAAAATCACAAAGCACCTTGAGGATGAGACGTAATGGTTTCATTTATCGGTGTTCATTTTTGAATGTAAACTAATTGGATAAAAAGGAAGTTTTTCCTGCACCAGATATGAAAAAGTGGAATGAAAAATGGAGCTTTCTGAAAAATTTGCTTAATTGTTATAGTAGATCTGCATCTAACTTTGTGGGTTCTTTACTAAATTCTCACAAAACACCAGAAGAAAATGATTCCATTCTCTGCATGGGAGCTCAGGAAATACTTGTCAATTTTTGATGTCAGAAACTAAAAATTGAACCAGAACCTTCTGTTTCAAAACCAAATAAAAGTTATGGAACAGTTCATCTTTACGATATATTTTATCATAGACATTCTTAATATGAATTTCATTTAAAGATTGTTTAAATCGTGTTAGTGGTCAATAAATTTGCAACTATCGAATGAAAAATCTTATCCTTGCTCCTGGCGCTGCAAAATTTCATGGAAGTCACAGTTTTCTGCAGGTAGGCGTAAAGCGATCTATTTAACACGAGTAGCATTGTACGAATATATCCAGATGTTGCACGAACATATCCAAAATCTGAACTAAGATATTTACGTCAGCATTATAGAACAAAGTAAAGAGTTATCTGGCTCTCATTCAACAATGCAGCTATGAACGTTTTAATTCATCTTCAGTTATCTCCGTTAGCTAATCTTATTTTTTCATGTAGATTAAATCAGTGCCTAACATTGTCCGAATGGAAATATTTTTGCTTTAAGTTCGCCCGTTAGCCTTTCCGCCAGTTTGAAGCTCAATTAAAAAGCATTGCATATCAATTAATCGTCAGAACTAACATCATAAGAACACTCATTTACTTCACCTGATATTTGACTGATATTTCGGGATACATTACTGTTGTATTGGTTTTTCGTCCATGACTCAAAATTGAGTTAACAAGCTCTTTCTAGATTGAGCTAATGGTTAAAACTGGAGTACGAATTTTGAAAGTTCATTTATGATCGTCCAATAACGAAAGAATGAAAAATACGAAACTAAATATATTGAGTTTGTATACGCGCAAAATAGGGTGAGTACTGTGCGTAGGATATGTTAATAATAGTTGCATTGCAGTTTAACCTAAAAACTAAAAAAGATCGAAATTTTTGTAATTTTCTAGGGTGAAACAATCACGAATACACTTCAAAACTTCAGTCCAGAAATTTAAACAATTTATGAATATCAGCAATGGAATTAAATATTTACGAATAATAACGTTATATGCATCAAAATAAGTCTAGGGATTGAACTAACTTGCACACGTCTGTAAGACTAGAGCTGATGTACATTATTTAGAGTTAATGACACTGGACTCAAGTTATGGTGTTCTTTGCTGGGACTAGCATGGGCTACTCCAAAGTGAGATCCTTGATAACAATCGTACACCTAAAAGTAATCTGTAAATCGAGCAAATGAACGCAGAGATTCAGGCTACAGAGGCATTTCGAGTAACACGAAATGCTTGCTCGCACTACGGACCTTCCTATTATCGCCTTTTCTACTTGTTTGCGAAAAATTTGGAGGGCTTCCAATTCATCACCGATGTCGAGTTCAATATGTTTTTTGAACAGTTTATTATTCAAAATGTTGTGATTTTTATCAGCAAGGCATTGAACAGCTAGTTCAGCAATGGCTTTATACCATAAATAATGAAACCGATCGCATCTTTGGTCGCTTTAATATAAATCTCAGTAAATAACAGGCTTTTGTCCAACTGCCAAATTAGCCTAATAACCAATAATTAGTACTGTGAGTATATTGTAATCTAATGTTATCTGTGGTTTATAAGTTACACGTGTTTAAGCTATCATACCTAGAAATTTCTGTTGTGCAAGGTAGTAATTGATCTCGAGAATAATGAAAGTACTGGTCTAAAAACTTCATTTCCTACCAAAGGAAAGGTCAAGTTAAAAGTCAAGTAGTTTACTAAAGTTGAATCAGAATATGAGAATCTACACAATTTACTGAGGTCTGATAGACTGTGATTAAAAGATTTAGGCATTTTGCTTCTATCCGACCAATTTTATGGCAAGAAACAGACGTTGTTCTATGCTTTCGTGAGCTAAGCAAGGTAAATAAAAGGTAGCACAGGGTTATTCTGAAAACACTGCAAGCGCAACCCTACTACCGAGTTGAAGGATAGGTGAGTAAATTCAGCAACAAAATATCGTATGTTTATGCAGAAGAGTTAGAAGTAAGGAAAAATGTATATTTTTTCGTTCTCTAACACTTGAAAAAGAGGTTTGAACGAGGTCAGCTATTAGAAACTCTTATCAGCTATAAAAAATTTGAATGTTGAACGATTCTAAGCGTGTAGTACAACTCTAAATAAATTTTCTCGTAAGAGTTTGTCCAAACAGAATACCTATCAATGTCAACTGAACGCTGAACAGTCAATTAAAAACTTTACCTTTCTGTAAAAATTTGCCTGCACTAATTAAAATAAAATGAACACTAGCGGCTCAGAATTCTATGTTTCCAGCAACACCCTGGAAAATTAAAAAAACTTCAGTGGATCAAAGTAAAGCCACCCTCAGATCATATACGTAGGTTAAACCTTGCTCTGTCTCATTATCCGAGCTCAATTCATTTATAGACACCAGTTTCTAAACCACAGAAGAGGCATCAGATAGGTTAAAAGAATTTTTCGTTTAAAAGAGTGGGAATGGTGTGACTGAAGAACAGGTCGCTGGTTTCCTAGCTACTCCTCCTTACATTTAGATGGAGTAGAGTGCCTAACTACATTAAGAGCAATAGATCCAGATGATGAAGCACGAGGACGTCCTATTTCACATTGCTAGGGACCTTTTTTTGATCAACAATGCATTTAATATACAAAGTTGGGAGTCGCAATATTGCTAAAATTATAGCTGATCCTTGAACATTCGAGAAGCGGAGTTGGAAAATTTTACTGTCCTGCATTTACAGTGAAATCTTAGAAATAAATGTGCAGCAGACGTTCGACGGTCGACAAGAAAGACTGCATTCTAATCCAATAGATATTTTCTTCTGTGGATGTTCGCTCCTCTGTAATACCTAAACTCTTTGTCTGCGGAAACTCAAATCCTAAACCCAGCAGCGAACGCCAATCTTAAGCTAGTCCGAGCTTTCATTTACTGTGTGGATTCAACCAGAGACCGCTGTGGCTAAGTACACTGGTCAGTTCATCATTACTTCATAGTAGAGCTCTGTAAATATGTAAGGTCGTATTTATATATGTCGGTTTTTTATTAATAAAGAAATTGAGAAAATAAGATTTGTGAAATAAGTAATCTTTCAAAATTGAAAAGGATTTTAACTGCTTCAAAGTATGTATCATGAATATTATTATTATATTATAATATTACGTTTTCAGAAAACTCTAATCTGGTTTAGAGTCTATGGTTCACAAGAACTGATAAAATTCTAAAATGTCGTTCCGTATCCACGATAATACAACGTAATTATCCTACTATCCAGTTTAATTAATCGAAATCAAAATAATATTACGGAATCCTTCGACTTCCTTATCACGTTAGATCTTTGTTTCGTTAGCACAGTCATTTTTTAGCAACGTCAACTAGCATTACTATCTGTTTATTCTTCAGTATTCTAGAGATTGTCGATTTTGAAAAATGTACTACTCTGCAAGGTCGAATGTACAAATTCTATTATTATGATTGGTTATAATTTCATCCACCATTTCCACAGAAATATTAATTATAATTTCTAATCAGCCGTAATGAAGGTTAAGATACTACACGTGAAAGACTATGAATTCGGCTCTGAGCTGAACAATGTTTCCACTGCGTGTAAATGAGAACAACAAGATCTGTTGTACGTTCAGCTCCACTAGTTCTTTCGAAATTCAGCTTCTGCACTCTTGACTTTCTGAAAGAAAGCTTCGCTCCAATCAAAATACGCGTGTTCACTTAAAGTCAAATCTTGCAATAGTTGACAAAATATATTCCACAGAAGGAAGCGAACAAACATGCGCAAACTACTTCAATTGAAAGTATGATTCAATTCAACCTCCTGCATTCGAAGTAAAGTTATTATATTACTACTGTGGCTTCAAATCAATTTATAGGACACCAAAGTCATTTCTGCAATCCGAGGTTTTCTTACAATTTGATTTGAAGCTTCGAACCCTCATGGAAAATCATTCGAGTTTGCGTGAGAGTTGCAAATCTCCACATGAAAATGTCCTCACAATCACTCATCCAGGGGCCTTGACCAATGGAGTACCCGAGCTTAAGGGTCGCAGAATAATTCAAACGCAATCATGGGACACTAAATATCCAAGGCGAACTCTACACATGATTGTCATTAATATAAACAAATTGAAAACATAATTTTTGTGCATTTTCGTGAATGGGATCTCATTCTTCAAAATCATAAGTTAACTTCAGTTTCACTGAATAGCCTGCAGTGAAGGGCATGCCAAAAAATCCACCTTGGAACAATGGATGTTAAACCAAATCCCTCATTACCCAGCAACATATTAAAGACAGTTACCTTCCCCTTATCCCGCACTAGAGCCATCACGGACGTAATTAAAACTGAGCATTCGTGTATGACGAAATGACCGTAACATTACTTGCATCTTCCACGCTACGATAAGTGAAAAGCTCCAGAATTTTTTTTGGCTGACATGACGACTACAATATTCCACCGCGTGTTTGTCGATATTTCAGAGCACACAAACACAATTATTTGTTCCAGGAAAGGTATAAAACAAAGAAAGTTCAATAACAAATTCGCTTTTCAAATCTCTCATACTCCATCTGTTTCAAATTAGTTGTGCCAAAAAATAACCAGGTTGTTCCGAAATAATTGTTCCATGGGATAAAAACACCAAAGAGAACAGAAAATGAAATTTGTTCGCATGCTAGACAATAGTAAATTGTTTTGAGAGTACCAAATAAATCATAAGTTATACTCTTTGTACATAAATAATGAAATGAAAAATGTTAGTAATTTAGATAAATTATATTTTATCAAAAGAAGTTTATGATGTTAACCGTCAGAAATAGACATGGAAACTTTTATTTTTCCTTTTCTTTCAAGGTTTTCTTTAAACATTTGCAGAAATTTATAGTTACTGTCACCATTAACTAAAATAATTTGCTCCAGTGCTAAATGAAAACAGAAAAATTTTGCTAAGGTTTGAGTTTTGAAGAACATTATTGCTCGTCAACATTATTGCTAGCTTTCTGATTGTGTTTACATTTATAAATTATCATCTCTCACGACGCATAAATTAATGCTAAATCGAAAGTTCTAATAGATTTTTGTTAAAAACACATTAATTTACATAAACGCATAAGCTTCATTATTATTCTAACAACGGAAAGCTTAGGGATTTTCTTTCAACTGATACTGTAACTGCGGAACACTAGCGCAAGTTAACACATATTGTTCGTTCAGATTTTTTTTATTGGTTCTAAAGTTACGGGACTCAAACACAATTTAGGCCCTTAGAGTTGATTTTAATAGAAAATTGATTTCGTTACTTCATACATTGCACCTTGGGAAGTTCAAAACATTTGTTTACTATTTTGACAGTCAAAGTAACGTGTCACGTTCTTCACGAAATCCTTTAACGACTAATTTTTTATATGCTTGGCGAGTACTTTGAAATGTTAAGATGAAACGCCGTTGGTGGTAAATAATCATGTCTTAAACGACACTATATGAATAATTTCAATAGTCTGCAGCTGCAATTTGTTTAAACCAATGATATAATTTTAGTAAAGCAAATGACGTACGTATAATTAAATGCTAATGTTTCACTTCAAACAACTTACGTAACATTGTAGTGTGGAAAATAATAAACAGGAATTGAATGATTTTCATGTGTGGGAAATGCTCGTAAAAATTAGCTAAGTCCAAGTCACATGCATGATTTAATAGAATTATGCTATAAAATAAGCTTACTCTAATGCCCAGTGATAATAGCGATCTTCTACAAGCGACAGATCTGGAACTAAGAACGTTTGAAGCATTTAGAATTAATTGCTAACTCCAAACTCAACTTTCATTAAAATAGAAATAATTCACAGGAATAGAATGATGATACATGAATAACAATGAACTATTTTGATCGATACTGTAATTTATTTCATTGTAACTGACAATGAAGCGATGTTGTATAAAAACTGACATTTTTTATTTGTTAGAACTTGGGAAGTTCTGTACAATTTTTACAACTTCGAGACTCAAAGAGATGTGCTATGTTTATCTTGAAATTCTTTAGCGTATAATTTTACATGCATGGGTAGTTTATTTCAAAGCAATGCACCTGCGATTTATCAAGCTCTTTGTGCAGTAGAAGATGAGCAAGCGCTTGGTAAAACACCATGTCTTTGATTAGGTTTTTGCCTCCGGTAGTTTGTGGAATGAATTCTACAACTCGGGCAGTACTTTGAGGGCGATATAAAGAGGAAAATACTTATACTGCTTTGAAACTGAGTAGTCTTTGTTCTATCGGGTCCAATTAAATTCGCTTAAGAGAGGGTTTCGTCAGTGTTTTTTCTAGAAATTCCCATTGTATACTAACTTATCAGCAAAATTCCAATATTTCTACAACTCTCCTTGAAGAATTTCAGGTTTATTTTCCCAGATGAAGTCTCAGCAATCAAAGTGCGATAACACTAGAGATTGAATGATTAACAATCTAGCATTTTTGTAGCGCATTTCTTCAAGCAATGAAAAAACAATAAAGTTCTGTTAATTTTCCTGGATGATTGCTCCCCATGGGATGTGAAGGACATGTTTGACCAAACCAGACGCCCAAATAGTTTGCCTTCTCTACTGACTCAATTATATCATTTCCTGACGAAAAAGTTAACCTAGGTAGCTTTCTGACTGAGACCAAAAATATTTCACAGTAGTTTACTTCCGTTAAGTTTAACCTTGGAGTACAGAACATAGTATACACGTCACTAGCCTCGGGGAAACTGTACCCATGTTCAGGGTTCTAGGGTAAGGTCATTTTGGTCATACAACGAATTTAAGCTTCTTAATAGGCTTTCAGCGTTTGTGTTCGAGTTAGGTCACTTGTCCAGAGCACACGTCATCACAATTTATACATCATTTGAGCACATATAAGTTCTCATATCTGCAGGCATGGAAAGGAAATCGCGTATAAAAATAGAAACGAGAAATGTTTCGAGAATAGATTCTTGGGAACACCAAAACCATTACGCATGAATGGTGATACTATGGATCATTATTTCAATATTTTTTGTTTTCTAGGCGGACTGCAGGAGAGCGGTTTGCTAGATGGCTGTGAAGCCACTGTTTCGATTACTAAGTTTGAAATTTTTTCCATAAGTTTTTTCTGGTAGACACTGTCGAAAGTTTTAGAGAAATCAAGAAGAAGAAAAAGAGTGACATTCCTTTTATCTGTGTCACTGTATAGCGTTTGGTGCTGCAAAGTAGAGCGTTTTGAGTTTGAGGCCGAGTGAATATTCTTTTCCTTAACTTATTTATTTTTGGCTTAGATAGTGACTCTTTATTCTCTGTAACAAACTATCAAATATACCCAGACTATCCAGCATTAATGTTAAACCTAACAAGACTTACGAGGGCTCGTATTGAAAGAAAAAGTTAATAACACGAATTTGGTTCCCTAGAATAAATAAGAAGGTTTATGGCATAAAAATTTCATTTTTAATTCATGTAAAAGAAATATTATTTAACAGTCTAACAAGAATTACTTGTGATTCCTTTTCAATGAGCGAATTTATGGATGTCATTGATATTTAGAATTTATATTTTTGTTAGTGCAAAGTTTAATACCAGTTTAAGCAAATATTTTTTTGCTCAATGTTCTTTAAAAACTTTATTTGGTGTTAAATCTGAAATATATATGCATTCCTTCCTGAAGTAAATAAAAACCTAACATGCGTAGCAAAGTTACGCGCATAAAAAATCCTTCAAGATATAGTAAGCCCTTATAAGACACATGAAGTTCGAGAAAAAACACAGGTTTGATCACAACCGAAGAGCCATTCATCAGTACTAACTGCTGTCGATAGGTGAACGCTATTCTCAAGCACGAAGAAGCTACATAATTATCTGAAGAGGCACATTACAGATGTGCAAAGATACATTGATGCAAACAGTCGGTCGTTCTCTCTAGTGAATTGTTAGCCTCTTACCGACCAGAAAATAGATGTTTCACTTGAATGGCGAATGCTTTTCATCGCTAGCGGCAAGTTTGTTTCGTTCATGTATGTGAACAAGCGGAATGAATTCGCTTTTATATTTTACTTAGTAACGCAAATAAATGAATCAATTCTTATGTATCACAAAGTACAGTATAAATCCACAGTACAAGGAATCGGGTTTTCAAATCCTAAAGCTAACATCTTACGGCTAGTGGTGACTTTGTTGTTGTTAATCACCATAGTCACAATAGTAGGTGAATATAGCAATGCAAACAATTATTCTCTTTAATCACGGTTTGGAATTATAAATTACAGGGCACATTTTAAACTGCAGCAAAGCATAGCTTCGGAATAATTTACTTACAGAGCAATGTTACAGTTCAAGGTCCTAATAGGCTAAATAGGCTAAAGCTCTTCAATTTGAAAATACGAGACTGAGTAAAATTCTAAGTAGCAATTTCGAATTTACGGATCGACTGCTTAGTGTTGATTCAAACAATTCATGGGATTTAATTATTGTCACAGATAACAGAAAACTTCATTGCGTTTAGTAAAATTGAATCTTAAGAATCAGAATATACTAAAAAATGAGTGCAAAAACCTAGAACATGTCACATGTTATCAATGAGTTATGTCTCGATATATTTAGAGCTGTAAAAGACCGAAGTTTTGAAGTTTCCCATTTGGTTATTGTAACAAAACGCATGCTAACAATGACACATGATTTATATGATTAGACTATGAAGTGAAACCTAAAATAGAATTTAAGTCTAAATATCGTGATTAAATACGCGAAAAAGGATTAAACATTTGTGAGAAATTCATGGTATTAATAATATCAAAAGTTACGTATCAGAAAAAGTCCAAATTTAAGACAGAAATTTAAACACATCATGAATTGAAAGGAATGAAATATCTGTTGTTAGAGTGGAGTTACTGTGATAGAAAATAATTTTTCACATCCTCTTGTTATTTCAAAGACATGTACTAAAAGTAGGCACCAAAGCTTTATGATAACACCAAAATTAAAAATCATAATAATATTATAATATTATAAATATTAATCAGTGGTGACGCTCTTGTAAATTTTGAGGCGGTAGGTACTCGTATTCTACGCATTGTTGGTGATATACGATTATTTGCTTTAGGCACAGCTCAGAATTAATTGTAATTAAATTGTAATTGTAATTAAATTGAAATTGTAATTTCTCATTACTGGTCGACTGCTTAGTATGACTTACTGATGATCTATGAAATTTAATCATTATTACAGTTAACTGTATAAATCATCTCATTGAATAAAATTTGATTGCCACTTCAAAGAAAGACTTAAAAGAATGATGAGAGTGAAAGGTTAAAACAACTCACAAATTATAGAGATTTAAATTTCGATATAGATAATTAGAGCTGTAGTAGACTAACGTTCTGAGGTTTCACATCCATTTATTGTAATAAAGTATTTACTAATACTGACGCATGAACTTTATGATAACATCTTGGACGAATATTAATAAAAATAACTGAAACCTTTAGTAGAAGAATAAACTGATAAGTAAGCACAAATTAAAATGCAGTTTGTTTTCCATCAATTTTTTTTTTGCATTGTGAACAGTGACCATTATGAACACTGAACATTGACCACGTAAAAAGCAAAAAGCACTTACTAATAAGCACTAAGTTGGAAACAAAAAAACTCGTCGTTTTTTTGCTAAATTTATGTTTGTTAACTTAACTTTAAAGCGGCGGAATAGTAGCACGAGTTTGACATTTTAGGTTTATTTCGTTTGAATATTATTAACTGTATTTCAGTTTACACACAAATTGAATGACACGAACATATGGTAGACACTTATATGTAGTTTTTTTAGTTACCAAGTTAATTTTGTTTAATCATGCAAAGTAACTTAATAAGTGTTTTGCATTTGTTTGCTACTTTGACATTCGAAAATGATTCATCACGTTTTTTTTAAATTCTTGAGTGACTGGTTTTCCTTCATATGTGTGGGCAGTTTATTCCAGAGCAATGCTCCTGAAATTGAAAGAGCGCTTTGTCTAGCAGCAAACGAAAACTGATAATAACATCGGGTCTTTGATTTGGTTTTATAGCTTTGGTAGCGGGTGAATGGAATTTAACAACTTTGGCAGAGCTTTGAGGCTGATATAGAGAGGAAAATACACATTTGAACTTTGAATTAGTAGTCTTTGTTCTACCGGGGTCCAGTTAACCTTTTTAATGAGTGGGGTTATATGATCGTTTTTTCTGAAATTTACTTTGCATATTACTTCAGCAGCAAAATTCATACATTTCTATAGCCTTTTTTTGAAGACCTTTAGGTATGTATATCTCCCCAGACCAAGTCACAGTAATCGAAGAGTAATAACACTAAAGACTAGATGCTAATAATTTAGTTTTCTCGTCAAGTATGTTGTTCTTCACGCAGTGAAGAAATATTAATGTACCATTAATTTTGTTGCATGTTTTCTGCAGATGGGATGTGAAGGACATGATTTGATCAAACCAGACGCCCAAATTTTTTACTTTCCCTACTGGTTCAATAATGTAATTTCTTAACGTTCGAGTTGAGTTGTCCGTCCATAGGGATGCGCAAGGCTGCAAAATGCGAAGCAGTGTGGAAGCCAATTTTTTTGAAGTTGAGAATTTGAGAAATTGCAGCTATAAAATTTACATATTATTGTGTGCAATTGAAATTCATTCTGAAAGCATTTGCATATGCATCAACATTTTGATCAAAATAACTTTTTGGGCAGTACGAAGCCAAATTAAAAAGCCAAATGTGCTAAAATTTTCTTGAATTTTTCATCAATCATATGAGGAACATCCAAATTTCATTTTGAATATTACATTGTCGGTCCAATTGATAGAACTTGTCTTGACTGAGGCCAAAAAACTTGTGTGGCTAAAGTTTCGTCGTTCCTGTACGACGCTCAAGTCTTTCACAGCACAGTAGTTGTCTGTGGCATTCCAATGAATTTCCCTTTTACGGAATTGCGATATCATCGGGTGTTTTTAACATTTTAAAAGCACTTCTCTGTTAAAGTAAATTTTGGAAAGTGCCCAGTCCTTCAATATCTTAAAAAGCTATTATTTGCGATGAAGAAGCTTCTACAGGAAATATATTGATCTGTTTTAAAAAATGTGCATTGAAAAAAAATGAAAAAAAATTAAAAATGTGTATTGTTTTAAAAAATGATCTGGAAGTGCAGAAGTTGAGATAATGCATAGCTCACTTTAAGCATCATTTTCGTAATTTCTTATTCAGCTAATAGCTTAAATGCATTTTATCTGGTGGTTTCCTCCATACTGACGAAATTCAAATTTTCGTCTGAAATAAATATATTCATTGCACAAGCTTGCTCATTCATGTAGAAATACAACCACATTAAAAATAATTTTTTCGCTTGTCATTAAGTGCCTCAATGCTACGTATTCTATGAACTTAATGAGCACTCTAATTACAAAATATATAGCTCCGAATAGACTAGTGATTAAATTTTATGGTAACAAATAATCCACGCTGCTTTAACAATGACACCGATGCGTGTTTAGTTCTTTGAGCAAAATAAAAGGACATTCCAAGTAATCAAACGCTAGAACTTATTCTTCTCTCACTCTTGCAGGGACGGTACTGTCGCTGAAAACTAGGCGATAAGTCGGCACGATGCGTGCGTGTGGATGTATGTTTTTAATCTTGAAGTCAGAGACTGAAACTAAGACAGTTTGTCTGTACCTTTCGTATATCATAGTTCAATGTTCAACTCCAAGTATTGTTATGGTCACAAAGTCCCTAAGAATTTTCTTACCATTGACATGGAGTGGAAGCCAGTTATATCCTACCACTTGGGTATCAACTAAAAAAGGGGCAAAGCGGCTCGTTTCTATTGCCTTATCCTATTCTATATGTACGAAAATATTTACTGAGCTCTTTCGGCTTAGAAGCAGTACTGGAACTTCAATCAGAGCTATGACGTTACTGACTCCATACTTCCGGTATACAGCTATTGAAATACTAAATATCGTACAATTATTTACTCTGGCAAGTACAAGCTATAAAATTCAATTTTATTGGTCAACAATTAGTTCTTGATTTCTGTCACGCCGAAGACTAATTTTATTTTTGAAGATCGATCATTCATTTAAATTAACACTGATGTAATTATATAATTTGTTCCACTTGTTGCCCCTCTCCTTCTGTTCACAAGGAACATCCAATAAATCTTTTCTTGAAACAGAAATACCGAAAGAGAGCCCCAGTTCTACTTGCCAAAGAAGCTTTTACAATTTTTTCAATCTCCTTTTTTATAGTCGAATTTTATACTTTCGACCTTCCTACTATGACCCTTTCATATTTACACTTGATCCGTTTTTCATGTTTTTAAATCGCCATTGACATTTCGAATGTCGTTTCACGAGACAAGATTTCACCTTTTTGCTCTATTGTCTCAGAAGTTGAAAATATCTCTGCGTTTGAGCAAAAGAGGTCAAAAAGTTTTGGGATCCTTGAGAGTTACCAGATATCAGGAATTTCAGAGTGAGACAGCAAACGCTTGGCTTTATTTTCTGCCAAGCGTAAAAATTCTCAGTCTTGTTCTGAAATGCAACAAGTTGCGTTTCGTGCCGTAGCGATATTTTGACAAACCCATTGATTCTGCATTCCTTATACAGTGCCTTAACTTTCTGTTACTGGCATTGATCTGTAAGTGACACGAGTAGTATACAAAATATTGTTGAATCAATCTTATAAATTATCTTAATTATTCTATAAAACAGAGACAATTCAAGCGAAAAAACTTGTGACGCAAGCATAGCTGAATACGTCATGTAGTGAGTATCGATTCTGAACAGTGGGGAGAAAGAGATCTGTGGTGAACCGCCAGCTTCCACCAAATTTCACTATTGGAATTGTGCTTTTAGGTTTAACATCACAGTAGTATTTCCTCCGTGAATGGTTATTTGAATTGCCCCTAAATACATGAATTTTAATTTTATCAGTCCATAAAACTCTTTCCCAGAATGATTCTTGCTTATCCTTACGTTCGCGTACACATTACAACCGGGCATTTCCGTAACTTTTAAAAAGCAAGAAAGTTTTTCTAAGTGAGCACGATTTTAGGTTGTTATTATAAATTTCATTGTTTATTGTTCGTTAGTAGACACTGATTTGTGATAGAACTGCCCATCAATGAAAATATTTCGGACCTAAAATTAGAGTTTTTTTTTGTATTTTCACCTGCTGAATTTAAAAATCACAATAAAATGACATTAGCTTTTGCTTTGGACACACATTGACGTCATTTTTAGAGTTTACATTTTTCGTACGGGGAAATTTTGTTTTTTCGGAGTTATCACACCTCTCGATTGAGTTTGCCACATGTTTAATTATAATAACTGTTGTTGCGATTGAGAGTTTCATATCGTGTATGTTTTTTTCAGAATTTCTGCTCTTAGAGTGCTTTTGAAATATAAAATTGATACATCATAATGTCACTAAAATTTGTACCTCTAATGAATAATTTCTGTTACATATGTGTCAAAATAAAACTTTCGTTACAAATACACAATCTGACGCCTCTTTTGATTACTGCCTATCAGTATTATTTTACATGTACGCCGTATGAAGGTAGGATGAAGGTAGGGGACTAGGGTAAGTCATAGGCTACACATACTGTGTTTTTTTGCAATTCTTGTTCAGTTATATTACGAGAAGGGCTGAAAGATAAAAACACGATCTATAGCTTTTGATGCGTCTATGGTTTGCAGAAGCTTGCAGCTCATACCAGTGACTGCTTCTTCTACTTGACTCTACCTATAACGTCAAGATTGCAAATGAAGAAAAAAGGAACAGTTCATTACCTAATTGGTCGAGCTCCTGCTGGCGATGTGGGCGACCTGAGTTCAAGCGTTGGCTGTCATGGTCTGCTTCTACCGAGGTGGTCTGGTAGGTGTACGCCCTGCTTGCTGTGATGCAGGACACCCAGAGAATGACTGAGTCATCAACTTCATTGAATCGTTCCCACAAGTCTCTACTTGAGGTGGCAGCACAAAAGGCGAGTCACTTGGAGCGTCATCATTATTCATATGATGTTAGCATTAAAACTTAAAAATCTAATGCATATTTTATTTGTACTTGATTGGAATAATTATTCATTATGGTTGTGAATAATATTATCATTATTATTTCTATTGTTCTTATTATCACTTTTATTAAAATTCAGAAATAAACAAACTCATAAATATAGTCTAACCTAATTACAAATGATTAATTCGTGTATTCTTTTTTAATTGTAATTTCAAAATCACTCCTTTACATGTTCACACTTCTCTAATCACTCTCTGAGAGACTGATTTCCATATGTTTCATATCTTAGATTTCACACACACACGCACACACACACATATACATTTGTATATATATATATATATATATATATATATATATATATACACATATATATACAGAACTTGTTAATAAGAATCAATTGTACGGTGCTAACGCTATATTGTGGGGTAAACATATAGAGAATAGCCAATGCGATGACTGTGGCCAGTATGCGTTTCTAGTTTCGTGAGCTTAAACCGAAAATTATGCACTGGGTACTGATAGCCCGGTGGCCAACGACAGCGGTAGGCTGGAGAAGGAAGAATGATGAAGTGAGACAGCCATGAATTTCATTGAAACAAAAAATCAACGACAAATTGAGGAAATAAGCCGGGTATTTATCGCCAGATTGGTCGACTGGTGAGCGAATCCGCTTGCAAGCGGGAAGACCCGGGTTCGAATCCCGCTGCCGCCATGGTTGACGCTGCTAGAATTACGGCATGGGACTTGGGTAACCGAATAATTATCGAAGTGATTATCTGACCCAAGAATGGGCCAGAAGGTTCGTTCCTATAGCCTCATTCTATTCTATTCTGTTCTACTCTGCTTGTTAACAAGAAGCTAGAACATATTTGTATTGCAAAATATAAGTATAAATGAATGAATTTTAGAGTTCCTAGTCTTGTGAACGTAGAACCTTATTAACCAAATAAAAAAGTTAATGATGCATGATCATGTTTCTCCGTCCTTTCTAAGTCCATCAGATTTGTCATTGTCCAGAATGTCTAAGCCAAATATCTTGATCTTTAGAGATATAGGACAACACTTCCGTTTACAAATTCATTCAGAAAATTTCATTTACTTGTGCTTTTTCACCTAAACATTAAAATTCTGAGCAGTCACATTCTTCGAAAGTCAAAAGGCCCATTCGCCAAAAGTTATAATGAAAGTTTGGGCGTGGGAGCGTGACGAAAGTAGTCACAGTGGCCGAAAAAATTTGGGAAATAAAGCTCATTATTAAATCCATAATTATTGAAGAAAAATTTACATTCGTGTACTCTACAGAAAAAGTTTCCTGTTCAAGACTGGATTTGAATTATTGTAAATATAATATTACTAGACAAGTGTTTCTTAATATTGTGGTCAATTACCTACATGACATTTGCCACTGATCACTAATGTAACTTTAAAAAATTAATAAAAACAATGAAACATTCCTCCTTTAAAGATTAAATTTCGAATTTTTTCTGCTAACAATTAATTTAAAACTAGTCCAATTCGTTCTCTTTACTGCATAACTACGCCACCCTAAATAAATTTTCTCCAAATTAACCTTAAAATGAATATCCAAGGATCGATTGACATCATCTTCAAATAGTCAAATGACTTGAAACTGCTACTTTTATTCAGCCCACCACTTTATTGACTAAAATATACTTCTCGTATTAGTTTGACAAAAAACTTTACCAATAATTCAATTTCAAATCCGCTGGCATGATCGAAAACAACTGAACAATAGCAAAGTGGGTAATTATTCATTGTTACAATATCACTAAACTAAGTTAATATAAACTCTATGTAGAACACACGTACAAATATTTTTCGCAATACATGGTTGCTGAAGTTCTAAACCAGGAACTGAAAACATTCCGTTTCCCTAAAACTCATCGACCCTCGGTAGAAAACACCAAAGACTTCACCCAGGTTTTGAGACTTTGATTGCCTTTTTAGTTTCACAAAAGTAAACATAGAATTGTTTTATGTTTTGTAGCTTCGCTTTCTAAACTCTTTAAAAGTGTTTCAAGAGTTTCTCAAATTTCTCCAAAACTCTGGCAGAAGATCCGGAAAACAACGACAATATCGGTCGTATCTAGCAAACAATATACGCGTCGGTCATGTAATGTGCTAAACTAACTTATTTTAATTATATATCCCCACGAAACATGTGCATCATAAGCAGAAGATAAGAAGAAATGGAATTTTACTCTCATACGAAATTAAGTAAAAAATTGTCTCCAATATACTTAATAGAACATTGTGAAAATTTAAGTCCCTTAGTGTCCAGCGATAAAATCTCTATTGTGAATAACTTTGAAACTTAGAACTTTTGAAAGAGGTTATTTTCATTCACATTCAGTGTTCACTACTAAGATAGATAAATTTCATGATATTATTAAACACAGCTGCTGCATCCTTCGACCATAGGCTGTAGCAGAGCCATTATTTATTATACATAAACAACATCCCATCTCTTCCTAAAGTTCTTAATTAGTGATTCAGAAATTCTTATTGTGTTTTCATTTCATTCTCTTTCACACACGTTTTTAAGATCTGGAATGATCGTTAAAGCGCCTAATTAGATTTGAATTTTAGAAGAACATTACAAATTCTCTATCGGGCTTTAGTTCTGGGACTGTCTTGACATTAAAGTGTATTGACATTATTTGCAACCAGCTAATTTTTCGTAGATTTTGTTGTATGCTTCGGGTCATTACTTGTTGGAAGACAGTCATGGAGTTCAAACCTTCAAACTAAAACACACAAGTTTGTGTAAAGATATTTACATAAACTACAATGTTCATTCTACCATCTATCACTGCTGTGTTCCCAGTCCTATTTAAAGAAACATATTTAACTATGATGCTGCCACCACCAAATTTTACTGTTGGAATTGTGTTGTTTCAAAGTTTCGTCGTCTTTCTTCCATACATGATTTCTTGAATTAAGCTCATATAACTCACTTTTCACCTCACCAGTAAACAGAACTCATTTCCCAAATTATTCTTGATTATCCTCATGTTATGAACAAGTTGTAACCGAGGATATCTGTTCCTTTTCATTAGCAGTGCAGTTTTCCTTAATAAGCGTGACTTTAGATTGTTTCTATAAATTTTACCGTTCATTGTTCGTTTAGGAGCACCGCTCCTTGATGCAACTTCTATAACGAGTAGTCAATGGATTTTGTTTAACTCGCTCAGCAATTTCCTCGAAGATCTTAAAGATGTCATGTATGGAGCAGCAGAGTTTCTTTGGTCATCAGGAATTTTTAACTTTTTACACCTTGCAATAAATGGGCCATGAGTAGTAAATAGAATACCTAAATTTTATGACATTTTCTTGCATCTTTAAATATTTTTCCATACTTTTACAACTATTTCTTTTCTGCAAATTTGTCATTTCCATACTTTTTGACGTGACGATAACTTTACTGAACGGCATATCAATGCAGCATGTCTAGTTTCTACTTTTTAGATTGAAAATAAATACTGATTACAATATTGAAACAATGTAGAACATTCTACTGGAAGAATATTGAAGCTGAAAGCAATTGAATAGTTTTAAAATCTAAAATTTACACCGTACGAATTTTTTTCCAAACCCAAAATTAGAAGAACTGACTTTAAATTCATTTGTAACACATCTTTCTCTGTTTTGCTACTCATGTTTCACCATTATGCAGCTGCATACAATTATTATACGAATATCAACTTTTTTGATATGTTGAAAGTATATTAAAGAAAATTTTTTTGTGTACTTATGCTTGTTTCCCCCTCGGTGTTATGATAGGCATAAAAGCGATATTTCAGTATGAGAATAAATAAATTCAGTCTGTCGTGATAGCTTTCATGCGATAGAAAACCCTATTTAAGCCTAGGCCTTAGTTACGATCACCACTATTTATAAGTTTTTATAGCTTCTGATCATCCTTGACATGTTCTTGATTCTTCTAACTCAGATGTGTTAGAGATGTTGAAGTAAACTGAGCGTGTACTGTGGAATTCTCATGTTGAAAGAGCTCAGAAGTAAGTGTGGTATGATGGTGGCTGGCTGTGCGCAAGAACAATTAAATATTGAAACATTTTCAAAATCAGAAGCCCCCCAAGTATACAGTGGGATAAAAAAACGTTCGTACATGTTAAAATTATTTATTTATTAAATTTCTGATGAACAAAGATAGGTTATACGGATAGAATATTTGCACACACATGCATAAACTAAGAATATACAAAAGAAACAAATAAATTATAGTAAATAATGAATTTCTATTCAATTTTAAATATTTAGGGAGGAAAAAGTATTCGTACAGAACAAATGTGTGATGTTAGATGACACGATATACGGTTTGGATAAGGTTTTCGTTACTAGAATTTTCTAGTTTGTTACAATAACTGTTATCAGTAGTCACCTTGAGATGTCAAATTACTAGCTGGTTCATTCAACACTTAGAAATCATACAATAGAGTCGTAATAATGATGAAAGTTGAAGAACTCACAAATTTTGTGAGAACTTTGACTATTGAACAGTGGAAAGCTGGCAATAATTACACGACAATATAAGAGAACCTTCGAATTCAATTTTCTACTATTGCTTCATTTATTCAAAGACATAAAATATCTGGAACTGTCGAAACCAAAATAAGATCTAGTGCGACACGCAAGATTTCCCCTAGATCCTTAAAAAATTCTAACGAAGAATTGAAAATGACGCAATGATCACCAGAAAAGAGTTACGAAAAGATTCATTAGGGACGCAATTCCACTGTTGACTTCCAACTTAATCGAATGCTTGAATTCCCAATTTGTGTATCCCAGGCCACTCTTTAGTGTGATGTGCGGGGTTACTTTTACTTGATGATTTCCCTATTGAAGTAAGTACTACCTTTCAACAGACTGGTACTACAAAAATGTCAAAATTACCAGCTTTGTAGCATTAAACCGACGAGTTTTCTTAAGAAATACATTGCAAGCAGAGTACTTTACAAAATATTTGATATTCACTCTCAACGTTTTCTTTTATTTAAGCCTTTTTTCGTTCATACTCTTAAGACTATTAAAAAGGTTATCAGTGTATCATTTTAGAGCAATTCTTTCGCTAAATCAGCAAATGGTTAGTCAGTTCAAGAGCTTGAACCCTCAGAGGGCGTCTTATTTTTTGACCACTCCACAGGCAAGATGCCTCAAATTGAAGCAATTTTCTTCTTTTACCTTCACAGCGAGCTTCGCGCCCTCCACTGTATTTATGTATTAAATATATTTTGCGACTACAACATCGTTAAATCACGTGTTCGTGTAGCCTGTATTGTTTAAGTTGTAAAGAACGATGTGTAATGCCTGACAAATTGTACTCAAAATTCATCTTTCCTATTAAGCTTTTGTAAAAAACTCGTTTTGCAAGTTTTAAGTGTAATGTATTTCGAACGATGATGTTTTATAGTCTTGCGTAGCAATAGAAGACCCTAAGCTCATTGTCCCCAGAAAGACATACGTTGCTCTTCTGTTTTGTTTCTTGTGGTTTCACTAATTAGTCCCATTAAGAGCTGTTGAAGGGCGTCTTACTTTCAAACTTGTGAAGTATCATAGCCTTGAAAAAATAAGATGACACAAAATTGAACAGAAGTGTACAATCGAATACATTCCGAAAAAGGTTGTACGTTCAAAACGTGCTTCTCTCATCTGGTCGGAGATTTTACGTAAAGAGCTGTTGATGAAAGGGAAAATAAACGCATGGGGATCCACACAGTGAAGGCGGTTAAGTGATTGATGTGATTCGGAGCGAATTAACTAAATAAATGAAACATTAATGCTTCAAACGCTCACTTTACTTCAACCACAGTGCAATTAGAATTACTCTTACAACGTCCAGAAAATGCTTGTACTTTACTGTACTGGCCTTACCCGGTGAAGGCTGCGTGCGCTGACAGAGCGATTGGCTTGCGTAGTGCAGGGTCGGTTCCTAACGCTGGCTTAACGATTAATCAGTAAGAAACAAGGCATGCACGCCTGCTCTATAATACTCCCTGTGGTCGGGAACAATTGGTGCACAGTTAGGAAAACATTCCGGTATTAATGTTTCGGAAAGCATTTCGAAAATCAAGCTTTTATCTTTGTTTCGTGAACTTTTTAAAAGTACAATATAAAACGTTGCGAGTATAATGTATGAGTAAAATTTATAGTCTTTTCGCCTGTGTATCAAGTGTTTCTGATCAACGCCAAAACTTGTATGCACTAACGGCTTTCGATAAGAGGGAGACAGGTTTTAGAAGCTGAAAATTTGAAAATCTATTCAATATATAATCTTGACAAAAAAGAGCAAATTAATGCATATGGAATGATATTAAGCGTTACTTAAAATTGGGGAAAAATAACATAGGTGGGCATTTTAAATTGTATTAGCTGACGGAAAGTTCTGCAAAATAGTTCTTGGTTTCATATTTCAGGATTCAAAGGTGAAGATGTCATCTTTACCCGAGAAACAAACTCTTGATGAAGTTTCACTTTCGTTCATCAGAAATCTTACTGCGTTCGCCGGTAACTGAAAAGAGATTTGAAGCATATTTTATTTAACCTTTCCTGCTCATAATTCCCTCAGTCGCCAGTCAGTGACTTTCTAGAAAGCATTGGTTTCCACGGCGAAAGAGAAAGACAGTCGTTGTTGGGTAGCACGCATACAAATCGAATGGGAAATCCTGTAATCTTTAACCTAAGAAGAGTAAAGCCATTTTTAAAATAAGTTGTCATGCCACCATCATTCAATGTATTTTGGAAAGATTATCCTTTTGATATTGCAGAAAATCTCAAGATATGTCACTTGGATTGAACATATGACTCTGCCGCGACGTCTTGACTTTTTCTATGAAAGTCTCTCCATTGAGTAACAAAATGAACAACCTTAGCACAGTGAGACTTCCTGGGATAATCAGAATCTGAAACTAAAAGTAGTTTCTCGCACCGCACTGGGAAGTGTTGAGACTACGCTTGAACTCATGCAAGAAAATTAAACAAAAATTTTCTTTCCTCATGTACATAATTAAGGAATCGTATGGTTTAGTAACGTTTCCTGGAAAAAATAAGTAGGAAATTATTATAGGAACCAAATCAAATATCAAGTATGCTGAAGTTTGCTTGTAATACTATAAAAATGTCATGATAATATTTCATTTCATACCAGCATTCCTGAAATGGACGGTATTTTCCAAACAGACTAATACATGGAAATGAGTTTACAAAACCAACTAGAAACTTCCTAATAAACCCGAACTGTAAATGAATTTCAGGATTTAAACGCTAACGCACTGCGGACAACATGGTGTAACAATTAATGAAAAATTATTTACTTTCACCAAATTTCCATGTTTATAAGCTGCGTTGTGTCCACGGGACGATACAGTGCGGTCATATGCATTCGTACTGGATGTTATATTTCCGTCATTAATTTTTTTTAAATGTGTCCAATTAAGGAGAAACATAACCTTCGAACTGTCTGTACTGATTTTAAGGTTGAGTAACATGAATTTTGTCAATTGATGAATGTTTTTTCCATACATTTATTTTCATGACATAGATATTTCCCTCGTTTAGCTTTAAAGACCTTGGGCAATACTTAATTATTTATTACTTCACATCTTCGCGTCACGGATGAATAAAAGTACTCAAAACTGTTAGAATTTATTGACAAATAGTCCATAAATGCGTATAAATGAATAATAGCAAAAACTAAATTAGTTAAAGTATTAATGCAAAGCTCATTTGGTTTCTTGAAATGCATTCTTAAACATTTAAAAATTAATTTGGCACAAAAATAAATATTCCATCAATGTTGAACTCTAGCTAACTATAAAGAAGCATAAAATATTAAAGACATTTCAGCTGACATTTAGTCAACATAAACATGTACAGAAAATCCTACATAAAGCGTAAATAGTTCAATTTAAACATCTGCGACAGTGCAATGTAAATGACGTTTCTGGTTGGCTCGGCTGGAGGCATAATTGTATTTCTTTCCTGCATTTTTACTAAACAGCCCATTTTTCGTTTCCAATGAGGCTCATTACTTGACTTGAATTATCGTCCGGGATAACCAACTAGTCATGGAAAATATTAAAATTATCTTCTTAGGTAACCATTTCAAGAATACGTTAAACTGTTGCAAACATGGATAAGATAAAAACATGTTTATTAGATTCTACGGTCTCAAATGCTCTTAAACGGTCGGTTGTGCAGGAGGATGCAACGTTCGAAAAGGGATTTGTGCTCATGTGCCGACCTTATGGATTGGGGCGAGAGCAACAAGAGAAGTACGCTGGATGCCGCTTGCGCAAGGCTTACTGGCCACTCTTCCTCTCGGTCTTGAGGATGGGCACTTCCCTCTCCGAAGGCTTCGGGGGCTCCGGGGGCTGAGAAAACAAGATATGGTTTCAATACACGTGCCATCAAAACTGCTTAAAGTGAGTGAGGCAAACACACTTAGAAAGGGGCTAATTGAGATATTATTCAAAAAAGCTATTAACAACATACTCTTTTCTTTTTAGCTGAATTTGGAAGGAATGTAGCCGCTTGTTTCAGAAACCCATAGCTGTACATTTATGCATTATGGCTGATAGTTTTTCCATGGAAGTGAGTGAAAGAGATTTTCAGGAAAATTGGTGCATTTAAACAAGTGTTAGGTAAAACCTCTGTTGTTCAGTCGACAAGTGACCTGTAATAGACCACTGGCTAGCAATACAAGTTCTGCCTCGTAGCTATACCACGTAGCTGGCCGCCACTCTAAGCCACTACACGATCTACTAATCTTAGGACCAGCTGAAGTGGTCAAGCCGAGTCAAATGTCGATACATATAATCCGTATGCCTGAACCTGGCAAATCCTTCTCTACCAAGCACATTGAAAGTCAACACCTCTAAACAGCCTCCACTGAGACCTCTCCTCGCCTGAAGAACTCACATACAACAACAGAGCGAAGTATGAAGAAACCAGCCATCCTGTCCCCGGACAAGATATCCACAAACAGCCTACGCTCTGCGAAGAACTTTAAGCGCTCTTACTCTTTCCGCTCCAGTTCTCCACGAGTAAGATGTCCGTATGCCATAACTCGACGTTAAGACGTGAGCGACAAAGAAAAAAATCAACTTATGGAATACTTAAATACCAAAAAGTAAGCTATTAAACTCATTCTGCCTATATTTGCCTTTTCTCCTTCCTGTTGGCTTCCTCAACCGTATTTTTCTCTCTCGGACATTCAGTTCGAGTAAGACGATAGAGAAAGTTATTCACTGTGTGCACGGTGATGAAAAATATCTGAGGGTTGGAGACTGAAGGATAATTTACAGAATAATATACGTACAAAGTCAACTTTTTTCTGCCGTATGTATGCGTTATTACGCATTTACCATAATAAACATTAATTCATTTAGCTTATGATAAAAAATTTGTTAACTAGAGTCTGGTTTTCAAGCACCGTCTGCGGCTGCGACCCCTGAATTTTCAGCAAATCCAACTCCAATTTCTTGACTTCGACTCCGACTTCTCGATTCCAACTCTGACTTCACAATCGTTGTTTTTAATTGTACTTCCAGTTTCCATACAAGTGCAAAACTCGATAATGTTTAGCATCTGGTTTCAAAACGGAATACGAGGCTTTAAAATGGCTCCTTCTCTGCTTTCTGTTTTCTGTAATATAGTCTGTTTTATGTTTTCGTAGTTTTTCAACATAAAAGCTAGGAGAACAATACTGTAATCATCGGCCCGCAACTTAGGCTTGCCTGTTACTCAGAATTTGAACAGCACAGCTTTGAGCACTTTCAAATTAGACTCTCTAGATCATTTAATTTAATTGAAGCGTAATTCAATAAATGAGGCTGTTTTCCTGAGAACATTGCGAACCGTGTTCTCTGATTATTCGGATTTCATAGGAATAATAGCACTTAAGGGTCAAAAGAAGTGTTCAGCGGTCTGAGGATGCGTTCATGATTGTTGAGAGCGTAGGGGCCTGACCTTACGAGGCGTCTCCACGGTGAGCACTCCGTCAGGAGACAGCGACGATGTCACCAGCTCGACCATGGCGTCGTCAGGCAGACGGTATTTCCTGGACAGTGCAAAGTGCAAGAATAAATTTCAAATTTCTTGCCGTGTTGTACTTCAAAACTTGGCTACATATAATGAGAAAACTCTCGTATAATTTTTAGCATATAGTGCAAGGTGCACTGCCTTTTTCCTTGAGTTAAGCAAAGTTCATTTACGGGGGCCCGTTCAAGAAACTTCTTTCGTTAGAATGTATTTAAAGAAGCTCTATGTATACCTATCTAAATTTCAGGGTCTAACTGACATTGTCCTGAGTATCTTAGATGCCAAACTTTAAGTAAACGTCAAATTTCGTGCGTTTGACAAGTTCATTTGACCAGCTCTGTTTTTCCGGTTATGTAATTTCCCTGCCTTTACATACATCATATGGAAAATAGACGAGACTGCGTGGCTCAACAAATTTTGAATCAGGTCGCACTTACAACAAAATCCAGCACTTCAAACATTTTACCGTCGAAAACTTTCAAAATTTTTACCACTCCCAATTGTATAGAAGGGATCCATGAATATCGATATCGTTGATACCAAAATACATATTTTTGGTGGACACCCTGTATAAAACACGAAACTTTCGTCTACGCAATGATTAAAATTGCCAAATTGCCTTTTTCGTCAGGTATTTATAATAATCAACTTAACTCTGTTAAAACACGACAAGAGAGTCAGACTATTGACTTCTTTTACTCAGCACTCCACCCCATGCTTTGCAACTGCCGTGCAATAAATAACCATGTATTTCTCTATTTACCAGTACTACATACGTAGGTACATGTCAATTTTTAAGGCACTGACGAGACCATTATGTAACAACGGAAGAAGCACACACGAAATAATTTGTAAATTTCATACTTGCCCTACTTGTTGGTGTCTAAATTAAACTGAGTGCATCAGTCATGACGCCTGGCTGACCTGATGAAGTGTCTGGAAATGATGCCATGCTCGTCGGCCCGTTCCTCGTGCTTGCCCTCGACTTCGAGCAGCTGTCCCTCCTGACTGACTCTCACCTTGAGCTCGTCAGGTGTGAACTGCGGCACTTCTATGCTCACCTGTAGTAGGACACCACCACCCATCATTACTTAATGGCAGCTGCACCTCACCTTACCTCAAGAAACTGTTGCATACATGGCTTCACTCAAGTTCCATAATGTAGGAATAAAAAATTATATTTGGTTCGTAAAAATTATCTTTCCCTGAAATCATGTAGCGTTTTCAGACGGGTTCAGCGACTGTTGAAGAAAAATATGTACGTATGTACCCGTGTGTATATATACAGTATACATACGTATGTACAAATATGGCTTCAAATAAATAAATAAAATAATCAAACAAATTATTCTAGAGACATTTTATCTTATGTATGCCACATTAATAATGACAGCAGTGAGCGTTGTCGCAAGTTTATCAACATAATAATTCATATACTCAATCATTCATATAACAATACTACGAAACAGAAATTTCGTGGATTACCACAAAGCTAAATGCCTTTCCCTACTCCCATCCTAGATCAAAACCAGAATGGCATCACATTATGATTCACTCAATTAACATGTAATATGAGGACTGGAATTCAGCAGGCATCCGTTTAAGTTACGGCCAACTATAAAGCCTGTTTACCAGACACGTTGCAAAGCTGTGTATTACTGCATGCGAGGTAATTCAACGTTTGCTGTTCCCTTTTACGTTCATTTTATATATTTTTAGGGAAATTGTTTTAATAACTCTCAATTCTGTTCGAATATTGTTTTTCTTTCAAAATATTCAAATCAAAAGCAAGCCAAACATCACCAGACTTTCGTTTATCCAACAAAACTGAAGGATACCCAAGACATTGACGTTTACAAGTTGAAAGTATGTTCAAAAAACTTTTTAGAATTTTATCTGATTTTTGCCCACGTAAGCACTATTTTTAATTGGTTTTACTAAGCACAGGGTTTCTGACTAGGAAAACTACAAAGATTCCTACACCAGCCTGATGGATTAATGTAGAACTAATGACCAAGCAATCCATGGTGCGTCATTTATCATGTATCGTGAAATTTGTAATCTATTCTATTCCCTAGCTTTGTTCTGCTAGCTACGATTGGCGAAAAGCCACAAATGTTTTTAATAGAAAAAGATGTTGAAATTGATCACATTTCAATTGCACTGTAGTTGCAAAGTGATAAATACCTATAAATACTTTTGGTGAATGAAAAAATAAAAAACAATTGAATGATCAACCAGTGAAATGGTTTTAAGCCATCTTGTCTTAATTTAAGATGTAAATATGTCCTTGTCGTTGCTTGGTGATGGTTGAAACTAATCGCCTGTTGCGCCTGTCATATATTTAACAGTCATATATTTTCTCGCACAAAGTACAACAGGAATGGTGGTTCTCATGGTAAATTTTTCCATTCATCATACATAAATAGCAATTGAAAGTAAAATAACATGTTAATTGCTGCTAATACTAATGCTGAAAATACACTCATTGGTAACTTTCTATGAGAGAAATGACTTATCACTTATGTTTGCCGACTGGATCAGAGATTATTTCCATCCCAGAATGAAGGTCAAGATTATGCGTCCAGTCAAAACCCCATTCAAAAAACCAAGGAGCAAAAATAGATTCATATAGACCATTTTAAACTGAAATTATTCATGCAATGTTGTTGGAATGTACTATTCTATTTCTGGCAGCTGTTCAATTTCTTACGGAGAATTTTTCAGGCGTGGGGTTGATGCTGGACACACCGGACTTCTGTACAGGTCCCCGCCTGCTGCGGTGGTACAAGCTCGATGTGCCCGCATTTGTGTCCTCTGGGAACAATCCTCCGCCAAAGCTCTGGGAAATAAGTATACCTGATAAAGTGAGTGAAAATGCGATCATACATTACAAAACTAAGACAATAAATACATTACAAAACTACAATGGACACTTGACTTTAGAGTTCAACCTACGAGACTAATTAGGTTCATCTGTTTTGAAATTCCCCTTCAAATTTCGCTTTCTCTCTCCTAATTGATTAAAATCATTAACCATATCCATCCGACCTGAAGATCACATTAGATGGAGTGATACATAATTTTTTAAGCATGCTGTTAAACGATGCCGTGCGTGGATCCAGTTGAGAACAGGAACCTGCTAAGCAGTCAAATGGACGACTTCGGTCAAATTAAGTTATGCTGATCGTAAGTAAGATATTAAAAAAGTCTGTTCTATGTTGCAAATTGCTAAAATAAATTAAACAGACGCTGCTAATCTCTATACTCCTATCAACTTTGCCACTTGAGTGCAAACCTTAATCAGTCGAAACGGTCTCATTCTTTATCGTAATAATACCTGTCCTCATTTAGCTCGATTACCTCATAGCTAAAATATTCAACTCTTGTTTGAGGTATTGCTTCAACCTTCATAATGTCTTAGACTTGTTCCTTCGGATTTTTGTTAAGGGGACTACAGAAACATTTACAGAATCCTTATAGAAGTTGAGTGACGCTCGGCTTGCGTCTGTGATGCTCTAGTCGATGAATCGAGTCTCTACGCAGGACTCAATTTTCTCCTGCTTGAGACACAGAAAATCACGCAGACCATTTCCTCATCATCAAGCTCATCCACCGTCCTTACGAGCCTTTACCTCCAGTTGTGATCCAGAAGCTTGGGAACAGCCGCAGGTAGCATTATCAATAGTATTAAGACGTTAGTACGAGGAATTTAAACCCAAATGACAATACATGTACTGTACATAGACTGTATGGAAAATTAAGTTTATTCTTCAGTTTTTTTATGGTCTCATATTAACATCACAAAATATGTTAAGAGTTATATCTTGATAAATGATTTTTCGTGTTTTAGGTTTTTTCTTCTCCGGCAAACACAATGAAATTGACCGTACAATTGAATGTACAAAGCACTAAATTGTGTTGAAAATAAAAGCGTAATAATTGAAAAGAAACTATATTTTATGTTAAGTAGAAAACGATATATCATAAGGAATTTTTAATGAATACGGATTTAGCAATGAAGAACGTAAAGAATGAGGAAAGAAATTTCCAGCCATAAAATTAAGATCTATGAGGACCTTTTAGTAGGAATCTCCAATAATGGAAGAAACGTAAACATTCTGCATACAATGGTTTCATAGTTTGAAATAACAAATCAAAATGCCAGTTTCTTAAAGTTTTTAACTTAGACGCATTTGTGTTCTATTTACACCCGATATTCTTTTGCATTCGAAAATGCATAAGCAAATTTTGTCTCCAAAATAACAGCATGTTCTGCTGATGCTTTGCAGTCTCACTTCCTGCTTTGTCTCTCGCTCACCCTCTGACAAATTAGACAGCAGAGACATATTCCGTCACACCCTGTCGTAGGGACGTGATCACACAGTGTATCAACATCCCCTGCCCCGGCCCGATGTAAACTAATATAAATGAGTGGCCTTACATGATGCTATTGAGGAGCATCGAATATTTTAATAGATGTCTTCGAAATAGTGTGCCCTAAGGAAACGAATGATGTGCTTTTATAACAAAAAAGTAGATGATGTCAAGTGCTTCAGAACATAAAAATGTTCTTGCACGAAGATAGCAGTTACAATGACTATCAGGAGATTGCTTCCTGAAATTCAACTTAAAAAGAATTCTGCTACTTTGCGACTACCTTCTGTCTTTTTTGTCAATGCATGTGTGTGTTGGTGTCATACACATCGCCGAACAGCCGTTAGTCAGTTTCAATCGCAAAATTTTGCGTAGACTACAACATAAACTATTGTCACTTATGGTTGCATTCATTTTTTGTATTCTAAATATCATATGTAATATACAGAGGCCCGTAAATCCTAAGTATCGTATATAAGCCATACTAATAATAAATAACACGTCAATTAAAAAGTATTTTGTTATGGGGAATCACTTCGTTCAATATTTGATGTCATTTGCTTTCACTGAATGTAGCTAGTTATGAGCAGAACAAAACATTAGCATTAACATATTGAGGACGATTACTAACACTAACACACAAGCAAGATATCTGAAATGATGTTCACTATATATAATGGAGTCATACTTGCCAATTTCCAATTTAGGACGTTTTGCTATATCACATGAGGCTTTGATGATATCTATATAAATATATGTTTCCATGTATGTATTCTACATTTTTACATGTACGAGTATGTATTTGATATTAGTATACTTCAACTAGTAACTATACAGATATAACCAGATGAAGTAAGTATATGTGTCATAAGACACATACTCTATACTCTCTCATACTCTCATTCATATTCTATGTAGGAATAAGTGTTCTGGTGAAACGTCTTTTAGCGAGTGAATTGCCTTGAGACAATGTTTAACACACGTCAATAGTTGATGTCGTAAACCTCACGAACAATGATTGATAAGGACGAACAGTCTACGTAATTTAAATTAGCCTGTTTCAATTATCTTAGAACTGAGATACCAAAAAATCCACTGAACATATTTTACTTATCCGTATACCTTATATTAAGAACAGGAGGCCTTCCTTATCACACCAACGGATCTCTTTTCACTCACCTCTGAAGTTGCATTGTGATCACTAATGCCATCAATAAATTATCTAATAGGCTTGAGTTTTATGTCCAATTTAAATTGTAAAATAGGAAGCAACTGATGTTACTGATGCATGTATTAGATTTCCACGTAACGTAATCTCAAATTCATGGAAACTATTCTTAACTCAGTTCTCTCCTGTGACGTACAGTTGAACCTCGTATAAGGTTGGGGATTCGGACTGAAATTTTTTTACCTCATCTTAGAGGGTACCGTATATAAGAGGTTCAGTCATTCATCATTTTCTTTTCTTTAATATATGCTTTATGTTACACTTTACTTGTTACCTCTTGTTCCAGAAAATTAAAAAAATAAAACGGGGTGACTGATATACATCCTCCCTACTTTAAACGAATATTGGTGACAAACCCTACACGAGAAACACCTTGTATGAGTGCACCATATACGAGGTTCAGCTGTACCTGGTCGAAGAGCTTAGTGGGCACATTGCCCTCCCATACTGGTGTGGGGCCAGAGTTGCGGCTGCTGCCCCCAGCAGGACGATCTCCCCAAAAGTCACGCTCCAGGTCACGGAAGAAAGGGTCCCGGCACAGCAGTGGGATGTGACGACTCATGTCGACGTTCCCTGGACGAGACACAAATGCACCTGCTATGTCAACAGCTTCTTTTACTTTCCTCTGTGTTAGCTCTCAGTGTGGGTTACAACAGATCTGCACAATAATTTGATTAAGAGACCTAATCTATGAAACTATTTAATGAATTAATAGAACATGCATCTACCTTATACAAATTAATCAACAGTTTAGGATTAAATACCTTCTTATTTGAGTTGATTCTGATGTCAGTAAATAGTTCAGTCAGTATTGAGGACATACAAACTCTTCTGCGAGGCCAATCGAATAAATTATTAAATTAAAATTCAAAGTACGGTATAGCGAGTAAATACAAAAATTTTGAATGCTACATTGCAATAAATGCGACATTTAATTCACAATGATGCAAGGTATGTTAATTATTAAGTTTGACACCAAGGATTTGAGATGCAGAAAGCATAGTTTTGTACTTTGGGTATTTTTTCAAGCTCTGAGTTTTACAGGTACAGTCAAAAGATTCGATCGATGTAACCTTGAAGTCAGACAGTGTATACGTAGTCTCCATACGCAGCGCAGTCTATTTACTTTCCACGATTGAAAGACTAAATGTTTGAAAATAATTCTGAAACTATGAATTGGTGTGTCACGAAGATACATTACATACCCCAGTAAAAGTACAAGGTTGTTATTTAACGTCTTTTGTTCCGTCAGTAAACGGTAAGGAAACCTGATCAGTATTTTTTAATCTCAGCTCTGCACGTCTAATCTACACTAGCATTTCCTAACAACATTCCTCTCAACCTTCAAGTCTAAGATCGCCTTGGTCCCATACACTGACGTTACTTTTTGTCTTCGAGTGACTATATGGATGTCAATCTCATCATTCACAGACTGAATTCCACATCCCAGAGCCCTTTCAATATTCTTCAGTCAATTTATGAAACACTTCAACAAAATTGCGTTTCAACAACGCAGTAACAGTATTCCTTGTATGAAATTATCTGGGTTAGTCATTGTAGAACGAATTGCTTCGTCTTGCGTACGTGTGATTCTATGTCTATGCATGCAGTAGAAAAATATTTTTTTCATTATTTAATACTCTTTTCATATGTTACAAAAATATATGTAGTATATTGTGTGTTCATTTGTTTTTCTCTTAGAAATTTGAGTTTGAAAGGTAAATTTTCTAAAATATAAAAAGTACTAATAACGATTGGTTGCAAATTTCACGATACAGCGATAAATTGATCATATGACATTCAATAAATTTAGCTAAAATAATGAGAAAGACCCGCAATATAATGAAACCGGAATCAGTTGAGCGTAATGAAGTGATGGATGACTGTATAGATCTACATTTAACGTTAAGTTGCTGATTAAAAATGTGAGTGAGATAATAACTCTTATCACAGCTATTGAAGAAATGACTTGTGAAAGCTCTTCCGGAACAAGAATCTTCCGGTTAAAGGTAAAACACTGGAACTTCAAAAAGGTTATGACTCAGCCTAACAGAAATATAGTAGGTGTAATTAATCTTTGACACCACTATGCTACCTCACCATCCATATTTGCTAGCTATGTTAGAATAATGTATTTTCGAAATATTCCGTTCATTTTTTCCATTTCCTTATAGCGTCATATTAGTGGGTTCAACTCATCAGGAAATAAAATGACCTCGTATAGAAGTAACTATTGTTTTTGCATGATTTATCTCATATTTTCTACGCTTTGTAGGCGCACTTATTGACAGAAAGAAAAGAAGAAAATTATACCTGAACTCCAACCCATCAGTTCACCAAGAGATACCACAGTTTTCATTCCAGCGGTAATTACAGTAAGTGTGCAGTACATTAGTCAGCCTAATTTCCTACAAGTTCAGTGCACCTGAACCGAAAGCCTGTTAGCCTGTTTTTCATTAGTGAAAATTAGCTTTTCCACAGGTCTAAGGTTCGTTATGGCAATGTTTTGGCGGGTTGTGATTGCCTTTGGATTTCGACACGCGGTAAAGCTGGTCCTAGCGCTCACCCCCCGACCAGCCTCGTCACCGCAGACCAGACAATCATCAGCGAACCGAGTGTTCCACGAACAAATGAGGCGTTAAATCTTCATTCTCAATCTGTTTTTAATTTTTTATTATTTTAATTGCTGAATTAAGTTCAAATTCATTCAAGGACGAAAGGGAAAATCCTATCTGAGGAGTTGCTTTTAAACTAAAGGGTTCTAAATGGTAACTTCATCGCACTGCAGCTATACTGTGACTGCGTTTACACTTTAATGTATTATTAATAATTAGAAACTGTAATTAAATTTTGGACCCTGCATTAATCTAAGGATCTATTGGGACCCCGTTCAGGACACTGAGTGAAATTGGAATATATGCTGCAGTTGGTGTTTCTTGCACGTATGCTTTATCTGATAATTGATTTTAACAGCTGTGGGAATTTGTATGTGATAAATTTCTCAGCATGGTGGATGACAACTTTTATTTTCCTGTTATGTCGGTTCCATCCAGCCTGAAATTTATTCTAAGCTCCGTACAACTTTATTTTGGAACCTTGTTTATAGAAAGTAAAAGACTGTTGTATTGTTACAGCAGAGAGTGGCTTTGTTACTGACTGTCTAAAATGACGAATAAAATGTATACCATTCCTCAGAATTATGGTGGAAATTGAAATTTTATGCTCATAAGTCCTATAAAAATTTATTACAGAAGCAGCCCGTCGTCACAAATAAATTTATTTTATTTATTATTTATTGTGCCTAATTCGAGGTCATCACCAATTTTGCATAAGCTCGTTGGAAGGAAAGAAAGAGATGTCAGGGTACCTCAGATTTATGTGTGTACTGATAATTTAACAATAAAAAAGAAATATTACTCATTTCATTTGCATATGAACTCGAATCGTCTTGCTGTCGACCTGTTAGGTCTAGGAACTCTAAGTTTTCCCTTCCTTCATACATCCAACCACATGTGGTTACTCTCTACATCTAGTACTGTATCTTTTTGTACTCTCAAGTCTGAGATAAACTTAAGAATAGAGAAGTTCTTCGGACCTCAATCGATATTTATAGTAACAAAATAACAACAAAACAATCAAAGAACGATTGCACGACACAATAAGAATCAATGACTTGATAACTGCTTTTGTTCCAGCACCGAATAATGTGAGAGGCCATATAGTCTTTTACACACATCATGCTCGTTTGTATTCCGAGAATAATATGAAAACTGAAATTGTCCTATTACTGGATTGAAATTACAAATCAAAGTTCCACATAAGTTGATTGCTTATGAGAACATTAAATTTCAATTATATTTTTACGATTTTAGAGAAAAATTCGGGCTATAACCGCTGAGCCCGGGTTGAGCACCTTTAAATCATGTCAAGAGAAAGTTTCCAGCAAATAATCTTTTCTGACACATGACATTTCTAAGGAGCCTGAGGTAGTGGCAGCAAATTATGCTACGTTCCTGAACTTAGTGTTAGTAGAAATTAAAACTGCATGGAAATACAAGTATACTTCATCAAATTTAATTCACCAGTTTGACCTAAAACTCGAGTACTTGACTCCCCACTCAGCAAGTTTATTATTAAACACAAGTGAGAAATGTATAATGCGATGTCAATGTAATTATAGTTGTACTTCGTGGACCTATTTTTGCCTATTAGTTCGTCATTCAAAATTGTTGCTTGTGCATTTGTAGAATAAAATTCACTAACAATTTTTAACAATACGGTAGACTGTACTGATATTATACCCTCATGTTATGCGCTATCATTATGTACTGACATTATGCACTTATATTTTTCATTCATACGAGTACATGTAGAATTCATCCTATGCATTCATATCATGCACTGACACTGTGGACAGGTGTTATGAACTAATGACGATTTACAAGTAAATATTAAACTCCTCTCCAATGTCAATACACTATTAACATTCGCTTTGACTTGTCTACACAGAGGCTTCAACAACTTGTTTAGAAATTCATTCCTCTACGACGGCAGAGTTGATGTTTGGACTCAGCCAATAGGAAACTTCGATAAATAAATTGCACTACGCGATATGTCCCAACTGCCTCATACAAATATAATACCACCCACATGTAATATGAAATGCAGCGAATATAAAATAAGAATCTGAGGTCCTGCAGCCTACTCACACATCCCTACAGTCCGGAACTCACACATCCCTACAGTCCGGAACTGAGAGCCTGCTTGTGATGAGAACTTCGATGTTGTAACTTGGTGTCTGTACAAATTCCTTAGAATGCCTGGAAAATTTTGAGTTATAGCAAGATGACGATCGTAAATCATATAAGATTAGTTCTTTGCTAGTCTCTCCGTATGCTAAAAGTATATTAGTACGAATTACTGAAGCGATTATAACCAAACATGAATTATAGGTATGGAGAAAGTGAATGATGTTATAAAAAGTATATTGATATGAAAAATGGGCTTCACTGTCTCTTAATGGTGGTAAAAATTTAGAACATCAAATCAATAACATTTTAAATAGCAGTTACAGCAAGTTTCACGGCATACTTGTGTCGGAGAGGGCAACTCTACTAAAAAATCAGTCGTAGAAGAGAAGTCGGTCTCTCAAATGTTCTCAGCAGTGACCGGGAAAATTTTAATGACAGTTTATTGTTTGTATCAATAATTGTACTAGCAGTGGCGGATGAGGACGAAAACTTTTTAAATTTAAGTTAAGAACTGAGATATTTTCAACAGTTTAATACTCTGAAATAATGAAAGCATTTGGCATTTCATATAGAAAGAATAACGGCAACACAACAATCAGTTCAATCTTTAATTCTTCGCTCCCAGATCTAGGTTTTCTTTTTGAACTTATCACCGAGTCCAGCCCTAGGTTCAAACGATGATATGAGTGTGGTGATGAAATAAAGGAGTGGAATCTAACGAGGCTATAGCCGTCATGAGGAAGAAAAATTATGGTGTATGTTCCCAAGCTCTTTTTTTCAATTTCTGTAACGAAAAAGTCATAGCTTAGCTTTAACAATTATGAGCTCCGTTTACATTTAATAATAGTAATAATAAAAAAATATTCATAATAGTCTTAGCAAAATTAACAGTGAATGAATATTTTAGTACTGAATTGTAAGGAGTTCAAGCAAATAATGAATGATTACCATCCATCGTTTCAAGAATATGCTAAAACAACAAATTCCCTAAAATTTCTTTGGAAAGAAAACTATATGAACTCACACAGAACTGTAACTTATTTTTTCTTTATTAGTTACTGCTGCATTACCTTTTTTCCAGCAACGCAATTTTTTCAAATAAATCGTAATGTTATCTACAACTAAAGAAATAATAAGTTTAAATGGGCATTCTCAGTACTAACAAAAGTTTTTGACGACATGTCATTCATGAAGGACGTGGTGCAGTTTTGCTTATGGAACGCCACAGAACTCCACGCAAACCAAACATTTGCTGCTTGAGCGAACGATCTCTCTGGTTGTTCAGCAATCATTCAATTGTCTTCCAAATGGTTAATGATAAAGTACGGTGAAGCATATTCGACCTCTTCATTTTTACCTTGCCACCCTCATCCAATGAAGACTGAAAGGGAAGAAAACCTAATGAACTCACTATCTTGATGATTGCAATTATTAACATGCAGCTCAACAATTTGTGAAGCAATTTTCACATCATAGAGCGATTTGCAGCTCTCAATGTAAGAACAAAGCCACAATAATTACGCTAGCTTCATGAACGCTCTTAATATCATACAGCTGGACAATTTGCGGAGGACTTATCATGTCTTGGAGCGATGAGCAGATCTCCATGTGAGAGAAATGTTTGGCAATGCAAGCAGAAAGCAGCCAGCGGAAACGGGAAAGGATGGAAGCAAGGATTCAGGAGAACAGGGCCGTGAAAATTTGTTTGCTTGGCCTCTTAATTGAATCGCCATTGTTGATGAACGGAAGTTGTCGAGTGGGTATTACAGCATTGTAGAACACATGACCGAGCTTTCATAAATACGAAAAGGCAGACTGTGAGAGAAAAAGCCCATCAAACCCAAAAATGAATTGCTAACAATTGAATTTCAAAACGTGGAATGAAATTCCTGATTGGTAAACTTATTCCTAGTGTTGTACCGTATCTACAGTAGCAGACGCCGTGTGAGGCCGATTCCGAATACTGTGACTTGTTTTTTTTTGCGAGACTTGGATGAGTTTATTGAAAGCTTCGTTAAAAAATATGCATTAAAGAAAATCTACCGAATGGACATGACTAGAAAATCTGTGAAGTCTTGATTAGCTCTGCAGGAATACGCCATGAGCTTGAGGCACATAACCGTACAGAAAAAATATTCAACTGGATTGTTACACTTGGAAATTATTTTTGTTATTTTTTTACTTAACATCTCACGAATAAAATACGAAAATAGCTTGAGAAATTTTTTGCAGTCGCAACAAGATGGGATCACTCATACTCGTACATGCATTCAATGGAAAATTATTTATCCTTTCGTGACGGCAATCAAACCAAGTATCTTACATTATTTTTTAAGAAATTTTTATGCAGCATTAACTTTCATGACCTGAACTATATAAATTTCTTTCAAGTTTTTTAGGAAATTTCAGCTAAGAACACAAAAAAGGAAATCTATCAAGCATTGTGTATTGCCGTCAGTTACGAAGTGCGGCGCTTGTTTAAAACAATTTCCTGTGAAATATTTGATGATTGATAAAAAGTAACCACATGAACGTTAGTCCTAAAAATATTCGCTTCGCAGATTGAAGGTACTCGATTTTTCTTAACAAGAGTACACTTCCCAAAATATTAGTTTAAAATGAAACTATAGACGCAGACTGGAAAATTAGCCCCCAAGGAACGTCATACTGTAAAACAGAATCTGTGGATGCTGTTGAACTACAGTTTACGATATAAGATCTAAGCTGCAGTGTGTTTTAGACACAGTATTAAGAAATTCATCACTATCAATTTCTATTCCATGATGTTTTTTAAACACCCAAAAGTTCAAAAGTGCTTTCCGAAATGTGAATGCAATGGTTAACAGATTAATGATCAACAGGTAACATTTTGATTTATGGATTCATCGGTTATCACCTTATCAGACAAAAGACTCATCGCCGACAAGGTTATCGTCATCGATTGATCTGTTTTCGTGATACATTTTTTCGTTCTCACATCCACTGCGCACTACTAGCCCCGTCAATTAAACGTTACTTGGTATTGCTTTGTAAAGCACGAACTTTGGGAGACATGTTTTCATATTTTCCCATCGCAGTTCAGCCCATTTTCTCTGAAGATTGTCTTTCAAGGAGACAAGTATGTGGTTATGAGCAATAACCTATTTCACAGACGATGCTACACATTAACGTCTGCTGCCTATTGCTGGATTCAAAAGGGAGATTAATCAGTTTATTGTAGAGCTACAGATTTTTAATTGATTGTGCTTAGTTCTAGTTGCTGATTGATTTGAAACTACTCTCTTTACACTATTATCTATCCCTTTGTTTCTCACTTACTAGGTTCTAAAGTAATCTCTGTCAATTAATTTTTTTCCTACGTAGATTCATCTTCACCAAAGCACTTGTTAATCAACTGTTTCCCTCTACAATAAAAATCTCTCTTTTCCCTATTCTTGGATACTTATAAATGATTCTTTACACATTGTCTTATTAATTGAAATGCAAAAGTAACAGATATGTCATAATAATAACAATCGTTTGCTCTCAAATACACATTATTTCTTTTTAATTCATCTTGTTCACGCATGACAGTATTGTTAACATCAAAACTAAAATTAGAACCATCATATTGATGAGCGTTCAAAATTATTGCCAAAAATCCCGTTGCGTGGGAGAACGTCGCAAACATCACCGTCCCGTGTAGCTATACTACAGAATCATCACATTCAAAAACGGTGCTCTGTAGATGAAGCACTTAACATAATTAACGAACATTGACTCTTATGAGCAGCTTTTTAGTGAACTCAGTTCTCTCCAACACTTTGTTGCGTGCGAACAAGTTAAATCAGTGCATGAATGAACTGTAACCTTTCAAATTAGATTTAGCCGAATAATGGTATCTGGATTCTCTTTACATGATCAGGCTAGATCAAGAGATGAATGTTTCCCATCAGTGGTGAAGTTTTTGCATTACGAGTAAATTTAAATTCTTTGTGCCATCGAAAACTTATACGTGCTCCATATGCTTTCATGCTAAAAACTAGGAGGAAAAACAGGTGTGCGGGGTTCTTTCAACTCGCACAGCAATTGGGAAACACAAATGCACTGAAATTCGTAATTGTACTAACGTAGGTTGCCGTAATTCACGACATATCATAAAATACATTTCAGTATAAACCTATGAAAATCAAATTTATGTGATCACAATTCAAGACAATACAAATATTTAAACCCTTCCATAACCGAAAACCAATACTTAAAAATTGTTTTACATAGGCACTCTTGAACCTCGATGACTTAAGAATTCTTCTATAGAATTGTTTTTACTACAGCTCCTTTTGAATCTTCGATCACCAGCTTGGTCGACTGGTGAGCGAATCTGCTTGCGAGCGGAAAGACCCGGGTTCGAATCCCGCTGCCGACATGGTTGACGCAGCTAGAAATACGGCATGGGACTTGGGTAAACAACCGAATAATTATCAAAGTAATTATCCGACCCAAGAATGGGCCAGAAGGTTCGTTCCTATAGCCTCATTCTATTCGATGTTCCTGCTTTTTTGACCCAAATGAATGCAAAATTACTGATAATAATATAACTAGTACTAGGAAGAAAATAACTATCACAGATGAAATCTTGCACTGTTCTCATAAAAGCTTGTAAAGTCGTACTCTCCAAAAATACATCACTGGATTACTTACAAATAGAATACTAAACTTCAATCTAAAACAAAGCAAAACTTTCAGAACGCTGAACGTTTTGAGAACTTCAGATCGCTTATCCTTTTATTCAGACTTTAGTCTAAAGAAATATATTCTCATAAGCTCGACTTCGTTAACCAACGCAACATTTCAACTAGATCGATCACCCTCTATTTTGTATGAGCAAAATTGACTGGTAGCCCCAACTGCACCTCAAAACAGCTGAACGGGACTTTTATAGAGAGTGGCTTGACGACTGAGTGCTAGTGGGAAGTTAGGTTACATACATGAGTCCCTCTTCTTCACAAGTTTGATGACTGCGTTCCTCTAACGCTGTAATCCCGGGAGAATTAGCACTCCTGGTGACGTACAGTACGGCCGAAGCAACGACACTGCTGGATGAGTCAATTATAAATCATTTTTATAGCATACAGAAATGTACATTTTCTTCGTTTTCCTTTGCTATTTTCTCACGATATAACTCTATATTTCACCTTCTAAGACGAGCATCTCAGTTCATTTCCTTTGTGTTGCAGCTAACATCTGATCCCTCGCTGCCTCTCTGTCGGCTGTAGCGACTGACGTTAATTATTAAGGCATCAATTTAAGTTCTTGTGGTGCTACGTAAGGTAATGTATGGTAATTTTTACTTTGAAGATTATTTCAATTGAGTAAAATGATTATTAAAAATTACATAAAAATATGCGTATACTTGTTAAATCGTCCATCAATCTCAAGTTACTCAACCTATCAAAGAGAAGATAAAGATAGATTGCATCAATCTTTATGTTTCTACCTTTTAAATAGTAAAAGGGCTATCAAGAAGCATTCTAGAAGCGTCACAATAGACAGAGTTACAGTTTCGTATATAGTACAAAAATACTATCTGTCAAAATTACAAGAGGCTGCTAAATTCTGTTTTCGCGTATAAACTCAGAAAATAATATTTTGTGATTTTCAAATATTTCAATATTTCACATGAGTCTCGGACAAAATCCTGCAATTTTCTTCAATGAACTCTACCATGGATCTCATTGAAAATGAAGATTTCGCAGTCTTGGCGGCCTATGCTTACACGAGCAACACTAGATAGTTTATGAACTCAGTAATTACACTACATAGAGTTATCATTTCTGAGTATCTGATCTCTGATTTTGCTTATGATGAGCACTTACAAATGTTTGGCGAGCCAATGACATATTAGCTAATTTGCAATAACTGGCTCGTAATTACTACCCAAATTAGATAATCGTGATTGCCGGAAATTTTTGATGACTTTGTGAACAACAATATTCCCGGCTAACTGATGTTCATTTATTAGTTAATTTGCTGGTGATCGACAAAACAATTTGTCCGTTCTGAATTCCTACGTGTGAAGGAATTCATCCGCAAACATTTCCGCTTCTGTTATTAATTCTGTTCAAGTAACCATGAATTGGCAGCCTACTGTGGTGTTCGATAGAGTTAGCACAGATCACAATCAGCATAGGTATTCATATTCTAGATGTGCTCGGTCAGCATTAATTTATACGTAGAAGTCGATACTGCCGGCATTGAGAGAACTTCTGAATTTAGATTCTGGAGATATGTATGCTTGCACGCTATGTCTGCGTTGGATAATCCAGTTTTCGACAACTAACAACACTTCGTCATCAAAACGCTTGTAGGAATTGCTTACAGTAACCTTATTCTGGGTAAATGAAGACTATATTGGCACAATTCTGGAATAAGCTACAACCAATTTTGAATAAGATTTATTAGTGTCAATCTGCTAAGCAGTTGATGTTTTATTATTTGTTCATACTTTTTTATTAAGTCTTTGAACTGAATTGTAGTTATATTTAAACTTAAATTTTCTAGCTTGCAGTACCTCAAGGAAGTACTCATAACCACAGATGTTACTAAACTCCGGTGTATCAGAAAATAATTAAAAATATCAATAGAATGATGACACTAAAGTAGTAAAAGAACAATAAAAATATGAGCTGGCACAGAGAGCGGTTTTCAAATTTTCTAATCGTAATCTGTGCCAGCAAAAATTTTCAGCAGAAATACAAAACAAACTGCCGTTGATACAGTAATGATGACAGAAGACAGAATTCAATTCATCCTAACAATTTTCTCCAAATATCCACTGAAATAAACAAACGTAAGCAGATGTTTTACAGAATATATTCAACGTAGTGGTGTCTGCAGTCCGTTCGTTATTTCTTTCCAAACTTATAGTGTTTCATTCACTTCAGAATTCCAATTTAGATATACTGGTTGATTTTTTCTTTATATAGCAGATATTTTTAATTAAGACAGAGCATGGAGAGATTACGAAAGGATGCAAGTACTTGCATAAACACATCAATAGTGTTCTTCTAATTGATAAAGTTTTTCTACTAGAGTAAGTGATACACTGAACGAGGTTTTTAAAAAATTACTCCCTCATTAGTGGCCTTATCTGGGAGGATCGTGTAGTGGGTGTTGTGTAATGCAGCAGACGATTGACAGAATTGTGCTTTGTCGCATTTAACTTTATCATCATATAAAATTATGGCACAGTACGGGAGAGAAATTCTTTTTAAATGAAAAACAGACCATTGAAAATTAGACGCCGGTTTTTTGGAGAATTGGAAACAAAGGATTTCCTTCATCATGCACTGATGTATTGTATTTCTGGTGTCATTAAAACGGAGTCTTGCAAAATGGAATCCCTTCAGCCCAATAAAATAGTGTGGGGAAAAGTATAATAATACGCATAAATAAATTGAAACTAACACTGACCACTATGGATAAATGTTGACATTTTTCGTGATCAAATCGTATCTGTAAATTCAGCAACACGATATTCACAGTAAGTATGGATTTCACACCACGAGAACAATATCAACAACAGCATTGATAACGTTAAACAATATCAGCATTGATATTTCCACTGAATAAATGGATGCAATAAGCAGTATTAATGCAAGATCTGAGTCAGGTTGGTGGGTGGAGAGAAATGGGTGGCACCGCCCCAAAGTAGGGCCGTGGCGTTGGGTGGCAGCTGCTGCCAAGTGGGGCCAGGCATTAGTGAAGAGGCCAGAGCGCTGCATGAGCCCCACACCTGCTACCGCCTTCAGGCCTCTGTTTCTTGCTCCCAACGCTCTCTTCTCATGCAAAAAATATCTCGTTCTGTACAGACAACACAAACTCTGCTCCTGCCAAAGCTAAATCAGCGCAAATGTTTGCTGAATAAAATAATGGTCCTCATGCCGTACACAACTCTTACGAGTTCGTGTCATGAAAATACTTCTTAAAATACCATAGAATGCCCCCTCCTATTCGTACAGGATGAAGCGAATAAACCAAAGAACAAATTTAGAGCCAACAAATCATTTAGAAGAAGCGAACAAACTACACCTATGTACAGAGGAGGTTACACAATTCTCTCACTCGTGTTAAGCTTAATGTTATTGAGTTTACTGAAATGGCAACATAGGAGAAGTGAAAACTCCTCTGATTTATAAGACCGCATCGTCCAAACAGTTAATCCAGACAAATTATTTGACATATCATAAAATTTCGTATTTCTGGACAGTTATTCAACCCATAGATTTGTAAATACTCATGATTTAGGCCGGAGCTATGCTACTGACCTTTACTCATATACAGAGATAAATGAAAATGTGTTATAGAAAAAACATATTGTCTAATTTGTGAAACACCAAAAATTAATGTGCTTAACATGCATAATTAATCATTTCTAGCATAAAACTTAGTAGCACTGTAGCTCTTTTACCTTCGAAAGAAAAATTCCTATTAAATATTATATGAAGACTAGCCAGTTCCCGTGGAAATTCCACGATTTAGATTTGACTAATTTGAAATTATTATAAAGATAAATGCATTGAAGATTTACAACGAATTATTGCGTTTATATGAATACTTTTCTCTAATATTTACAGGACTTTCATTGTGCATCTTATCTAACGATAACGTGGACCAGATAGTACCCGATGAATTCCTTGATTCAAAAGTAAGAAAATTAAGGATCTATGAAATAAATACATTTTTTAGTTTTACCTGTGGTACCATCAGAATCAGAATATTTTTCTTGAATACATACATAAATTTAATTTTGTATCTTACCTAACGATAACATGGCCGTGTAAGAGAAGAAAGTTAATAACGGAACTTATTACCGCGTGGCCGAAGCAGTTACTTGCTGAATTAATTGACCTATAAAAAATCTATTTTTTCATTATCTTCAGAAGTTGTTTAGCATTATTTTCTAATGAGCATGCTCTGCTTTCATGGTTTTTGCGATAGAAAAACACGTTAGCTTAAAGTCCATTGCCAAATTGTATGCTAGTGTACAGATTTCAATATACTAATCAACTAAATATGTGTTGCACACGATCTGTGCCACACAAACAAGGGCAAGCTTGAGGAGGCTAAATCAGGAAGTGAGATCTCACTTGAGCCCTTGGAAACCTCCTGAAAACACGATCAGGAGACTCTTAGCTTCCTGCACTGCCTCATCCGCATAAAAATACTGTCATAAAGAGTTCTTCCACAGAGCCTCTTCATAAAAAGTACCACCGCGTTTTTTAACGTTAATATAATATAATAGCATTACATTATATGATAGCATTATATATAAGTTCCCACTTATTCATCGGAAATTTATAACTGAATCTTGAACTTGTAAAAACGTGGTGTAGGTAATCCCAAAATATAACCAACTTTTTACCTGATAAGAATTTAGATGACAAACTTAACACTGGACACATGATAAACAAATAATAAGTGAATTCAATTTTCATCCCATAATGTCTTTCGAGCCCAAGCAGCTTCGGAGGCCCTCACTTTAATTGTTGGGGAAAATGAGCCAAATGTCGACGGCTAAAATGTCCTCTTGCTGAAGAGCATTAAAGGAACTTGCGGAAATTTTATCAGGAAATTGCGAGCGATCGTGCGGCCATCCTCGCTGCAGTGAAGTATCGATCCCATTTTCCCTGTCTAATTTTAAGAGACTCAATTTTTGCGATGGTGCTCATCAATTTTCGGCTGAACATTACTCTCTATACATTTTTTACAAAATATTTCGATACATATTATTTCCAACTGAAGTAAAATTACTCCGAATTTACAAACCAGAATCTAAAGAGAAAAGAATTGCATCAATGTTTAGTAGACCTTATTTTATAGGCTTAATACACAGCTAACCAATTGTCTAAACTCTGATAAATATTCACTGAAAGTTTTCCTGGTAAGAAAAATAATCTGCGTTGTACATTGTCAGTATTTTATAGAATGAAGATATCGCAATAGCAGCAAACAAAACCATTCAAGATTTCCGCAAAACTGCTTTATGCATGGATATTTATGGAAAATTATGGTTTAACAACTGCTTCCGACTCAAAAAATCGCTCTTGATAAGTCTTATGAAGGCACTATGCAACTTCCCATTAATTTTATATTGAGAAATTTGTCTATTCATTTCAAAACCTGATTTCACAAAATGAAATACAAGTGTCCCCTAAACATCCATAGCATATATGAAAAATAAATTATTTGAATTGTGAACTAACCCTCAATAGTCATGACTCGTAGAACAGAACAGAGAGTTCTAAATGTAAGGACGTTATTAAAAAATTAAAATATTTGATTTCAAACCATGGAAAAATTCCTTACATTAGCGAGAAAAATACAAGTATCTTAGCTATAAATCACAACGAGCAATCCTGAATTACAGCTCCAAAGTGCATCAGTTTAGTTATTTAGAAATTCGAAGTCCATAATAATCGAAAATATTTAGAAAAGGAACCATTGTTGAATTCAAAATATGCACTTTTGAGTTCTCTAAAATCCGACAGTTCTGATGCATAAAAGCGTTTGAGGTAATTTCGTGGGTATATAGTACGCTGGTCTATCCGCATGTTGTATTCTACCGTCAGCAACTGAATCAGAGTACTTTACCAATCAAATATTTAATATGTACGATTTTAAAGATGAAATCATTCACAGTCTCTTAAAGTGTAGAAATATTCCAACTTAACAATAAACGACTGATGTTTTCCCGGAGTTTTAATATATTTGATAAATTTTCAGTCTGCACAGAGTTTCCAAAATAATTACTTAGAAGTATGAAAGTCCCTCACCTGCTGCTAAGTTTTTGTCGAACAACTTTTGCCTTATCCTGTTGTATGCGTTTTTGTTAATGATGTAAATGAAAGATACTCACTTCGTGTGAACAAAGTTGTGAAGCATTCACATTCAGACCGTTAAAGACGCTTTCAAAATCTTAGCATTGTTTATTTTTCATGCGGAACTTAACTGCATATGAAAATTTGAATGAAGATTATACAGATATCTTTCGTAGAATGAAACAATCGTTTCGGCTTACCTTTTTAAATTTCCCTTGTTAGAAAGTCTATATCTCTGAAAAACGATGAAGTGAACGCTGACGGCAGAAAAAACCTCTAGGAATTGTTTATTCGACTTCTTACTTTCAATTTTCTGAGGTCTAAAGCAGAGTCGTTTTCAGAATCTTAATAGAGTTAACCTGCGACGCACAGCAGTGATACACGCACACGCGTTGCAATCTGGCTCCCGCGTCCCACGCCAAGCCTTATAACCACAGGTAAACACTACCCTCTAACTGCTAAGAATATCCCTCAGACTCATGATTATTTTTATCTTTGCTCAGAGTCGAGATCATTCTACAGCGTGGGAGAGGCAGAGAACGAGGAATGCATTAGTAAGAGAAGTCAATTCACATCAAAATGGTCATATCACACTTCAACTATTTCAAGAATTTAGAGCTGAAAGTTTTCTTTCACTCATCCCGTAAATTATTGTTTACTTGATTATATTTTGTTTAACAGATAAAGTTGATTTAACAATGGCCCACCGATACTGTGGTGCGTAGTAGCACAGAAAATAAGGATCACCAATAAATTCTCAATTGTTGTGAACACGGCTAACATCGATCGTAATTGATGTCTCTGTTGAGAGGCAGCTTTGAAATCAGAAATAACAAGCCATAACAAATTTTATACAATTCAAATATTAAAATTTGTAATACCATGGTAAAAAATTTCAGCAACCAAAGCTTTGTGGAAACAATTAATCTAACAAATAATCATATCCATGGGCGTACAACATACACAGTTTTATTTAAGTGTGTAAAAATTTGAACGCTCTGTAGAATACACTTCATATAATATTTTTATTGTACCCTTTTTTATTCAGTTTCGTTAGAAATGAGCAGGATGCTCTGTTTCATTGAGAGGAACTTTGAAAACAACTTGAAGAACATAATATTAGCGCTCTATAACGCACTAGTGCAGCCACACCAGGAGTGTAAAGCGCAACTCAGGACTCCTACTCTAGGACGAGATATTAACCAAATGGAAAAAATTTGGTACAAAACAACGAAAATTATACCTGAACTTTTATACCTCAGCTGCATAAGGCGTCACCAACAACTTGAACATATATCCATAGAACTAACAAGACTGCTAGGACAAATCATCGAGACCTATATACATAAATATATCTCAAAGACTTTAACGATGTTACGCTGGAAGGACTTTTCTACACAGATGATAGTGTAACGACCAGAAATAATAGTAAAAATTACTCATAAAAACGTGAAGTCATCCCAGGCTCTAGACTTATTTCAAATTATCATTGCTAGCATTTAGAACCAATTCCACGAAAATGTCGTTTCTGCTCACACCATAAATACATTAAAAAATTATCTTGATAAATATTGTATAAAAACTCCCAAGTTTTATAGGGTGCTGATTCAGGGTATGACAAGAACTCTGGTATAATTTTAGACAGCATGGGACATAAGTCACAACGCAAGAATAAACCACACGGCTTGTTCTTGTTGCCAAATTGTATTCTTCTATGGCGCTAAATATATAATTTAATGACTTACGCAAGGGCTGTTTTTCGACCTCTGATGGGCTATAAGAAAATTACATACCATTATAATTTCATAACTCAAAGTACTGCCTGGTCTTACTTATTTATCTACATAATCGCCAAAACGGTTGAGGCATTTGACGTATAGTGACACAGGCTTGTCGTTACCCTCTTCAGAGAAGTAAGTCGCCAGTGTGGAGAGATATGTGTTGACGAACCGAAGAGTCCCAGACACAACGGAAACACAGCTTTCTGTATCCAAAGTCTTGTATGATTGTAAACAAATCAGATTTTGGAATGTTTAAAAATTCTTCAGAGAGTTCACTAATTATAAATCTTCGTTTTTTGACCCCGAGATCAAGACACTGAACGAAGCCTATGGTATCGACAGATTTGCGCCATTGAAATATCTATGTACAGGATGTCTACAGATTCTATTAAGATTGGTAGAATAACCTTCGCATAGCTGGTGTCACAAAGATCACACTATGTGTCTACGAAATAACTCAGATAATATTTCAATCGGCATAGAATTAATGTAAAATCTGACTGCTCCGTAGCAGAAAATCAGAAAATCATAATTATGAGCACAGAGAATCTCATGACCTTCACTCGCAGTTCGTAGAGACCAAATTGAAATCATCTCCTTTCTTTCAAATGTGAAATGAATGAACTGAAGAACTGTGCTCGCAGCTGGTTATCAAAATAGCGAACAAAATTGACAAGAATCTCTTGGGCGGGAGCAAAACATCAAATTTACAATTTCAGAAACGAATTCGATTTAAATGAACTATATTTGATATATTGGCTGTAGTTCAATATGCACGCTTCTAATACTTTTTTCCTCACGCAGTTAGGCCGCTGATGCATCAGCATAGGCATATTACCGTGTATAAACTTGTGTACTGAATCATGGAACAAAAAATGCCAAGATTCTCTGCTATCTTCTAAGGAACACAAGGCCAGTCCTACGTCTGTATTCAAACTCACGTAGTATAGTCAATAATGATCCAGTCTTGTGAATTAGTGTGCTCAGTAACACCTGCTTTAAATATACAATACTCAAAATGCACCATTTTCGTTCCACTAATACGTCCCCCATATAAATTAATTTACATATATCTGAAAACAAGGTTAAGTAATTTGACTACCAAATAGCATTTTCTAGCGATTTAAAATGTAGAAATGTATTGTAGTCGTTTCTGCAAGGAAATGCAACACCTTCCTACATAATGTATAACAAATAGTTTTTGACAATTTTAGCAGCCCAACGCATTTTGGATCAACTGTACGGATTCTTGCTGAGCAACTTTGAAACTATCTAATTAAGGAATATCAATCACAACGTTTTAGTGTCGCCTGCCACGAGTCTCAAAAAAACCTTCTCTTTGTGGAGTATCGTCTTCCCATGCCGACGTCACATCTGCGCCTCATGTTAATAATGGTATTCGAAGCCCAGAAAAGAATTCAGTTTGGTCGTCAAACATCGGCGTTCATTTAAAGAAGATCAAATTGCATGGAGCCGGGGCCAGTTCAAACACAAAGAAAAGAAGGATGATGGTATCCGAGGTGTAGGAGGCTATGCCATATATACTTCGTTTTTAACTGCCAACGCATATGAAAGAAAACCAGTCACTTAAGACGTGACGCATTATTTTCGAATATCAAAGTAGCAAACCAATGCAGAAAACTTACTTACTCTGGATGATTAAACAGAAAAATTAACTTGATAATGAAACATACTAAATTTAAGTATCTACCATGTGTTTGTGTCATACAATTTGAGTGCAAACTGAAGTACAGGTATTAATATTCAAACGAAATAAATCTAAACGTCAAACTCGTGCTACTATTCCACAGCTCTAGAATTAGGTAAACAAATTTAAATTTATCAAAAACCAGCGCATTTTTACTTTCGAATTATGGCTAATTAATTGGTGCTTTTTTACCCGATAAATGTTTCAATGTTCACAATGGTCAGTGTTCATTATGCAAAAAAAAATTAACGGGAAGCAAACTGTATTTGAATTTGTGCTCATCAGTTTATTCTTCTTCTAAAGCTTTCTTTTGCAAGGTATAGTCATAAAGTTCATGCGTCAATGCTAGTAATTGTTTCGTTACAATAAGTGAATGTGAAACCTCAAAACTTTAGTCAATTACAACTTTGATCATTTATATCAACATCTAAATCTTGAAGATTTGAAACATGTTTTAATCTTCACCCTTTTTATGTTTTTTTAGGCTTTCTCTGATGTGTAACATCCATTTTTATCAAACACGGTGATATATACCGTTAACTGTCATAATGATTACATTTAATAGATCATCAGCAAGTCGTAATAAGCAGTTAACCAGAAATTAGAAATTACAATTTCAGTTTAATTACAATTACAACTTCATGTTTTCACTTTTCATTTTTTCTACTTTAGAAGGGTAAATTAAGCCAAAGGAAGATTTCCACAAGTCCAACCCAGTCTGAGTTGTAAACAGGTTCTACTTCTGCTATTAAAAACAATAATTGTAACAATATATATACTTCAGACAACAATTACATTTATATTAATGTTGATTCTAAGGAATGCAAAAAATTCTGGTTTCCTAATGGAAAAAATTAAGTAGAAATGTTAAATGGTTACGTTCGGATTTATATATACAAGGTGCAGCAACATTACTTCTTTTTTTCGAAACACTTTGCTTCGAAAAAAGAAAGTTATGTTGTCGCACCCTGTATGTATATCATAGAAAAGGGACATACTACGAACTTCGATCAAAAGTTTCACTGAAGCAATTGCTATTGAAACAGAAAATCATCTAATGACAGAGATTGAAAAGTTGAAACAATAGAACCAACTAACTTTACATGAGGCAAAACACAAGGGAACCAGAGCTAAATGAGTTTTATAGCGTTTACCTCTGAGGCATTACGCTATTCTAGATCTGAACTGAGCTTAGCGCACTAAAAACGGGGATAGTTCACTCAGACGTTGGTTTAATGGTCCTTATCAAAAATATTTTCCTATTCCTAAGTATTTTCATGTCTGTATGACATGAGATTGAAGATTTATTATCTAAACGCACTATTAAGTTTAAAAAAACAATCCGCCAGTGGCTGGAAAAACTTTTTGTTTGATTGTTTGCTCTAACGAAACACGTTGTTAAAATATCACTGAAGCTCGTTAAGAGTATACGGAGGTTGAAATACCTGGGAAATTTATAGAATGTTTGACTAGATATAACCTAATGGTGATCAAATTCTTCATAGATAGATGATTTTTAACGTCGCTCGACTACAAATGCTGTGTATAAAAGTTGAAATGTTCGTGAATCTTTGGTGGTTTCACAGATGAGTTGATAGCTAATTTTTCTGTGCTCGACATAAGCCCTTCAATTTTAGCTCACAGATGCACATCACACAATGAAAAATAGACGAAGCTAATAATACCATTAGCTGATGTTTGTCAAGAATAATTTAATAGATTCACGTAGCAAGAAACATTGCCTATAATATGAAATTGAAAATGAAATGTTCTTAGTATATATTTTCCTGAACCAATCGCCACAAATCAGTTCATATACTCTTGCGTTTGATCTTTATTCAAATTCATAACGCACATCAATATATTGTGGGTCCGAGCTTCATTTGAATTCATAGTAATCACATGAAGAGGCAAGTAATTGCTATGACAATATGACAGTGATGCAGGTATAACGTGATGCAGGTATAATAAAGCGTTGCTGCAGGTATAACTTTGGCTTCTCAGTATCATTTGATGGCTACTTAGCTCATTTATCTTTTCATGTTCTAAATTATAGTTCAACTATGATCAGAGTGTATAAAAAACGTTAGAGCAGATAAATCCATTTGCACAGTCTTTCAATCTCCTGACAACCACTGATGTTCCTGCATAGTGATCATGACGGAACAGAGTGGTAAATCATCTGTCACTGTTTTGAGGTGGAACTATTCAGTTCTCAATGCACTCGATTGAAACAATGACTGCATTTAAACTCTGAGCTCAAATGACTAGTTTGGAGCAATTTTAAACGAATAACGAGCTGAATTATCAGCGTTCAAAAACTTTCCATCACTCAAAATTACACTATGTTTCAAAACAAATACAGACATGTCGTCGAAACATGGAGTCGGAGTTGGATCAGATGAAAAATTTTACGTAATTGGTTTGACTAGGTACCTGCTCAGCTGGTATGAACACTCCATCGAATTTTTTTTAGATATGATGAGTTCTAGTTACTGAAAACTGCAAAGAAATTCAGGAACGTACATTGGCATGCATAACCTCACGGATCAAATAAAAAGCTTTACGTCTACCTCATTTAAACGGAATGAACTTCAGCTTAGTATTAGGCAGGTGCATAAGTAATATCCAGTTTTTATGATAAAAAGATGCATTAGATAGTATTTATTAAATTATTACTTTTTTATAGTTTAGGAACGTAACAATAAGCAATTTTCACCCTATATGTGAAATCATAGAAATAATTTTCCCTATCTTTAGCAATACTTGAACCTTTGTTAGTTCAATCTAGTGACCACATTAGACATATTTTACTCTGAGTTTCATGAAGGTGTCAATACAAATACAGCAATTAAATTTATTCTGAGCGCCTACAAAGACGATGCAGGGTGTGAAAAAAGTTGCAGAAGGTTGCTTTCCCGTTTGCATAAGGAAAAAAATTCAATTTGAAGGACGAGCCAAAAAAGTGTAGTTCCCAATCCTGGTTCTGAAAAGTTGGAAACTGCTGACACAGAATATCCCATCATTAATTACTTTTAGGAAACACAGAACATTTAGCATGAAAAACACAACCCTCATTCTCCAACTGAATTTGCATCAGCGTGTTACTTGATATCAATTATTATTTTGCGACACCTTCAGGCGTCATTTTTAGGTAGGATCATTTCAAGTGGTGGGAAGTGGATCGTGTGTCATAATGTTAAGCACCACAGATCGTGGGTCAGTCGAGAAGGAAGATCAAACGTTTCCTAGTCGATGTTCGTGGCTCTTGTAGAATGCTATTTGAAACGCACTGAATTGCATATGCATTTCGTACTGTTCTCGGTCTACCAGAGCGTTCCTTATCAGCTGTTGGTCCGGATTCTTGGAATCTTGAAATTATAGCAATAATGCAATGTCTGGAAGGACTTGTTCGTTCATAAATGTTGTCAGGAGTCCCTTTGCACTGCAACTCAGAATCCGTTATGTGTGAAATAACTTTCCACTATTTTGGCTCGCTGTTCTTTGCTATATTTTGCCCTTTTGGGGTTATTGATATAAGTAAAAAGTTTATGAGCAACAATATAAACCTTTAATCGGTATACTAGATTTGAACTAAAACTCCGGGATTTTCTCTTTCATTTAATATGTAATACGCTTTTATGCCTTCATTTTTGTAATAGTACTCAGAATTGCGAAGTGACTTTGGCCCCACCCGTTATATACCCGATCGAATTTCCTCCTCTCTAAATCCTTAAGAGCGTGACAGAGAGACGGACCGAGCAAGCAAGCAACAAACTATGTATTATTATATAGTGAAATCATCTTCGTCACTCCTGCCCAAGTCTTTAGGTAGGGAACTTAAACGTAGAGAGCTGAACGTAGAAAACTAGAGTGCGCAGAGAGAACTTAAATGAGACTGAAGAACTTGAGTGAGCCTAGGGAACTAGGGGCGGTTAGAGAACTGAAGTGAACTGAGAATCTATTCATTCATACATAGAGGTTTCTGACTGGTATTGTAGAAAAATGCATTACCTACATAGAGTTCAATCACATAAAAATAATATTTAGAATTCAGCGCATTAAAATAACTACAAACTGCCTGCATGTATAAATGTAATGTAAATGACGCTATCATGGTTCCATCAGTTGGAGGAACTCGAGTCAATCGATGAACTCTGTTCATTCCCATGGTTCTGTCCTTGCAATTTCGAACAGCAAATGTGACCAGTCAGTTCGAGAGACAGATCACCTGAAGCTTTCCAGCTTCAGAGTTTATTTCTTCAGCTGGAAAATTACTTATGAACACGAGAAAATAAGTGTATTGAGGATAGTGACTAATAGTATAAATGCTCCTAAAATGTGTTCTTTACCTTAATGAAGACAAAATTTATTAGTGGATTTTGGATGATTAATTATTGATTCATTGAAGAGGTACATATGGATTTTTATTTTTCATCAAGCATATTAGTAGGTGTAAGAAAATCTAATTACATTATAATTTCCAGTACAGCAATTATCCTACTAATACGAGTATTTGCCATAAAATACTTTGGATTGTTTTGGTACTACAGATAATTTCGTATATCCTACATACGTATATTTTGCTGTCAGAAGTATTCTAATTAAATAGCGCTGCGATGAATTAAGAAACTCCATTTTCTCTAGGTAAATGTATTGTATCTATGCTGCTATTCTATTCCAAAAGTTTCTCATCTCTGGTACCACTGCAATGTATTTTTCGCAAATGTTTTCAATATATATGGATACTAGTGACTCCTCGTAAATATTTGACGCATTTAATCTTGAATAGCAAGACATTGGACAGCTCTCAATATTGCGTCGCCCTCCTCAAGGAGTAGTACATACAGAATGTCCTCAACTTTCGCGGACAAAACGCAAAATTCCAACGCTCTGCGAGAATAAAATTTTACCAGCAAAGTAGATATCGACCGTTCGTTAAGACTACTTACTAACTAGAATTCCTAAAGAAATCGTACTTTTGCTTTGAAAGATATTCAAATTACTAGAAACAATTTTTCTAACTGCTGTTCATCGTCACATTGACAAACTGGTTCAATGACTTCAAAAATTATCTATTGATCGCTAAATGAGATGAAAAAATGACAATTGGAATTGAATATTTGATAAGCCACTTAGCCTTCCCCCTTGAATTGCAATTGACGAGCGATTTGAACATGAATTACCCCATCTGATGTACGTGGAATCGAACACAAATCATAAAATTAAATGCAGCTGAGTATAGACATAGGGAAGTAATTCCTGCGTAGCCTTTGATTTGAGGCAAATCATGCTCTCAAAGAACGGCTGAACAAATGACGGCCAATAACCTATCCATTTTACTTGTTCATTTGGATCAATTCTGAATCACTAATATAACATTTGTAACGAAGTTAAATGATATCATGAAAAGAATTTGGTGAGCGCCAAAGCTTGTATATAACTCACGCTACTAACAGCATGATTCCTCATGATCAACACTTGTGGTGCTCATGCCTCAGTGTTGTACCATCAACCAACCTGCAGGGAGTACAGCATCAGTACAGCTGCTGATGTATCATCAGTAAGTTATTATCTACTTTTTTCTTGAAATGAGTTCCATTGATGAATAAGTGTTTATTATTTTAATTGAGTTTGCAGCGCATGGAACCAGATTTTCAACAGCTACCTACAGTTATAAAACGTACCTATTTAATCTCATGTGACTTTAACTAGTACAAATACCACTTAGTTAATGAACCAAGGCTATATCAAGTACTTATTAGTCTTCCTAATGTCGTGTATTTCCCCAGGATATAACGGATTGTAACAAATCTGCTCATTGAGTGGTACTTTGTCTACATTTGTTCTTTAATGTCTTGGACTGTCACCTCTGACTCTAAACAAAACCTTCATTCTCTTGATATAAGATTTAAAAAAATTATCATCTTCATATATAATCGACTATGTATCTCCATCTCCCTGTATCTGTGTGTGTCCGTCCCATTACTTCCTATCTATTACTGAAGAAAATTATTGAACTGAAATCAGAACGGGTATGCATGTATTACTAAAATTGTGTTGTGGAGACCAAAGGCACCGCATCACTATAAAACACGCCATTTGTTCCGTTATTAACTTTCTTCTCTTACACGGCCATGTTATCGTTAGGTAAGATACAAATGAAAGTTCTGTATATATTAAAAAAAGATATTCTTATTGTGATGGTACCACGGGTAAAACTGAAAAATGCATTTTATTTCATAGATCCTTAATTTTACCACTTTTAAACTAGAAAATTTAAACGGGTACCGTCTGGGCCATGTTATCATTAGATAAGATACAGAATGGTTAGTTCTGTTTACAACTAGTGTACCCGTGCCATCAAAAATGACAGCAAATGCTTTTACTTAATTCTGCCTCAGTTTCAGCAGCTATTCTTTATGCGCTGCTATTCTGAGATTCCTTCTACGAACATAACGCTGGTCATCATCCTTCGGTTCACGCCTCTGCGCCTGCCTTAGTCTTGCTGCTGAGCGTATGGCCTCTAGTCGTTCTTGTGAACTACTTGCATACTGATCCCGCCTCTGTTGCCTTACAACAGCTTGTTGTTTTTGAGATAATCTTTCTCTCGCTCTTCTTTTTCATTCTCGATTCAGTCTTTTTTTCGTTCGAGTGGAGTTTCCATGCTTAAGCTTATTTCAAAGGTAACTTATTTTTCTTGTGACAGTAATAAACACTTAGAATACAGTATTTGTGAGCCGCAATAGAAGTAATTACAGCCATTCGTGTCATATCCTAGATACAGAAATTCACCGTTACTGAAAGCAACTGCGAGCTTATGTTTGTATATTGTAATATGCAATACCACGACGACCTCGGTATCCACGATACGGACTCGCGTATATAAGGATCTGGATCTCTCTAATTTTTTTGAAAGTGACTTATTATAGTGCACTTGTACAGCAAAAATGAGTGTATTAATTTACCAGTGAACTGAAACCAAGACCGCCGGTGCTAATTTCTTCCTATCTATTCTTAAGAGTGTGACTT
>VCRD01000001.1:618296-759583 GCA_006783055.1 Trinorchestia longiramus | reverse complement strand
TATATATATATATATATATATATATATATATATATATATAAACACACGACGGTCATTCTTAGTATTAGATAATAAAAATATTCATTCAAAACACAATAATTTGTCCTAAATCTTTAATACGTTCATCTCTATAATAATTTCAAATTAGTCGAATCTAAATCGTAGAATTCACACGGGAACTGTCTAGTTCCACTAATATTCGATCCCTTCAAGGACCTAATATTAGATCCTACTAGACCTAAATTTCAGAAATATATTTTTTCGTAACGCATCTTCATGGACATAGCACTAGATACTGGAACACATATCGGATTTAGCAGGACAAGGAGAAAGAAGTTTCAGTGACACCTAATGTGAATCTGTGTAGTTTATTAATCCTCATTGTAAAACACATTCAATTATAGTTTTGAAACAGGCTTACTTTTTCAGGGATGAAGTCCCCTTTTACAGCTACGCTGCTTTACTTGAAGCTGTTGGCTGTATCGCTGGCGACGGCATTCCATCACGACTGGACAATCACTGAAGTCAGTGAGACTTGGATAGGTTCGAGTTCTGTGCAACAGGAACAGATGCAGATCTATCTCCACGATGACAGATTCAGGCGACTCTACATGGCAGCTGCTTGTGGAGCTCGGGAATGGTGTAAAACTGTGTGCCACCAGGGAGGCGGAGGACTACTGCTACTCAACCTCATCTCCGCTGCACGTAACAAAGATCCCAGCGGACCTCCGCTGATGAAGTGTCTCACTAACGGCAGACGAAACAACATCATAACTGCTCAGTCCGGCATCATTGTTCATGATTCTACCCCCGGTTATTCCAGTCTTCTTCATCGTGTACCTGAGAATTTACTGGACGGTGTATATGACTTTGCAATGGACAGCTGCTTTTTAACATATACGGTTGAGAATCCGTTCGTTGTTTTTAACTTTGAATCAGTGCGAGACGTTAGAAGCGCCTCGTTAATGGCGCAGTCAAATGACAATCATGCTGAACATTTTCACGACATAGATGTTCGAGTAGGAATGACTGGCGCCTCGGGCAATTTCACCAATTACACGAGACTAGGATATTATACTGGCCCTGCTCCATACCCAAATTATGAGCATCACTTTATCGCTGAAGTCCCTATGGTTGGAAAGTTCTTATCTATACAGATCATATCTGGCGTCGGTCATCTTCAACTGTGTCATTTAGAAGTTTTTTGAGGACAATTCACTACAAAAAGCATAGCACAGAATAAAGTTGAAATTATGAACAACAATATAAAAGAAACAAAAAAATTCAAAGAACGTAATAAAGTTTTTACTGGTTATGCATAAAACACACCCGTGAATAGTGTTTTAATTTGAACTGGAGTCGTATTAACTTTAAACTCCAACTTTAACTTAACTTTAACTTAGTGGGTCTTCGACTATAAGGGGACAATAATGAACGAAGGTGAGATGTGTACGACGAGAATGACGTGGAGAAATCAACAATGTTAGGTGAATAGGACGAAGTGAACGGTTTAGATCGTGACAACTAGTTTGAGCAATTAAAGAAAAGTGTGATATCAGATGATCAGATGAGAAGTAGGGAACTACACAGGGCATAAATACCGAATAGTTCCAGCCAAGTAAGAAGTAAATATGATACTTATGTCAAAATAACATGAATGAATCATAGAAATGAATATATTTTTAAACTTAAACATGGTACAACATGATTAGAAGTCAAATCAAAATTTAAAGAAATAACAAAGAAAGAAGAAAAACAGATGACAATGGAAATTGTGAATTGAACGTTGGGTTGTTGCTAAATTCGTTGTTGAATATGCAGGGTATATAATGATTATCTTTACATTCTCATGTAAAATAATTATTTAAATTAACACTCCGTTTCATTTCAAATTCTTGTGTTGCACCGAGATCACATATTTTTCATTTACTTTGTTTATCATAATGGCTCATGAATTTATATCTTGAGAAATACTCTTTTCAGAGTTGTATCAGATTCAAAAAACGTAAAAAATATTACTACAACCATGAAAATTAAGGGAATGCTTGTTTAAAAACGTAGAGGAGGTTCAAAAAGACTAGAGAAATAAAAAATAGGCTTAGACAAGGTAGTTATCGAGCTGCCATGACCAGAAAGCTGGTCAAATCTACCTAAGTAAAATTCATATGAAACCCAAACGGATCTTGCAAGTATCCAGAAAATGTATAAGTAAAAACTATACCCACCATTCTCCAAAACGACTTGAACAGCTCGCATTACAACCATCAAAAGATACAACAGGTATCTGCAAACAAATATAATAAATTCTCGTTTCCGTCAAGGCATGCTACCAAACCTTGTGTTTAATGACGAAATTTTACATTTAGCTAAAATTTACTGTACAAACTGGTTGATTTTGATCTAGAACCGGTAAGATTAACACCCACTCATTCGAAGACAAGAAGCGGTGTCTTCGAGGCCCTCGATCAATTTTAGGCAGAAAATTGTACCGCTGCAAGCCTAGTAACAGGCAGATCTCTGAGCAGCTTAAGGGACGAAAGGGAAACGAGATAATAATACTAGTTGATGATGTCTTAAGTGCGGAGGACTTCTTCCATCACGATTAATAAATGCCCCACCAAAAGTGTTATGTAATTATATGCTTATTAATTTTCTTTGAAAAATTATGAAATTAATAAGGCCTGCAATTTTTCATTTTATTTTGTCTTGAGTATATTCTTTTAAGAAAAATGAAAATTGGTATAGCAAGAAAACGACAACCTCTTTACAATGAAACACATTATTCGACTGAATTATACAGAACTGACCGATAGAACTGATCATGTTCTTTAAAATTGTGCATTACAATAGTACTAGCTAGATATCAATACAACAAACAAAATATCGACGACTTACGTTTGGGAAAATGATGGATATTTTGGTGAACCCTTAGTTTTCTTTTAAAAACCTGTAACAACTTTAAACAAAAACAATCTTTATTTCCAATCAAGTACACAGTACATAGACATTTAGTACATTGGTTTTTCAAATTCTTAAGGTTAACATTCTTAGAGTAAGGGTGATGGTGAGCTCCATGCGACGATCCTGGGATGTGTCCATGGGCGGGGAGTTGAGGTCTTACCGATAAGTGCGAGCTCACGGCGTGAAACGAGAAACAGCTCGTATTCATGGCCGGGTTTCGAACCCGCAGTCTTTTTGCACAAGCAGAAACCCGATACAGAACACGGGCCGCAGACCACTCGACTACGGTGGCTGCGTTAACATACACAAGCACTCAAATATTCTTTATTCAAGCATATTTTTTGAGAGCCGTCCTTTTTTTGCTGAGGAGAAAAATGGCAGGATATAATATATATTTTTTAATGTGCTACAATATTCATTGATTTAGATTATTTTATATTTTGAATATTATTCTTGAATACAACTTGTTTTGTTTTTCAGTGTTTTTTCTACCACTGAATTGCTAGCATTTGTTCATATTTTTTTTACTCAAACGAACAAGCTAGAGGATCAGTAATCACAGGTCAAATAATTCGGATACACTTTTCGTGAAAATCAATGCGTGAAGAAATCTGGTCGCTGCATTTGCTGCAGCAGTGACAGCTTCTATGAACGTCAGCATTTTCACGAATGCTACCTAAAAGCTTACGAATACATAATTACCTCTATTTAATATGTCTTAGAGAAGTCTTGGTTTAACAAGTCCATTACGCAGACAAGTAGAACCTTCCTGTTAATAAGACACATAGTATATTATTGCATATAATACTTGATAGTTTTTACTGTCCCCTTTTTCTTGACACTCTTTTTTACCTCTGAATGTTCATAATGAATAAAGTGTTCGTATTTTTGCTCTTTGCTTTCACATTAATATATGAATACAATTCAATACTCTAAACCAGAGGTTCTTGAACTTTCACTTCTCATGGCTCTGCTGAAAATAACTTTGTTGGGCGTCGGGTTATCGCATGATTAACTTCAGGATGAAGGTAAGCGCGTTTTCTTTCATTAATTCTTTACAATATAGGCCAAATCTTGAAGGACAATTAAAACTGAAATCTTGAGTATGAACCAAAATCTTTCGGTCGGTGTTACCGCTGATTTTCTGATGATTATAAATCTCAATTCATACTATGCTACGAAAATTACGCTTTTATTTTTGATCGCTAACGGATCAGAATTTATATATGATTACCAGATAATGAAGTTAAAACCAATCAGTATTAACATCACAGCATTATACTTGAGATGAACGCAAACTCACCATCAATATTACTTTAATTTTATTGGCTATGCACTGACAGAATTGAAATTTTCAAAATATGTTTGTACTAGCTATCATGATGTTATGCATTACAAAAAGTTATACTAAAAGTTACATTAGCGATAAAAGCATATTGTATACAAGGTCACACAAAAAAATAAAAAATTGGTCATTAAATGCAATACTAAAATTATATATTTTTCTACTTATTTCAAAACAAAAATCACTGTACATTTTGTGTCACCAGGGATTAGAAATAAAAAGTTGACTTTCATCCCATTATTTGAATTGTGAGATTAAATCTTGAGACACCCAGTAAGAAACAGTTGACTGGTTCCAGTTGTACTGCAGTAAAACCACGACGTAAAGTTTGTCCGAGCACCGTCCCTCTCTCTGCGGTGTGTATGTGCAAGTCTTGCTACAAAAGATCGAGTTACCAAAAAACACATCACTAGCCAACTTGACGGTTCTTCTTCGTTAATCATCGCATTTTTCCGAAGGTTTGAGATAAGGGGAAAAAACGAGCTCATTTCCTTAGTTTTATTTTGAAAATTGTTCCAAAAGAAACTTCAAAACTACTTCAATTCACTACAGTGAAAATTCTTTCACAAAAAGACAGGACTCGTCCCTTGCCCCATTTTATGAGCGTCAGCTCACTACATCTTTTTTATTGTCCCATTAGGTTCCACCAACGAACCCACTCAGTTTTTTGACACGGGTAAATATCATGTCAACAAAACAGTATCAAAGACAATCACAAAGAAAGTCGCCCGCACAGAACACCACTGCTTCTCTCGATGAAAAAATAGAAGAAGAAACAAGAAACAAAGCTTATTTCGCTATAAAACTAAACCCTGAACAACCTCCAGCAACAAGTCATGTTGAATCAGCTGAAGCTAAAGGTACACTGACTAAGGCAAGCACAATCATTATTCCTTTGTCACTGGAGTTCATGAAATATGTACCTCACTCGAAGAGTGTCAAGTCCCTAAGAAAAGCTAAAGGGAAATTCTTGTCAACACGCTCACTGAGGTCGTTCCCGGTAAATTAAAGTTACAATACAAGTCACACATCAGCGATATGACGGTTTATTCGCAACGTCATCGTTAAATTATTCTGTAGTTATAAACCATTCACCTATCGCTGATTTTACATGACAACATACACCTGATTTTAGAATTTTAGACGTGGAAATACAGTTTTACCATGTTCCATAGCTTCAAGTATGACCGAGTACATGAGAACACAGTACCGTTACACTATACGGTCAAGGGAAATTGCTTACACCTAACACCAGTCAACCCACAAGCAACAGACAACTACGTAAGTTTGTTCAGTGACATAACCGTATTTCTATCACCAAACAATGGATGTAATTTCAAGTCAGACGTCTCTGGTAGCTGAGATTGGCTGATGGGCAATTTTCTCCCAGTGATAACCCAAAATTACAAAATGAGTGTCAGTATAATAGTAAACGTTTTCTATAAAACAATAGTTCCACTATCTATATATAGACACTATCTCCACTTTGAAGGGGAAGAAAATGGCCAATCATGTCAGAGTATGCACGGCACGCAACCATTAACGCATGACCCTTTTCAGTCCCTTCGACCCCTTTCACGTCAGAGATCCAGGTCGTCTTTAGAAGTAGAATACAACAGCTTTCGTTGGTTTACTCTTGCCACGTTAAAGTGAGTTGGTTCTCTATCCTGCATCCTAAACATGACAATGCAGGGTACCATAGCCAGCCATTAAAAATAATCCATAACCATAAAGATTATATTCTGCACACGGGCTTAAGCACACGCTATTGTATTTTTTAGCAGCAGATGGCTATCATACGATTAAAGTTATCAGTGTAGCCTAACAAAAGCTTGCTCTGGACGTTGATACTTCTCTGTAGTCACTTGTACCTTAGTCTATAATTAGTACGCTGGCACAATTCTTATTTTCTTCCTTTCATAAACAGACGCTGCATGGTCATTCTCTCTCTGTTCGACCCAACATAATCAGTACTCTACCCTACCCGACAACACGTTCAGTACAACTATCTTCTTCAATGTCCCTTTTCTTTTTAGATCCTTATCACACAACTAATACCTGATCCGAGCAACTCAATCTCTCTTGAAACCACACTGCTCCTATAAAACTTTCAGTACCAGTTCTGGTTCTACCATTCAGTCTTCTTCTATACACTTCGTCTACAACCCAGAGAACTTACAGCACATCTCACAGACAACCATATTCATACCTACCTATAATCCTCCCATACACATATCAATTACACCAGCTTTACTTCAATCAACCAATAAGATGCTCGAGACTGATCAAATTATGAATAGTCTCAGTAACAGCTCAATCGCAGTAACACTACTTTTTAGAGTTCATTGGTTTAGACAAAACTTATTTTATACACAATGAAGCATCGGGACATCTCCCGTCGATAACAGGCCGACTGCTTATAAGCTTTCCTTGTCTAAGAAAAACTTTTTAGGTACAAGTTATCTGAAGGTAGAGCAGGTGTGCTTGAACAACACTGCCAAAATGACACATCGCTACCTACAAGAAAATAAAGAAATGAAAACGGAATGTGCAACCAACAAAAACGGAAAACAAGCCTACCCATGTTTAATCAAAAACCTGATTCAACGAATACCGCTGAATTTATGGTCAGTAACACTAAATATGGAAGCTTATTATAACAGACACCGTTAGTATCCGCACACACAGTCTCTTTTAGATGGAAGTTTGAGAATCTATTCACCTTTGATTGGTGCAAAAATAAAGAGGTGCGATGTAAAACAATCTCCCACATCTTGTTCCCTTGTAAGGATTCTAGAGACGGAATCTTCGTTCACCACGCTAATTTAGTCGTACATAAATCCTAAAGTAAATAAACATGGAATTACTTTACACACTTTGAGATATTTGTTACAAAATTTTTGAAAACTAAGATTAGGAGTGAAAATCAAATCACTTCGAACAATACAACAGCCAATTTTCATTTGCAATACAATATCTGTAAAATAAAATAACAAAATACAGGGTGTCTCAAAAAAATGTACTCACCCTTTAACCGTTGCTAACATGCTGTCTTCTTTGTGTTGCAGGTGTGAGGTTCGAACCTTTGCGAACATGATTCTTTAATCACATTTAATCATGTTCGCAAAGGTTCGAACCTCACACCTGCAACACAAAGAAGACTGCATGTTAGCAACGGTTAAAGGGTCAGTACATTTTTATCAGACACCCTGTATATGTGTATTACAAATATAAGAACCCCTACACTTAGTAGCAGAGCGTATTGGTATACAAGTTCTTCAATAATTAACTCCAGTTATTAAGAAATGCTGTACTCGAAAGGCGAAGTAGCAACTAACGCATATCATATCTAAACATGCGACGACTTGAGACAAAGATACAATACAATACAGGAGTCGTGCTCTTGATGTCAGTCGCAGGACTAAAGTACAGGTACATAACACTTGAGCAAGACGATCCATTAGATCAAAAGGAGAGCTTAAGCCACATAAATTTACACATTTGTATTGGAAAATACAGATAAGACGATAGAACGGAAAGTATGACTTCACCTGTATGATTTGAGGTTAAGCTTAGCGAAAAAAGAAAAATGGAGAAGTGCGTAACTAAGATAAGAGCTAAAGCCCATGAAATATTCTCACCACACATACTGCTAAATCAGATGTGCCTCTGAAAGTTGCTAGGTACCTTGAAGGAACACCAAGTCTCAAAGAGGCGTTAACTAGATCAAAAATTACTTGAATCATCAGTAACTTCCCGCAAAATAAAACTTAAACTGATTTATTCGCAGGAGGTGCACTGTCCTCAGAAACGTTAAAGATCAGTCTACAGACTTCATAAAAGAAGTCCCGTAATAAAAAAAAACAGCAAAAAGGAATAATTTTTACATTAATGTAATAAAAACTCGACCTAAACCCAGACGTGTCACTTGACGAACAACTGTAGTACATAAAACTCAAGTTAGCTCATCTGTTAGGCGCTGTGATCAGGAGGCAATGACTGACTCAAAAATTCAAACTGTGTGTATCACTCTGCAAGAGATTTTTTAGAACAGATTAGCAATTACATGAGATAATTTAAAGTTTCCAATCTTAGTCGCAGTAACAGTGTATTAATGGTTATGAGAATCTCAATAATGAAAAATTTGATGAATAAATAACAGGCAGTTTTGTAAGGTGCCATGGGTTTGGTCATTCCATGAATGAGAAGAGAAAATGACACAGAGGAAACAGTTGGTAAGCAATAGGGAAAATATCCCAGAGAGCATTCTGAAAATTAGTTCTTTATCCTCGTTTCTTATATTTTTTTCAACGTAAAATGCACAACGTTGAAAATATATGAATAAGTTGACCTTATTCATATTTATAACTACAGAATAATTTAACGACGACGTTGAGCAAAGCCAGGATTATTCCTGCATGGGAATGTACAGACAATTCTAACGGTTTCCCAATTTCAACATGATAACGTGCTTCACAGCAAGCAAGAAACTCAGTTTAATTAGCCCTTCTAGATCGTTGAACGCAAGTGAAACCCTTTTCTAATCAATCAAAATCATGTTGTAGAGAAAGGCACTGATACATAAAGATAAGAGCTCATACAACACTTTTTTCTGCGAGAGAAAAGTTCAGGGCCTTTTCAAGCATTTTACAAAGTCCAAAACAAATTTCCACAAGCAGTGACAAACTCGTGTGACGTCGTTAATTTAACGTCAGAGGAGTGAAGATCTTTACGACCTACTAACAAGCATCGACTAACTCTTCGAAGACGTGCACGTCGAGCTAAAACACCAGAAAATATTCAAAAACTCTGCGAGATTCAGCGTTCGTAGGAATTCAATGATACAGAGCTTGCACGATTTCTCTACCTCTAACTTCACGAAATTAACACTTTGGAAACAATGGAACTTTCCTCTCAAGACGTCTAGCAGTGTCTAGTATAACAAAAAGGGAGTTTCACGCCTGCAGATTTGCTGTAGGACAGGCTACACACGTAGCAGCCGCTCGAAGCCATGACTCAGCCTACGCATTGCCGTAACAACGACAGTAGCACTAGCGACTTCAAGCCCTCTCTGTGAATACTGTCTTAGCACGACCTAATGATGGGTCAAATTAGTGTTCATCGATTGAAAGTGAAGAATAAAATAGGTTTGGGTCAAAAAAGACGGTACACTAGTAACCAAATAAAAGAAATTTAAAAACATTTGAAGAACGGTAACAGCGACAATACTACAATAGGGAGTAACAATAAGCTAAAATATATTTCCAATGAAGTAATAATAAATGCTTAGATATCAAAATAAAAACATAAAACTAAGTAGAATATATATAAAAATGTTAGAAAGAATGAGGGAAAACGTTCACACAACGTGCAGAACACGAATAATCGGACACAGTTCAACTATTCCATAATTCAATGGTAGTCCACTACGCACCTCACAGATTACACTGGGAACAATAAAATAACATATCTCCGAGAATATGAAGCCCAACTTTGACGGATTAAAGTTAATTCCAATTAACTGAGCCGAGTGTCCACATCGCAGCCCATCAGTTTGGACAATTTAGAAAAGAATATTGCAGCATGCCGCTGCCGACATGGTTGACGCGGCTAGAAATACGGCATGGGACTTGGGTAAAACAACCGAATAATTATCGAAGTAATTATCCGACCCAAGAATGGGCCAGATGGTTCGTTCCTATAGCCTCATTCTATTCTATTCTATTCTTACAGCTTAGTTTCAGGTTTTGACGTTGACACAGGTAGGAGTGCAGCCTATCTCTCCATGGTTTCTAAGTATTTTGTCATTCAACATGTGTACTAATCAAGAGTTGCATAGGCTGATCAATGTCAAAAATTCTACTAGAATACTAGAACTGTTTCACTGCATGCATTTATGGCGAGTTCACAGTAAGCAGACTGCTTTACCAACATCGGTATTAGACATAATTCACTATTAAAGTTCGGTTTCCGGAATTGACGTACGTGCAAGTAGTTTTCAGTTACGGTCACTCGTAAGAGTATTGGTCGTGGTGTTCGTCAGTGATTGAACGAGGCTTTAGTAGCGGGATCAATGCCGCCACTCCTGGTTGCTTTCTTGATTTCGTATTAAAATTGGCACAGGTTTTTTCAAGTTTGTTTTTGGAAGTCAGTCATAGCGCCATCAGTACATGAATCATTTTTAACGCATAGATATCGAGTATCATTGTTAGTTTGAAATGAATTATTAGAGCAGTTTCGAATTTTATGGCTAACTCATTGACTTCATTTTACATTCCCATAATAAAATGAACCTCAAATCGAACATTGACCATAAAATTTCCACACTTCTTTCTTGCCCTTGAATGCAAGTTGAACTTATTACACTACTTCACAATACGAGCAGTTGGCAGCACAGCAACTCCTCAGCATGCCCGGAAATTTGTGAGCATCTACGTCGCAACAGATAGCGGATATAACAAAACATAATACATACTTGGCTTCATTCATTTTTACTGTTACAGCTCTCTCAATATTAAAATTTGCACTATTTTATTCAACTTGCCCAAAATAGTTGGGCTTACAAAATAAAAAGGCAGACGAACTATTAGATCTATCTCTTAGAAGTTGAATTACTCGAATTCATCACTGTATGCAGTTATCTTATAAACTCGAGATGGCTGCTGCTGAGCTCAAAGAACAGTGGTTTCAACGGTCTCAAAAACATGTTTTCCATAGCTGCTAAAATAAAAACTAAGATTTAAAACACTCCACAGTATCGACTCTACAACAGTCCTTCATTAACACACATCAAAGCAACGGACTATAACTTCATTATTTATTTAAATTTTAAAACTATGTACGGTTTGAATATTGAAAAAATAGACTTTACATGAAATTTGTTCGACTCAGCATGGCTTCAATGAGGTCATAATTCTCTCAGCTTCAATGAGCTGCTGAAGCAAAGTCTTGACTTGGCAAATAGAAAGATGAACAGCAGATCTGCAGCTGATGGTCTCAGTCGTGGATGGATTGAAGGACACGATGGCAACAGGCTCTATTTCACTGGCTACCTCAACGCCCTTCACGGTCACTGACGTCCTGATGTTGCCACTGCAGCAGTTGATGCCATCACTGCCATGCAACTTTACGAGCATGGCAGGCAGTTTCTCAGAGTATACTTTGGTGAACGTGGCTGTGTGCTCCAGTGGTAGGCCAAGCTGCTGCAACTCACGGTCTAGCACTTCACTAGGCACCATAGCACCCACCGCACTCACTAAAATGTACCTGCAATGAAACATCACTTTAGCATTTTATTGAACAAACATATCGTGATCACACAATAAATTGCATGTTTATCTCATTTTAACTTAATCCGATATACAACACTAAATAATTGTCCCTGATATATTTCACTTAAACAGTATTGAATTGAACTGAACGTTACATTTATGAGCGAAAGTTCAACGAGTGTTTCAGTAAAAAAAAATACATTGACAAACAAGTCAAACATTAATTAGACAAATCTAACATCAAAAACACTTTGGCATGAGATAAATTACAAGATGCTAGTGGTGTTCACACAAATTTCAGGCTTAAGCAAAAAATTAATAGACACAACCTCTCATCCTTCGCGATCTCAGCAACATTCTTGATTTTTCTATCAAAATATCTGACACTTAACTCATCTCCCTCCATCTACCCAGCCACTTTTAAAACATATTCTTCTGAGTTGAACTTGACACCGGTAACTGCACACTGCTCACTCATTTATACGAACAGCAAACATTTCCCAAAGAAGATATTGCTTACTTTTCTGGTGTACTAAGAAAATCCCCACAGTGTATTTTTTCATAGGACTTATTAAGGTTAAAAGTCTCATGAAGAATATTTTGTTATAGCTCAAATTGCAAAAATAATACACACAAATGGTTACAATAATTCTTGTTACCTGAATTTCATGAGCATTTAGGTCTAAATTGCAAAATTAGAGCTTAATACATCCAGGAATTAGTTTGCAAACATAATTGACAATAGCACTTAATATTCTGCACCGAAAGTAACAAATTCCTAACTTTTTCATATTTATTAAACACATGTTTGTAGACATCACATACAGGATAAAATTTTAATGTCGATCATATTATCACATTTAACCCACCGTCAGACTTTCTATAAAATTTTAGTTATTGGAAAATGGTGCAATGGTGTTGCACAGAAAAATATTGAATATAAGTTATCTATACCTATATACATACCTACTTATACAGGGTGGCCCAATAGTAAGGTATCTTTTTAAAACTATTATAGCTATAAAACTACAAATGGTAAAGAGATTTGGTTAATTCAAAATGAATAAGGAGATTTCAAAGCTTTCTACCAGCGTATCAAGTCTACCGACAATCACAACATATTGCCCAAAAAATTCATAAAATCCACCCCTCAAAATGAATCGCTACGCAATGGAACGAGCAAAAATAGTGGAACTTTACTTAAGGTGTAATTGTTCGGTTACTGCAGTTCAGAGGAATTACAGGAATACTGACGGTATTGAAGGAAGTCCTTCGAAGTGCATTAAAAACTGGTATTGAAATTTAGAGAAACTGGGACAACAGCAGACAGACAACGTTGTGGCAGGCCACGGACTATACGAACTGGTGCTTCAATTCAGCTTGTTGCAACGAGTGTTGCTGATCGGCCCAAAACGTCAACTAGGAGAAGTTCAATTCAACTGAGAATGTCACGTACCTCACTGCAACGTATTTTGGTAAAAGATCTAAAGTATCATCCATATAAAATTCAATTAACTCAAGAACTCCATCCTACCGACTACCAAAAGTGATTAGATTTTACCAATTGATTTCTGCAGCTTGCAGAAAATGAAAACTTTGTAAAGAATTTAATAATGAGTGATGAGGCACATTTCCACCTCAATGATATTGTTAATAAGTAAAATTGCAGATTCTGGACTTAAGAAAATCCAAAAGAAATTCATGAACGTTCACTTCACTCGGCTAAAGTAACAGTATGGTGTGGCATCACGTCTTCGAGGATTATTGGACCATATTTTTTTGAAGATGCTGACGATGATGCAATTTGTGTTAATGGAAACCTGTATAAACAGATGATTCAAGAATATTTAATACCTGAAATTGGAGATAATAACACAGAGATTGCCCTTTTCGAAAAATATGGAGCTACAGCGCACATAGCGAAAGAAACAATACAAATGTTAAAAGCAATTTTTTCAAAGAGAATAATTTCTCGTTTTGGTGATATACCGTGGCCGCCTCGATCTCCAGATCTAAGTGCTCCTGATTTCTTTCTCTGGGAATACTTAGAGAAAAATGTTTACATTGAAATGCCTGATACTTTACAGCAATTGAAACTAAACATCATTCAAGAGATCAACAACATTTCACCAGAGACATCAAGGAAAGTAATGAACAGCACCGTTGAGAGAGCACGCCATTGTTTGACTAATAATGGAGGTCATTTAAAAGATATTGTATTCCATAGTTAAACATATTGTATTGTTTCATTTATAAATTTATATTAAACTTTGAAATTTCTTCTTTCATTATCAATTAACCAAATCTCTTTACCATTTTTAGTTTTATAGCTATAATAATTTTAAAAAGGTACCATACTTATGGGCCACTCTGTATAATACACAGTGCATTTCCATCTCTGTCTCTCTATCTATCTGTGTCCGTCCTACTTCTTTCAATCCATTACTGAAGAAAAATGATTGAACTGATATCAGAATCTTAAGTAAATAACTACTTTGACTTCTGTTCCCATTATTCTATTACATGTGTATAAATGATCAATTTTATATGTAAAAGTGAAACCATGAAAATTCTACGGCCATGTTATCGGTAGATAACATACAGAATGGAAGTTCTGTATGTTATCATACAGAATGTGTAACATTCTGAATGGAAGTTCACCAGCTTGGTCGACTGGTGAGCGAATCTGCTTGCAAGCGGGAAGACCCGGGTTCGAATCCCGCTGCCGACATGGTTGACGCGGCTAGAAATACGGCATGGGACTTGGGTAAACAACTGAATAATTATCGAAGTAATTATCGGACCCAAGAATGGGCCAGAAGGTTAGTTCCTGATGATTCATTCATTATTGATAATAAGTCATCAATACGAGCACACAAAATACTTGAAACTTAGATATCATACTGTACATTATAGCTGAGGGTGTACAATGCAAATACGAAAAAGCTCACCTTATGCCACCAACTCGAGCACGAGCAGAAAGATTAGAGGCTGCAGAGCCATCTCGACCAACACACTTGGCCACCTTGCCTTTGTCTAATGTGCACCCCAGCACCGTGTCAGCAACATGGGACACCAGCATGCGGAGCTTCAGGGAGCTTATAGCGGACATTGCAGCAATCTCGGACAACAGCCAGTCTGGGCAGTCAGTGCCCCAACATAATCGGAATTTCATGGCAGAATTAATATAAAGAAGTTATTTAAATTCTGCCTTTTGACAAACTCAACTCATAGGTTCTGGAAAACGAAATAAATGAGTTTAAGAAATAGGACATCATAATGATGAAATAAACTATGAAATAGCATGTGTAATATATATGAAATATCATATATAATAATAATAAAATCTTTAGCATTTTCCCTTCGAGAGAAAAGCAGACTTTCATAGAGGAAGAAGTTATAAGTACACAAAAAACTAATTTCTCAGTCCTATTTCTGAAGTTTTATTATCTCATAAAGAGTAGGCCTTACACACTTGAATGATCTTACTCTTAAATTCTCCAAGTTTAACACCAACTTGCACATGGGTTCAAATTCTGCACTCCACAGTGAGATATCATCTAGATCAGTGAGTTTATTGCTTATATCAATGGTAAGTAAACCATGGGACGCATAAGGCAATCCATGCAGTTCTGTAAAGTTTGTGGGAATTTTAATTTATTTGTTTGCATAGACCATTCTGTCCAAGTAATGTATTATCGTAAAGAGCACTACCTGCTCTTTAAATGTGCTGCGCTTTGACTTGTTATGCCGTCCTGATGCTCTGGCTTTGAAAAGTATGCCAACCACTGGATTACATATCAGTAAATTGAAAAGAGAAGCTGACAGAAATGATCATCTATTTTGTATCTGATATGCTAAACTCATGAACTAATCATAGCTTTTCAATACACACAAGTGTATGAGCTTTAAACAAATTTTACTTGCAAGACTAATCTAACAATTGTGAGCTAAATATGCACATGCAAGGAAAAACACAGAAGAAATTGGAATTTTGTTGCACTTATGTTGGTACTTGCAGTACACAGTTAACTCACTAGTGTGATGTAGTTACAGACCTCCCAATTCAATCGGCCAAGCACAATGATATAAATCAATCAGGGGTCAAATCTGACCCCAACATTTTCTTCAAAATCCTCACAGGTGATGAATCATAAGACTAAACAGTTTAGTCAATAGGAAGCCATGAACTCTCTTACAAACTTCCAAAAGGAGTTCATCAGTGAAATCAAATGTGAAAACAATGCTAACTTGTTTTTGATATAAGAGGGATTGTTCATTAAAAACTTGTTCCACCAGGTCAGACAATGAACTAAGTGTTCAACCTTGAAGAGTTGAAAGGGTTTCACAACAATGTGTAATGAAAATGACCCTCATCTGTGGGGTCCAATGACTGTTTCTTGCATCACAACAATGCCCCACTCACTACACACAATACAATGAGGCACAGCTTGCAATACTGTGTTCAAATCTTTGATACTTGAATCTCTGCCACAGTGTTTTCTACATATACATTTTTTTCTATTCTTATGAAGTTCAATGAAAACATTGCAGCAGAGAATATGTTTGGCAACTTGAACTGCTGCAGTCTTGATCTTATCCTACCCTAGGTAAAGTTGTTCAGCTGAAGTCCTCTCAAATCAGTAACAATCAATACTTGAGTTAACTCTTCATTGCAGGTGTAGTCCCTCAAACCAATAATAGCTTGCAACTAGAACAGTCTGGTTACAAGGCAAGCAGCAATTAGTCATCCAAGAACCAATTTCTTGATCATGCAGGAGTGGTAAAGGGTCCTGAAATTGTTTATTCATAGTGATTTAGAGCAAGTTGTAAACTAAAGCTTTAGTAATTTAAGTGATGCTTACCTTTTCAGAAGAGTTAGCAGAATTATAATTTTGAATCAATTATAATTTTGATTACCTTAAATTTTAGCTACAAGCAATAAGTATTTGGTTGGTTTGACCTTGAATAATTTGGTGATGTTTATTCAAGCCAAGAGATGAATATCTTTCAATCTAGTCAATATTTGGAAATTTAAATCAGGTCATTTTGTAAGATTCCAATCCGTAATTGAAAGTGGTATTTTCAGCAGATTGATGGATGACAGAGAAAGCTATCAGTTCAGTTTGTTGTTGCCTTACTTCCGAGGTACAATTATATCAATCGGACGCCTGAAATATAGTAGACGGTATTAAATCATCAGACCATACAGCAGAGAGCCACGCACCTGATCCGTCCACACGTTACAACCTAACACAAACACATAACAAGTGCTTTCTTTCGTTTCCTTCAAGGTTTCTCTTAGACGTAAAGAACAGACTACTTAAACAAAATGCTACTAGTATTCAAAAGGTGTACATAAGGTGGGTAAGAACATTTCCTGGATACAAATTAAACTTTTAGATCTTCCTCATTTGAATGAAATCTGTCCTAGCACCAATCAGGCAATCGGAGTCAACGTGTTAAAAATGTATTCCTTTTTTTGGAAAACCTTGTATAAGTAGACTACATAGTTTCCATGGATGTTTCCATGGTTTAGATTTTACAAATTTGAGATTATCATGTAGACAAATGTATTAAAAATGTATGATAAATTATTATGTTGCAATGAATATTTTTTTTCATGACTTCATACAGAACCTCCCTTCTGTATCTTATTTACCGATAGCATGGCCTAGATAGTACCAATGGCAATTCCCCTTTTCAAAAGTGATTGAATTAAGGATGTGTCATATCATATAAATTTTTAGTCTTAACTGTGGTACTATATGAACTTTGATATTTTTATGAATGTATACAGAACTTCTATTTTGTATTTATCTACCGATAACATGGCTGTGTAGGAAAAGGCTGATAACGGGGAGAAAATGACGTATTTTATAGTAATTTGGCGCTTTCCGTATCCACAATAAAATGCTCATAAAACATGTTTACTCATTCTGATTTCAGTTTGATAATTTTTTATCAGTCTTATCCCATTTGAAGTAATGGGACAAACGTACGCACAGAGACAGAGAAAGAGAGAGATGGAGGTACACTGTCTATCATATATGTATGTAGATTCGTCTTTAAAATAATTTCAATTTATGAGGCATAATGTATGTAATAGTATTTGGCAACCCAATGTCAGACGCCTATGCTTCTTCGAAAGTGTGCGGGTAGCGCACGCTGGTCAGTTGTTGAGTGCGTGAACGTCGCTGAGTTGGAGAGGCTCGGTTGTTCTTGGAAATACTGGTTGTGTGTTGGAATTATTTGTTGTCGTGGAGATCTGCACTTGTAGAATATTATGCTAAGTAGATTCAGTTATTACACTAGTATAAGGATGCTTGTCACTTGAGGAGAGATCACGTGTCACGATTTCCGCTTCAGCAGCCACCGTGGTCGAGTGGTCTGCGGCCTGTGTTAGGTATCAGGTCTCTGCCTTGGGCAGAAAGACCGTGGGCTCGAAACCCGGCCATGAATACGAGCTGTTTCTCGTTTCGCGCCGTGAGGTCGCACTTATCGGTAAGCCCTCAACTCCCCGCCTATGGACACATCCCAGGATCGTCGCATGGAGCTCACCATCATCCTTACTCTAAGAATGTTAACCTTAAGAATTTGAAAAACCAATGTACTAATGTCTATGTACGGTGTACTTGATTGGAAATAAAGTTGTTTGTTTGTTGTATTGCGTTGAGCACAGTCGTGCACGGTTGAAGGAAGTGGCACCGGCTGCACGTTGGTTACGCGGAGCGTCACCAAGCGAAGAACAAAGCAAGTTATCGTCTCTGCTAAAAACCCTTCAGGGATAACACCGTTAAAGCCACTGAGATATTTATAGGCCTCTATTAGTTGTCCTCGTAGTCTTCTTTGTTCTCTGGAGATGAGCTTAAGCTGCTGAAGACACATTTTGTAGCTGAGATTACGTGGGGGTATGAATTGTCTTCATTACTCTACTCTGAATTTTAAAAATATTGTTAATGTCTTTTCTTAAGGTAGGAGACTACAGCTGCACAGAATTTTCAAAATCTGGCCCCACTAACGCTGTATAGCATGGTAAGATGGTGCCTTTTGACTCGTATTCAAAGTTTCTTGCAATAAAACCAAGGATCCTACTCACATTTCTGACGATTTTTCCACTAGTTTGTCATAGTTGAGATTTTCACTGATAATGATTCCACGATTTGTTTGTTGGTGTGCTGCTTCAATAGATATATCGTTCATCGTATGTTGGTAATGTCTACTATAACGCCAATGTGCAGGACTGAACATTTGTCAATGCTGAAGCTCATTTGCCAGTTTCAGTCCGTTGTAGCAGACGGTTGAGGTTAGATTGAACAGTCACTCTGCTTTCGGTCTGTGACAAAGTTAAATGTGGTCTTCGAATTTGTTGATTATATTGATCATCCCAACGTTAAGGTTATTGATGTAGAGGATGAAGAGAAGCTGGCCTAACACATTTCCTCGTAGAAATTCAAACCAGCGGCGTCCTTTTAAACCAGTGAGAAATGAAAGGGCCGTCACAATTACAGAGCCGACTGTGTACGGCGTCCTAGGAGAGAAGCGTGCATAGGGTTGGTTATTAGAATGTGTTAGTGTGAGTGTCATATCATTCCTACTGCCATTTTGTGTGAAATTGAGATTAGGTTGTTGCTACCAGTGAGATTGTGCTGTAGGGGAACATTGATTTTGTACATTAATTTATGGTCGATTTACGTGTAATTTACACATGTTGCTGATGTAAACATTTCCAACTGAATTATTGTGGTTTTTGCCTCCTTGCATTGGCTTCAATGATAGATAACGTGTCATTAATTGTCAGGAGGTTTGGATCCTACCAATTGTCCACGACTGTGTCAAGATAGTTAGTTATCGCATTCCGATTAGCGTAAAAATTGTGTATACATATGTATATCTTGCCTCGAAACATTCAACTTAAATGCTTGTAAATTTCATTTTTTCATGCATAAAAATATATGTAGAACGAAGTCGTATCTCCACATGAACAATGAAGACGGTCAGTAAAAATGTACTTAAGCACTATTTAGAGTAGCATAATTTACGAGCAGAAATATTCTCCATACGATATTTTTTCCCCATTCGCCAATCCTTCATGTTTATGACCTGCTGGAAACTAGAAACGTAGTTCGTATCTGTTGTGACCGACGGTCTGTCACTTAAGCTTAGATTAGTCGAACTTTATTAACGAAATCAAAATCAGAGTGTTCAATTCAAATTCAAATATATTAATTGTAGTTTTTCGTCAACTTAGATATGACAAGTAAAACCATCAACCTGACAAAAAATTCAAATAAGCTTCATTCTGTGGATAAAAGTGGGTTTGCACCGTGAGCACAGAATTTGTACAATAACCGTGTGGATCTTTTTTAAACACGGAAGCAAGAATGATCATTGCTGGCTTGTTGCCCCCGAGATACCGCGGGCTGGATGGGTTTGTCAGGTTACCATGTAGACGGAAATCGATAGGTTGTTCGTTGTACCGCTACAAGGCACTCGATCACAACAGTGTGTTCGTTGTTAAAAGCTGTACTGCGGGAATCTTTTGTCTTTGATAGGAAACTTCTTTGGTAAACATATGCGTGTTTTAGTAAAACTGTCGCTATTTTCACTCGACAATCATGAGTGCGTAAAGTGATTTTTGAAGAAATTCAAGCGATATGATACGCAAAGAAAAACGGTCCATAGAAGACATTTTTTCGCAGAATAAAGTACTTGAGTTTCTTGTTTTTTCAAGGAAAAATGCTTCGTTAAAGAAACTAATATCATAGTTAATGTGCGTAAGCTTTTTTCTCGCCTTGTCAATCATAAACATCTATACCTCCTGAAGAGATTTTCGTGAAAAAAAGAGTGACGTGAACTTGTTTCGGAAGTATCAAACTAATTTTCAAACACGCTCTAAACCCTTTTTGCAAGTAAAATTCTCCCTAAATTTTGGTTTTATTCGCTTGCATCACTTTTAAATTATCCAATAATAAACAAAGTTTTGACTAAATTTTACATTTAAACTGGGAAGTTCTGTTGCCGCACTCTGTACAGCATTGAAATAACTACTTCATTTATAGAAAAATTCTGAATAAAAGTTTTTCTGGATAGTGTACTTATTATTTAGGAATTTTTTTGAACTAAGTGAAATCAGCCAAGGTTCAATGGGCCTTCAGCATACAAGGTGCCCCTGAAATACAAATATGCACTCACTATCAGAATGCCCATTACTCACATACTGTATTTTTTCTTGATTTAAGTGCTTATTGATATAAATACGGTTCTAACGAGTTAAGTTGAAGTAAATAACAATTATTATAAAAAAATTGAATATCATACAAGAAACGTTAATATTCTCGCCCTGCACTGGTCCCCCACTCGTAAAGGGCGATCAAAGAGTGAATACATTTATTTGTAGCACTCCACATCAGCTTTCGTGTGAAGGTTTTTTCGAAGTAATTCCTTCTGAAAAGATAATCGACGACGGCATAGTTTTTCATCCATGAGAATGGAAAGTAATAACCTGATTCGAAGCTACATTTATAGAATATCACGCCAATTTTAATTCTTTAATTTTCATTTAAGAAACTTATTCAAGCTCAATTCTGTCTTATTTCCGAGTACATTATTGAATGAAGTGCCATGTATCACGTGAATTCTTTTCGATGATTTAGCGTTAATCTTTTTGATCGATACTGCGAAAAAAATAGTTTGAGCAGAGAGGCTACATCTTTTTCTTGTCAGGATGGGTTGCTGCTGCTGTTGCACCAATTACACCTGCTGCCTTGTGCTCGCCCTCGCAAACATGGTACGTCCTAAATTTCTGCGTTTCTCTGCTAACGGATCATCTTCCTGTGATGTAAATTGGAAAACACAATCGCAAGATTTCGGTTCTGGTTCTTTAGAGTAGAATGTAGCAACAATAACGAGCCGTTTAGTTCATTCTCGGGCTGCTACTGAAGTCCCATGCTGTCTTGTGAATGAAATATATTTTTAACGTATGAAATGTACATTAAGCTTATTTTTAGATTTTGAATGCATTAGAGCAGCTCTAAAATAGACTTAATGATCGGTTTCCAATAGTTACGAGAATGACTGCAATTTGAGGAGAACGGGCAGGAATATAGAAAATATAACTAATTGCTCCGAGGTTTACAACAGAAAATGTTAGGCTAGACTCGTCTTCAAACTGGATTTCTGTGGAACAGTGTTTTATAAGTCTGCCAACGTTCGAGTATTCTATAAAGTGGTGAACAGCATATGACTCCCGACATCATTCATGCAGCTGGGATTAGCTTTTAATTTTCTAGGTGCTGCTTATTTTAGAATCATGATTTTGTAATTGTGTGTAATTTTGTAATCTAAGAACTTAAACAACTTTGTTTCAGAGGATATTGAATTTGAACAGCATATGGTTAGACGAAAAGTAAAATTTGTATATCCAGTTATAGAAATTCGTTAAGGAAAAGAGTAACATTTTGTGAGTCAGGGTAAATTTCAAAGAATCGAACGTTTGGACTAAAGAACTTTTCTTTCAGGGAATTTTAAGCAATAAAATATTATATGGAAAGCAATATCAGCAGGAATTGAATCTTTCGAGCAACGTCGGCATTGATTGATGTTGTTTTTCAAATACTCTTTCCTTTATAACTTTTTGGTCATCATACTTTTATTCTGTTATGACGTCATGACACCAACAATCTCTCGTACATTCGTTTTGTTTACGTCAACAGGCTATAGGAGTTTTGGGCCTCATCTCCCGAGTGATCGGGATCCAAACTCTGCAAGTCGGTGAGCCTACACTACAATGTACAGAGCACGATGAGTTCATATAATTTTGCAATGTATTATCATAAATATCTTTCCCGAACGAGCTGTGAAATACACTGTGATAAATTTAAGCTTTAGAGAAATTCTAATAGAATAATGTTAAAACTGATTAATTTGGAGACACTTTGAAAAATAGCCAAGCATGGGTTTCTTTCGTCTGATTTTCTCTGAAGACTGCAATTACTTTTAACTGTAGACGATAATATTTATCAGAGCTAAATCTGAAGCATAACAATCATACACCTATTCATGGTTTTAAATTGTGCAGTAAAAGCGTAAACAGCAGCATCAGTTCCCAATTAGCAAGACTTCTTTTTTAATAAAGTGCGGTTATGAAGTTTCACCTGCAAGATTTTGCTGCCTTCTTCGCCTTCCCATCTTCAATAAAGATACGGCTTCGTCTAGCTCACAGTTATAACTAGGGGTTTCAACTGCTCTATGCAGCAATAAATAATTGCTATATGCTATTCACAGTTAACAGTACATACCTAGATGGCAATTGGAACAGAAAAATTATAGCTAAAATTATAGCGTTGCAATTACAGTGTAGCTGTAAGGCATATGCGAATTTTATTATTTTACTGCATTTCTATCTAGTATGCGTGCAACTCTGTTCAAAGTGAATTGCATATGGAAAGTCATTTAATGTTAAGGATCATTTTCTTTTTAAAGTGAAATTGAAGGTGTTGAGTAACCATCATAGTTCAAACTGTGTATGTATCAACAACGTATGATTTACCACTATATCATTTCAGGAGCGGTAGCTGATATCTTTGAAGTGATAGTTAGCGTCTTGAGCATCATTGCAGGAGCAATTCTACTGATGGCTGTTAGAGAGGTAAGAATCTTCCCTGCTTTCTTTTTTATTGACTAATAGTCTGCAAACCAACAACGTGTACTTGTAACTTACTTTAATCGGGTTTGAATATTTTTGTAGCCGAGTCCAAGTTTAATTATCTTTCGGAATGAAACTGATGACTATAGAAGGCAGGGAAAAGAAAAGTTAGTTTGCCTCCACGCAATTTTTTTACTACTGACTCGGGGCCGCTTTTCCTTTCCCTTTCTGTAACTTACGACGGAAGTCGCAACGATGAAGGCGGTCGAGAAAAAATACTTAGGAAGAATTTAATTAAAAAATTCAAACCGCAGATATATAAAAGAGCTATTTGAACGAGTAAAATTAAAAGAAACTTCAGATCAAAGGTAATCATTACAAATTCTCAAACGAGAAGATACATAAATAAATGAATTAAGTGAGCGGGAAAAGACGAAAAATTCATCGGTTAACGTTTCATAGCGATTATTCTTTTTACATTTCGGTAGGAGTAAGTTCAATTTATATATGACTCCAGAATCTAAAAAAAAGTTTTTACCAAACATGAGCTAAACATTTAAAGTTAATCGTTAGTTATAGTTTACTCATATGAAGTATTACACATATTGTCAAATACTGGAGCCGGAAAGAAAACGAAGAATTTTAGCACTTCAATTAATTTCTACAAGTGTGTTCAGCAACCTTATACTGTTTTGAGAGAGTCATGCAGTGAGAAGTGCTTATCAAAAGTTTTGTCGAAAGATTGCAAATAGTAGATATTAAATCCACAAATGTTAAAAAACTTTAGTGCTTACGTTTGCCACAACGACATGAACTAAAAATCTAACAGAGTTCTTGAAGAAAATTTGAATATGACCATAACTCATAACTTCGAAGATTGGTTGTTCGAAAAAAGGGGCAAAAAGTAAAGCCAGATGTTTAGGATGCCCTGTTTTATTGATAAATAGTGTTGAAAAACACGATTCATCGTGAAATAAGAGTGCTTATATATACCTACATTACTGAAAAAAATTCTACATGCATACCGGTAGAATCTGCGCAAACTTTGCTCGTCTGGGAAATTAGGGTTGATCTAATAATACAAAAACTAAAATTACGGAATAACGGAAATCTCTAAAATTAGAGATTACGGACACCTCATTAGAGAGATTGCGGAATTAGAGATTACGGATTCATTCTAAGATTAATGAATGAATTTTTTAGCAGCATATATGAATTGGACACTAACAGTACAGCCCACCCGTTTGACTTCCCTTCCCGCAATCGTCCTTTCTCGCTCACACCATTCTGGAAGTTGACAAGCCTTCATTTGGAATTTCATTGAGATTTTTTATTCTATGTTATTTTCAGTGCAGTAACGGATTGTTTTTTAGCAAACAACAATGTGTTTTTAAGAATTTGAATATTTACTTCAGAATAGCTACGATACTGAATTGTATTCATTGCGGCATTTGGGTTAACACAGGGAACACTTTATGTGAGGGTTGCTGAACATCCGACTTGTATTTTTAGAACTGGGTCAAATTCTGTTAATCACTCCAATCCAGTACTGAAAAGCTTTGTGAAATAACCTCTTGAAATCAAATTTTTCCGAAAGATGTGTGGAAATTTTTAGGCTTGTATTTGGCTCTTTTCCCCAATTGCGCCACATTTCTTTTTACATTTAGATAATTTTAGTTACTTCTCACGACTTCTGAGTATACAGTGTGCGTTTCTTGCTAACTTTTATTATTTATTTTTAAATTAAGTTTTCCTTTTATATTGCTTTTTACAAATGAGTGCCCTTCGTTAGGCTAAGCTAAAGCTCCAAAAGTTCAAATTAGTATTTTAGAATTATTTCTTCAACTTACTCATTATGAATTTCATCCCTATGAAAGATGTTCCTTACAACTCTACATTGTAGTCGTAGTTTAACATTAAAATCAGGTTTCGCAGTTCAGTAAGTTACATCTTCTAAGCCTGTGCATATTACCGAAATTTTATTTGTGTAGATCAAATCTTTGCAACTGCAATTGGCTGCTGACGTTAGTTTCTGCCGCTGAGTACAAGCTCTTTGTTTAAGCGTCTGGTGCTGCGCAGCTGCTAGGCAAACATGCCTACTGTTGGTTTGAGGCTCTAACTTTGACCGAGCACAACAATAAGAGCGCAATATCATTCTGATAATAAACAAAGAGACGACCAGCCGAGCGCAAGTACTTTTTGTCGCAAAATTACGTGATTGCATACAAAACTTTTCATATTGAGTTTTAATCAATGGTACTTGTATATACAAATATGCATAGCTACATGTGCATGGAGAAATAATGTTTTTTCAGTTTCTATAAATTTTCAGCTTTGAAATGATGTTAAACGTTATTTTTGCCTTATCACTTCAAATTCATTGGTACACTAAACCGGTATGATTATTATTTGTGAAGTACTCGCGATGTGTCTTTCTGCCCGGCCTTATCTGTGTACAAGTTGGAGTGAAATAATACTATTTTAATCAATACCTTGGTGATGAGTTCTGCTGAGTTTAGCATGAACAATGTTATACAACGAAAGCAATCTTTTCCTTGGAAAAAGACATTTATTTCAAAGTCTGACTTTGACAAGTAATATGTGAATTACTAATTTACGACCACAAAACAAGTATTCAAAATATTTCAATTTTGCACTTATCCCTTTGCGATATCTTTTAGGAAAGTCGCTAATGGCCTCACAAACTACTTCTAAGGGTATTTTCTGCAAGCATTTATTTAATTTTGACTCTAAAACTTCGATACATTGGCAACAAGTAGGTTAATTGTTCTTTTTATCTACATTCTGTTAATATTGAGGTCTCTCCCTAGTTTGAACATTTCGGATGGACTCAGTCCTTTTTCATGTTTCTCTTTAACGAAAATTAGTGTCAACTCTGCACACATTGTCAGTAGTAATAGCTAACTATTCAACAAAAAATCAGGCATATTCTTGGTAGTTAATTTTATAAAATAACATTGGGTAAAATTAGCAAAGCAATAAGTAATAAAATTGGTTTGGAAACGTACAGGAATTATGTCCCATCCTGCACAACACTAGTATAACGCTTGCAATGCTTGCTGTAAGTTGACCGAGGTTGAGGCCCATAAACAAGGAAGGCCGAGCTGTTGGCGTTTGCCTTTTTTGATTTCTATGATAAAACAACGGCTATAAGTTTATGCCGTCTGTCATGTACACCTAATCTTGTGACACGACGAAATTAGTCGACTTCTGAAATATTTCTACGACCTGCGGAAACATTGCACAATGAACTGCAATACCACGGAATTTACTGCGATACTCTGCGCACAGGCCTCAGGAATTAATTAATTGCGATGAAGCATTTGTTTTTTATATATGGAATATGAATAAAAGAATTATTTACAGGATCTGCCATGGTTGATGTTCCCATTCTTGGCGTGGGTGAGCGTAGAGATGGTGACGTCCGGTGTGGGTGCGGTGGTGGTTGTCATTCTGTTCGCTCGTGTTCCCGTCACCAGCTTCCTTCTCTCCGTCTCCCTCCTGTCTGTTCTCATACTAACCGCTCACTCATTCCTCGTCGTTAGATCCTACCAAATTGAGGTAAGATCTCGTTTTGAAAAATGGATTCATGTAGATACAGTTTAGTAGCAGCTTGAATATTTGCTTTAATGATGATATTGCGGTGAGCAGAAATATACTGTATTTGTAGGAATGGTTTCATTTGATTATTTGACTCATGAAATACATTTAATGGCCGCTGTGCTTGCCTTACTTTAACCCACAACTTTGTCAGACGTACTTTTTTTGGTGATGATGGTGAAATTAATGCAAAATTGAGCTAACCATACCCCAACAGGTATACATATTTACAATACTAGAGCCACAGCACCTATGAAAATAGATTAACTTTTCTACCAGGGAAGAGAGTCTGTGTACAGAGCTCGGTGCAATTACAATTCTAGTTTTATAGGGCACTATTGTCCAATCAACTAATTGAAACGATGGTGCAATGGCAGTTAGACCCTCAAAAGCAGATGGCTCCCAATCTATTTTCTATCATTTCCCCTTCACCCAGTTCAGCCATCCAGATTTTCCCTTCATGTGTATGAGGGAAAGAGTAGTTCAAACACACTGTGACCATTTACTAATTTATTGTTAAAATGTACGTATATACTGCTAAAGATATATTTGCATGATAAAGCGAATAGAGAGCGGTTAGTAACGACTAAAAAATGTATCTGACATTTTTTTATTAGTGGTAGGTAGTGGAATTATTTTCCTCCTGGTACCTTCAAATTTCCCCCCGTCCCTCGAGGGAAATTTCCTTCATTTTGGGACTGAATGCACTAGAGAATATCTCTTTTCCTGCCATGATGTGCAATGCCTTCTTATTAAATTCACTAGTTGAAGATGGCCAGATCATGACCGATGGAAGTCCCTGTCATGTATTTCATGAACTAACTTTTTTGTTAGCAAGTTCCTGTCATTTATTTTGTGAGCTAAAATAGATACGTACATCATCATTTTTTCTTCCAGATACAAGAAAAGATGAAATCAAGAGATGCTGAAGAGAAGAAATCATCAAACGAGAAAAATAAATCGAATTCATGTGAAGAGATTCCGTGAAGACTGCAAGTCTGCACAGTACCAGAACTGTCAGAATGTAGCTATAAAAAACCTTTTGTACCAGCTAACCTTAATCAACATTGTTTGTGTTCTCTTATGAAACAATTATATTATTTTCAAAGAGTATGATCAGAATAGAGACATGAGCTATTCAGGGGGCGGTAAAACGATATGAGTCATTAGTAAGTATAATAAACATGAAATAGAGTAAAGAGTAAACACCATATTAAGGAAGCCAACAAGATGAAACCAAATGATATGATACTATGTTTTGCAAATAAAACACATTTTTCTCCCTTTGCTTTGTTTTCTCCCTTTGTTCCGCACCTACTAATGGGTCAGATGTTTTTGCCTTAACCTGTACAAATTAGATTGATTCTTATTTTTTTTCACAAATTTAAAGGGTCCTGGGGTTTTCATGTAAAAAAATATGTCTGAATTGTTAGAGCGATCAAACAATTATTGGAACTGCACTGGCCAATTCATATGCATATATTATATATCTAATTAGACAGTTCCCGTAGAAATTCCACGATTTAAATTTGACTAATTTAAAATGATTCTTAAGAAGAATGTATTAAAGACTTACGACTAATTATTGTGTTTTAAATGAATGTTTTTCATTAATATATACGGAACCTCCATTCTGTATCTTATCTACTGATAACTTGGCCCTGATAATACCTGTCGAAATTACTTGGTTTTAAAGTGATAAAATTAAGGATCTATGTCACTAATTTCCGATCAGGGACACGATTTTTTATTGAAACAATTAAATAACGAAGCAAATTGATTCCTTTCATTTCGACTGTGCCTAAGCCAGGGGCACTTGGGAAGCAAAATGAATGACTGCTCAGAATTAATGTTTAGTCTGGATAGATGACAGTCTTTATTATGATAAGGCATTGAAAATAACCCAAGTTTAAGAAAACTATAGATTCACACAGCAAAGTAATTAGTCGAGGTTACTTATCAAGAATCGTTTTTGTCATACTACCTTTTAAGACACAGCCAGAAAAAGTTGAAATGAGACTTTTGAAAACTTTTGTTGTCTAATAGGCTCTTCAAATTTAACACTCCGATGATATTGCTATTATTTATTATTTTATTATTCGTTAATTCAATTCTTAGGCATCACTTCCTATAGGAAAACATTGGTCCAGCCAATTTCACATTTTCAGTAAAAGTCCATAGGATCAAGATGGAAGTATCCATGCCAGCCAATGTATGTATGTTAATCAAGTTCTGTAAACATGCTATACACACTTACCTATATATGTCCGACCGAGCAATGTAAGTGAACTTTCCGTGCTGCAACAAAATTTTAGGATCCTGTACTTATTTGTGACTAACGGGATCTCATGCTCTTATTATAGATTGATGATGTGTCCACAAATTAAAGCTGTACCTAAGTGTACCTGCCTGTGGGTATCCTTTTTTGCAGTCAGTGTGAGATTAATACGTATATTTTCTGGAACACCAGAATTTATTGATTTAATGAAACTATTTCATTGCTTCTAGAAGGTTATTGATGTGCAAATTCCGGTCACATCAAATTTTATAGTCTCATCAGAATTTTTAGCTCCTTCTATATAAATTAAGACGGCGAGAGTGTTCCTTATGTTCATGTTAATTACCCTTTGAATACTTCATGCTAGGTCAAGAGCGGTATGTTGATGAAGCATCTGAGTTTAATGCCGCGTAACTTGGTTCGAAGAGGACCCATCGGAGACGGTAACACTGAGAATCCTCTATTCCGCTCATTCTACGGGCGAAACAGTCATTACTCTCATGTACGAACAAATTCCCGTTTGCGAAGGACATTCTCTTCAGTATTACAGACGCTAGTTTTGCTTCCCAGTGCGGCACATACGAAAACTTTTTGCCTTTCTGCCTTTCTGGAATACCGAAAACTTCGGTATTCCAGAAAAGCAGACTACGTTAAACGGTACGTATTGAAGTTGATGAAATTGAAATAATAATGAAGTGGAATTTGAATATCGAGAAACATTACATGTTAATGTCTCCTCTGGACTAAAAAACAAAACTTAATCCATGTGAAAATTATACATAATTAATTATACATCCGACATGTGCAAAAGAAAATTTTTTGTGTTTGAATGGGCTAAATTACTTTAAGAACGCGCTTTAAGAGGGACCGTAAGTGAGCTGTTGTCCGCTTTTAATTCCACGTGTCCATTTTACCGCATACGCTCCGACGTATTGGCGCGTCCTCGTAGTTATTTTGATGCAATTACGGAGCAACTGACCGGGGAATTTTCCACAAATTTCCTTCAACTCACAACGTCGTCTGCTGCTTCAAGCTGCTATGGAGTGTGGTTCTCGCAAGCAGCAGCCATAGCTAATATTTCCAAAATGAAGATCATTAAGTTTAAAACTATGCAGCTGATTTGTTCTTTTTCTCATCAGTTGTTCTTTTTCAATACAGACCATTGCAAACCAGTTGGGAATCCTGGTTCTACAAGGAAAAAATTGCAGGGATTTCCAAATTAAAGCATTTTTCCTTCAAATTCGTCTTCCATCTCTGAGCAAAGCCCGTCCGCATTTAGACTACAGGTTTTACTCGTGGCGTACAGTTCTTATCACCCGCGTTGAGCCTTCGAATGATACACATGACGTACAACTATTTGTACGCCATTGTTGTTCTTTAGACCACAACGTAAATATAAAGCAACTCTGCATACAATTTAAAAATAAATAACCATCTGAAAATTAAGTAATCTGTGGAAAAAGACTGAAATAACGTATTAATAACATACATAACAGTCGTATTTTCAGATTGTGGAGCATGATGTTCAATCTATCTTAAGTTGATTAAGATTGTTGAGACACGCCCAGGAGTAGGTGGCACTACACACATCGTGATGCATGGTAGAAGTTTCCTGAAACTGTAATTTTGAAGAAGTTTTCTCGTATTGTAACGCATAATTTGAAACTTTACGTCTAAATTAACTTATTGTGACAGTTAATATGGCAGGGTTTTCCCTTCTAAGCTTGATCACAAAGCTGTCGTCCATACTAGGAGGGATGATGGTGTCCTCACCTGTGTTCCGCACCAGCATCATGCCGGACGATATCATCGTTGACTTTATTGTAGGTGGGTGATTTATTTCAAATACTGTAAATTTTAACCCCTGCGACTAATATCATGACAAACAAAGCTAATGTCAGAGACAATTTTTTCAAGTTACTCTTTGCTGTGTAAGAAGTATGAAGTTGTATTTTACCTCCTGCATATTAGCATTTTGTGAAATTCTCCGAGAAATACTTGTGACATATGTTTTCCTAAAGTATCATGTTGTATGAAGCCACTTGTTCAATACGACATCGGAGCCTAAGTTCTCTTTATTTAGCATCATTTTCGTTGACACAATTTTCAAGACCTGTGTTTACCCGGTTAATGTTTATATGCTCTAAATGATAAAGTTGATGCAACGTGGAGTTTTTTCTTGAACATACGTCGCATCGTCAGACTTATATTGAAAAATGTCTGGATGTAGCCCCTTCGACAGGTTCGACAGATACTCGTATATGAATATGCTGGAGGTCAACAGTGACTGAATAATATATGAAAAGTAATGAAAATAATTCAAGAAATGCATTAATATACACATTATACAGGCAAAATTCTAATATGATATGAAACACCTCTATTAAAATGAAATGATATAGAAAAGAGCGTAAAATGACGTACAAAACGTTGAATGCCCTCCGTTTCAGTTCACATAGTTTCATATAGATACAAGACCATTTCCTCCCATGTGCTCCGGCTGTCGCACACGCTTCTATAAATGATCCTGAATTTCGTTATGACAGACACAATCTGGACGTAAATTTCATTAACTTCAGCTTCAGACAACTATTACAATTTCTGAATTCAGAGAAATATATGAGGGATCTAGAAGTCGCCATGATGATTCTTGAATACATTTGTTGGCATTCCAGTTGTTGATTTTTTATTCATGTAACGAATTCTGAGTTTTTGACGTCCTGGAGAGCTTAGCTGTAAGTTTATACCATTTATGTAATATGCCGTCAATCTGGATGTTGATCACATTCCTTATTTGTGAGGAATGACAATACTAAAATATTGTAAATCATGAACGCTGTTAAACGCTGGTACTGCTGAAAGATCGTGTTATGTTAAAAAAACATAGAAAAGGAGGCCCCTGAGATAGAATAACAGTCATCAGTATATAAAAAAGGAGTTGATGCAGGATAAAGGCACGGTTTTCAAATTTTTACTTTGTGACGTAAATATCATACACGGTACAATTTCCTTAAATACCAATAATCTTTTACAACACTGCTACCCTTGCTAATAGTTCGACATACCAAGCTGTAGATATTACATAAACACATCTTTGAATACATTAGATGGTAATTTTTTCAGGTATATAATTATTTATCAAGGATTTAAGATGGCTATTTGCAGTGCTAGCAATGTATAGTGAAAGGTACAACACATTTTCCTAAAAATTGGTGTTTGTATCGAACTACAATATATGTTCAACATGATTTAAAGAGTGAATTTATTGTCAAAAAAGATTAAAAACAACTGATATTAACTTCAACATTATAATACAGGGTGTCCCCTAAAAAAGTAGCAGATTTAAAAATGCCGTAGTTTGTAAAATCCGCGAATGAAATTGAAGTTCTACAGATGTACCTGTATATTCATTATATCGTATGTACCTATTATACCAAATAAAACTTTAAATCCTGTTTTTTTAAATGAAACCCATTTCGGCTTTTTAAATCGGATACTTTTTGAGTGGACATGTACATGTAAATCTACATCTAAATGCACAGAGCAAAAATTTTGTGTTTTTGTTATTATAATGCTATTATGTTGGATTCGTGTATAGCTGAAAAATACTGATGGGTTGAGCAAAAAAGTAGCAAAAACACACTTCCTAATAACAGGTTACTTTACTGAACATCGCATGCCTTTCCATCATATAAATCATAATAGAAAAATAAGAATAGCGGATAACCATTAGACCAATAAATGATGATAAATTGCTCGAAATTGAGAATTTGGAAGCATACCGTTATAGATGCCTATTGAATTCTGTATACATTTCACCATAAAGCAAATTTCATCATTAAATTGTTAATTAGGCTCATTTTATAGCAATTGGGTTTTTAGACCCTCTCTGGGTTTATTTTGGACCATCATCTGTTTTTTTCGGTGAGTGGTAACCCTGTGCATCAGCAGTCGCTTAACCAGTGTGCCACAAGGTACAAAAAATAAGCATTCTTTATTCAAAACTTGAATTCTCCTCTTTGTATTTGCTCATGAGTTGCTTTTTTATGCCATCGTAAAGTTGTTACTCCCAACAGTGGGTTCAGGCACAGCGGGCAGTGCGTTGGCTGGCAGACTCTCAGAGGTGCCTCAGTGGGACGTGCTGGTGTTTGAGGCAGGCGAGCAGCCTCGGACAGTGACCGTGGTTCCTCAGCTGAATGTGTTCTCCTTGCTTCCGGACAGCCCCGATAGTTACATCTATCCAATGCAACCCCAAAAGTTCTACGGACATGCTAGAAAAGAATCAGTAAGTTATGCTCGAATAATGAAACGAAGTTACGTTTTTCTACCCGTTTCTTGATATCCATTGTTTCTTAGTTCAAATTCCGTCTTGAAAGTGGAAATGAAAGTGAACGAGGTAAGATTGCAAAATGTTTTGGGAGAATGTTTGAAAATTTGCCCCTATGAGTATGGAATGAAAATTAGAAAAAATGAGAATATGACACTTCTTAAGACGATGAAAAACTAGCACAAGTGTTGAGAGCGAACACCATCATTTAACGAAGAAACGTGGATTTGTTTATCGTGAATGAATTCTATGTGTATTGAAGAGGAAGGATAAAGCTGGAAAATATATGTGAGACAAAAGAGAAATGAAAAGAGTGAATTTTATTTTTGACTATGTAAGCAGCTAGTGTGCTGCGAGTTTTAGAGTAAACAAATATAAGAAAGTATTAAAAGATTCCAGTACAAGAGTTGGACATGAAATCATGAATGATATTGTTGTCATATATGGATTCCAGTTAGATATAAAAGTAGAGAAAACTTGATAATAATGTGAATAATGAATAAGTTGATTGTAATAATTACTTTTTTACGAAGAATTATATTTCTATGTACATATAATGGGTGTTGATCACAGTCCTATAAGGCAATTGGTGAGCCGACTCTTAATTGATGATATATAACTGGGGGAGAAAATGACTTGCGTTCATTAGATGTGCGTTTGAAGAGAGGTAAAGGAACAAAAATGACTGACCATTTCCTGGAGGGAAAAAGATCAAAATCGCTGAAAGATGAAATAATCACGAATGAGAAATTAGTGAGCGCTAAGAGTAGAGATAGAAGAGTTAAATGGTGTGAAGAAAGCGAGAAAATTCTATGAAAACCAAAGAAGATACTGTTAGCAAGTAGTGATAATACGTATAACAGGCGCAGAGGGTGGAATGGGAGAACAGGATCACAAATGAGCTGAAATATAGGCTTTCGGAACTTAGGTGTTGAACTGTGGGATGTTGCTGTATTTTCTTAATGCACACGTGCATTGTGCAGTACGAGAAGTGAACGTTATGATTAAACTTAATGATGTTAATGAAGAAGCACGCAAGTTAATTCTGATACATGATGTAACTGATGCTGTTAAGCTGATACACAGTAGCTGATCTAGAAGAGAAATTGAAGAGACAGGAAACTGAATGCTGAAAGCTGTGCAAGAGCAAGAAGTTAAACGTTAATTAAAAAGTAAAGTGATGAAATGTCTTACTATTTAGAAGACCAGACGAATAACCATGAAGTTAAATGGAGAGATAACGGAAAAAAGTTGTTTCAAATGCTCAAAGGGTAATATCGCTCAAGTATAGAAATATGGACTAGGAAAAGCATGAGGCACGAAGAGGACATCATACAATGATTAGGAGGTTACAATGAACACTGATATGAGAAAAGGAGACGTTTGTGTGTAATTGATTTGTTCCTTTCATAAGAGGCTAAAATTTTACTACTGAAAATGCCAGAATGGAGACTAACATGTTAAAAATGAGGTCTTTGAGAAGTAAAGGTGTGACACGATTTCATTTGGTTAGGAATGAGAAGCAATACAGGATCGGCGCGATGTACGAGCTATTGGAGAAGGTAAAGTGCTGAATACTTATTAAAATATTTTGACAACTTGAGCGAATGGACGAGAAATGATGACGTCAGTAGATCCGAGGAAAATGTACTAGACATACAATGGATAGAGTTACGGATTGACGGTAAAGTGAAATACATATGTCAACAGTAAATGTAAGAATGTGCACTTAAAGATGTTTTGAGAGAAAAATGTCAGTTTGTGCTTGTTATATTTTCACATTATCCGGATTCGGGCCTAGTCTTCCACCTTGGTCGACTGGTATCATCACCTTGGTTATCACCAGCTCGTAAAGTGGCAGAGAAGAAATCAAATTGTGAGGCAGAGTCGGCAAATCATTAAAATGAAGCTATGTGGCTATGTAATGGAAGATTGTTACGATCTTGGATAAAATAGGGCGATGGTTCATTGGTGACCAGTGCATGAGAAGTTGGGTAGATGTCCTAACTCATTTCTGTCGACCCCCTTGATATGAGGTGAAAGTAGAGAGGTGCATTGTATGTTTTTCTGGCCGTAGTAGGGAAGTAAACAATGTAGCTTCCGATAGAATTTATATGAAAATATTTTTAGAATTAATTATATTTCCCAGTATAATGTGATTGAAAACTAATGTCAACAATAATACGTAATTTTCTCGTAATTTTAAGCGTGTTCATAATTTAGTTGTCTAAACTTTTAGATTTCGCTTTTTTTCAGAAGGTGGATATTCGTTCTGTGAGCTATCTTAGTGTCACGTTGTGGCCTATGAAGTTTAATATCTCAACTGATTCTTCAACTATCTAAAAGAAGCGTTAAAGCAACTCAAGCTTCTTAGGAATGATGGGTGCCATATCAATTGAGATACCCTCAAGCATCGGTTACTGCATTTCTTTTCCGACTGTCATACTACATTTCCTTCGCCATTAGAAAAGATGTTAGGCGTTGAGTGCATAGAAAAAAATAGAAGTTGTTCCACTAACCTTTACAGATGTAGGAAAAAGTGATATTATTAATTTTTTAGCTCGATGTTTTTTTAATTTAATGGCAGGATGTTTGGAAGTTAACGAAACCTTTGATTTTTGAAACTATTGTGTCTACAAAACGGATGGTATGGATGTCACTGCTCTGAGTGACATTATGGAAAAAATTAAACATTGACCGATTAGAGGGAAAGGAAGAAAGCGAAGCTAAATGAATGTGAATTTGTTTTATCACCTTTAGAGATTTGTAGTAATTAGACAAGGAATGGACATGAGGGTGTAAGAAGTGGTAGCGTTAAAGGAACATCTTGTTTCAGAAACAATGTGTGTGAGATGTCAAATCTGTTCTGCAAATATCATCTCAGCAAGACAACATAAAAACTGTATAAACAGCTTCAGAAGAAAACTAGTACAAAAATCTTGATCATATGGGTCGTTTGGCAACTTATGTATGTTTTTGTAGTGTGCTTTTAGATAGCATCTAGTGAACTCGTGGGCTTTTATGAGGATATGTAGTCGAATGTGCTACTTCAATCTGAAGAAAATGTGTTCTAGAATAAAAGTAGTTATTTCTTCCAACTCGGCATTGAACGACTTCATAAAAGACTTCCAAGACCTCATCGATTTTGATTTATTCTCACCATTGAAACATGGAATGCATATAATTGATATGATGTGAGATATTTCAACAGTAGAAGACCACTTAACGAACCAACCAACACTATCGGGTTACCTAGGGAATCAGCAAAGTGTTTATATAGGCTAACTATGTGTCTTGTTCAGGCACTCATCTACACACGAGGAAAAGTCATTGGTGGGTCTAGTACCATCAACCAAATGATGTTTCAACGTGGCATCGCAAGAGACTACGACAATTGGGCGGAACTGGGCAACGATGGCTGGGACTATGAGACGGTTCTCAAGTACTACAAAAAATTAGAGAATTATCGAGAGTTCATCCCGACGACTGACGGTGAGCAGTTGATGAAAGACTATGGTAAATATTAATGAAAAACGTTTGTCGCATAATGATAATATCAAAGAGAAGTATTTAATAACTCATATTGCTTCCCTTAACACTGAATACATGTGAAATTTCCTCTGTCATTAAAAATCATTAAAATCTTTGTTCACTAAATGTTGTATTTTATCGAATGTATCAAATCCGGGCATAGAAATCTACTTTATGAAACACATCTGTTAGTTTTGATACGTCGTTGTTGCGTATGCAAGCAAATTTCTGAATAGCCTTTGAGTCTCATTTCACTTTTGAAGCCAATATAGTTAATAAAGTTGTTACAAATGAGGGAAACATGTGATAAATAAGTATAGGGGATATTTTGTGAGTTGCACGAAATTTTGAACATGCCACTCGTCCCTATAATTCTATGGGAATTTTTGTAAATTGATAAATATTCATAAAATGCACTAGGTACCCAAGAGGATGAGATCAAACAAAGAGAACCTAACAAGTCACTACTTCATATCAACAGTTTCATGGGATCAGAAAGTTGAAAATTTGATATTTCTTTGTGAGAATTTCTTACGAAATCTCCTTTAGAAGATAAAAGAAATGATAGAACTAAATTCCGGCTGAGATTCCGACTAAGTTGTATTGTTCCAGAGTCGGTTTAACGATACAGACTGGTGTTCACAGAATATTTTTCTACAATATTAACGATGAAACAGCTGCTTTAAGAAATGTACAGTATAGGTCATAAGTAGAAGCCAACATCAAAATTAAATTTTGGCACTTGCACACTTCAACTAAAATGAGATGAGAATTTTTTAGGCACCCTAATATATATCGTAGGTAACTGTGGCAAAATACAATTTCTAAGATTATCTACGTGTCGTCGGTCTTCTTCTCAGCTCCATACCGCGGAACTGATGGGCCTGTCAGCATAGAAAAAGTGCGCTGGGTTCCCCCTGTAGGCAAGGTGGCTATTGAGGCTGGCAGAGAAATGGGCCTTGAAGAAATCGACAACAACGGACAGAAATCCATCGGTATGTACCTTATCTTACATGTTGATTCGAAACTGCCTAACAATAGCTAGTTGATCACGATAATATGCTTCGGTAAATTTACCAACATTCTTGTCTTCTCAATTATTTGTTTATTTAGTCAATGGCTAGAGAGTTGGACAATAGAATTTTTCTATCCATACCCTTCCATGCAAGTATTCTGTATTAAACGTTTCAGACTACTGAACCTGAAATCTTGTTGAAAAAAGGAATAATCCAGCATGATAAAAGGATATTCATACCAAAACCTTCTCATTAGACTTAACATTAGGCTTAACATAATGAAACATAGAGTGTACAGTAACGTTGCAAATCTAACAGTCGCCGTGGACATCAAATGCCAATAAAATATTCGGTGAATGAACACGTCTGGCGCATGATGTCCTACTCATTCAGGAATATGGTTTTTTATTGAACAAAAGAATATCATTGGTTTTATATTTTTCACCAGAGCTGCTGGAATAGTTTCAAAATTGATGCTTACACAATGAAATAGGCTCCTATGAACTTTATCTGGGTGCGTAACAATAAAAGTTATCACTGTAGCCTATAAATCAATAACGATAACCTTATGGGCGATAACCGATACAATCGATAACTTGGTAATAAAATTATTTTCCGATAAGGTCGATATTGATATACAATGAATAGATAAATCTGAAATAATTAAGTTAGCGTTATCCATATTGATATTTTAAGAAAGAGAATCATTAATCTAAATCTTTATTTTTATCCTAAAAAATCCTAAAAATGTGTAAGAAATTCTGAAAAAACTTCAGGAAAAGTACCGTTTTAAATATGGTAACTATGCATTATATGACTATAGAAGTTAAAAATTTCGATATGCTCATGATCTCTTTTGTAAACATGAGCATATTGATATTTTCATCCGACAGAGAGCTCCTCTTGGCCCTGATGATATCGTTGCCGTATTGTAAATACCTTAGAAAGAGATTAATCAGAACTTTCTTACTGTTGAAGAATCTGTCTGCCAGACTCTCTGTTCCCTCCGCCTACAGCCACACCTGTACAATGTAAGCAGCCTTAGACTTGGCCGGCGTGTGAATTTTTACCTCCAAGGCTCGGCTCACTCTTCTGCTAAACTGGAACCAAAATCAAAAACGACCGATTGTTGCCAGTTAAAAACGAAAAATATCAGCAATACCGACGAATCAACAGCGCAGGAAGCATAATTGTGGGCTAACCTATAACCGGATATCGTTATCGCGATATATGATCAAACTAACTCTCGCCGATACGAAAAATTACTACTGCTTGCTCATGCTGTATTTAGATCCTGGTACAACTCCTTAATTAATCCTGAACCCGGTCATATTTATCTCTTCACTATTTTCATATTAATTAGCAGTGATTGACAATGGTGTGTCTCTTCTTCGCTGGATTCACATGTCTCTGTCCTTACAGATAAATGAAATAAGCTGCTGTTGAAGAATGAAATTAAATTTTTGAGTTTTAGTGCCTCTCTGGCACTAAAATTCTGGCACCGTGGAATGAATCGTGTGGAGGTCGTGTTTAGAATATGATAAAAAAGCATTGCATAAAAAAGAAGTACAATTTTATGATACGATCCAAGTCTTGTCATGTCATGCGAATTTGTCAAGTTTGCAATGTTAACCAAGAGAAGAATTGAATAAATGGTCTAAACTTGTTAAAACCTCCTCTCACCTTAGCACAGATGAATACATTCAAGCATTTCAAGCTAATATTTATACCAAAAAGCTAATACGAGATTAGGACTTAACAGCGCAAAAAATGTTGATAAAAAAACGAAGTTTAACTGTATAACATGTCAACCTTGTCTATAAACTGAATAATCAACTAATAACCTAGTCTGTAACTGTTTTACCAAAGTTGAAATACCCTTGATTTCATTTTTCAAGAAAATTTGTTTTCTATCTCGCAGTGAGAACACGTTTTATGGGAAAACTGGGAGACATTCGTTGTTAAATCCAAGTTCATTCCAAACGGTTACAGGATTGATATGGTGGAGTGACGTAAGTTCCTCAAAAGAGAGTTAGTTAATATCTGATATGTTTCGTGTTCTAGTGACAATTTCCTCAAATAATAATCCAGGTTCTCATCTCGTCTGGTGTTCAGGTAGCGCCTTAAATCAGCTGACCTCTAAAAACGGTGAGAGAGTCTCGTCGGCTGATGCGTTCCTCAAGCCCAACCTGCATCGCCGAAATCTTAAACTACAAATCAACTCTCAAGTGATCGAAGTAAGATATTGTTACATTTTCAGTATAATATCATTTTTCATAAATATTTCATCATTGTATCAAAGTGTTTTGGAAGAGACCGAGAGCGTTTCAACGCAATGAAAAATAAAATGAAGTAGACAAATGAGTTAAAATTAAACTATTGACAACTTTCTACAGGTATTCTGATGCTGCCATGTGGTGCTTTGAATATCACATTGTTGAACAATAATTCACTGATATGCACTGAAGAAGTTAGGGGCTATAAGCGTATTCCATTACATCCTTACAAATCCAGCGGCGACCGCATTCACAAGATACACTGAAAAACAATTCCCTGAAAAGCTTTTTTTTGTCAATTTTTGCGCCTAGATTTTACTGGTATTAAAAGAAGTGTTTATGTTAGATATATACTTTTATTAGTTGAGTAATTTTACTATTAACAAGTAACAAGGCATCTTTATGCCCCTATGTTTGATCAAGGAACTACGCGATACTTTGGAATTCACTCAATATAACTAAAACAACTCATTGCTATTCCACTGTCATGTTATTCAAATATATCATTTGGGATGGAAGGTAGGCCGTATATTACGTGACATCAATTAAATTGATGTAGAAAACAATGATATCCTAAATGAACTCTAAGCCACCGTGCAGAACCGTATGGGATACCGTACGTCTTAAGATTGAAGAATGAGAGAACTCTCAAAAGTTGTGTTTCACATCCACAGCAGGCTGAGAAATTTAGGTATGATGATCTAAATCGTAAATCTTCAATGCAACGTACACATTAAGGCGTAAAATTCTTAAAATACCAGTTTCATATATCTTCACTTACAGATAATTTAAGCTTGATTCTTTTCCATACATTTACGACATAAATTAGAAGTGTACAAATTTCTAAAAGTCCTAGAAATTAACTGAATATATTAGGGGAACGTGTGCATGAACGTTTCAGAGTTTATACTCAATTGTGCATGTTATACTCATGAACTTTAGAGTTGGATTTACATTTAAAATGATGTGGAAACCGACCTATGGTGTATGATTCGAATGACCACCTGGAGTCTAGGGTTAAAATTTCAACACAGATTTGTAGAACCTGGCCAAGAAAAAATGAATTCTTTCTTTACCAGAAGATTATCTGAGAAGCCTAATTAGCTTTTACTCTCATTGTAGATATTAAGGCGTGACAAAAGCACTCATGTGTATGAAATGTAGCAGGTATTATGATAACTGATGTCTTTAAAATTACACTTTCTATGTACTCGTATACGTAGGTCACTATTTTCTAAAATTTACTCTTTTGTGATAATGAACCGATCAATTTTATTCGTAATCAACAAATAAACACCAATTAACAAAATGGTTAGTCGTTTTCTAATTAATTCATCGCTTCTCTCAAATAAATGTACGTCATAATTTCATTTTTTTCGTAAGGAAAATGAGCTCATTATTTTCCATTGATGAGAAATTTAAAGGGATTAAATTTTAGAAATATTGGTTTAGTTTCTCTTCGTATGTGTTCGTAGAAATAACACGCTTCTTATATCTCCAAGGTTATACCACTGTCACTTAACCGAATAGAATTTACAGACCACCCATTTTTTTAATACTTCACGTATCACATACTGCAGATGTCCCCAAAAGCAGTAACGACTTGCTTGTGAAACACGTAGAAAATGCAGACCCCTTGTATGTTTAATTGAGGACTTAAAATATGCATGAAATGTCTACGTACTTTAATTTATATACTTCATTCTCGGGAATTTATATACTTCTTTCAAATTATAAGAGGTAGGCAGTGCGTCAAAATGTGTCTACAGTATTTCTAAGCGCTCATCACTTACAATTTTTTCAGATAATTTTCAACGACGAGGACAGAGCTATTGGCGTCAAATACATCCACAACAATAAGGCAAGTCAGGACGTTGAATGTGAAGAATTATATTTCCATAGTGAATTGATTTTCTGGTGGCGGATAAGCAAAGCTAGCATTAACTGCATTGTTTTGACAATATCTTTTGTGACCAAAAATATTGTGTTTCTACCATCGGAGATCTCCTCTATGCCAGTATCGATCATATTTCGTTCCGTGGTGGAATGAATTACACAGGGAACGCACTTTTTGTTTAGTTAGGTTTGACAGCTATTTTCTAACTAATCCTTGGGGCAGAATCCAAAACTGATCTTAATTTTTCTCCATCACGTCAAGTTTGTGATCTATAAAATCTCCGTTATCTGAAAATCTATGAAAATATGCTGTATTCCACAGATTTGTTTTTCATATATTGACATACAATAAAATAGGAAGTAAACAGGCATGAATGAAATGTTAATTTAACACTATTTTATTTTTTCAAATGATATGGCTACTGTCTTTCTAATTCTGAGCAAATAGTCACGGTAAAAATTTACGTTTATTACACTTTCTGGTGTGTTCAGTTTGACAACTATTGCGTTTGATGATTCAACAATAGTACGCCATCATATGTATTATGTATCCCATCTACCCTGAAAATGTTCTTCCACAACCTTCAAATATTGGTGAAATCGTTCACCTTGCCCGTCTCTAACAGCCCCATAGCTGGTACGATGGCGTTGCAGAACTTGAAGTTTGATACTCGTGTTGCAACCAAGCACTTTGTTACTCTACAATAGTTTCTGAACAATTTGATTACTTGCACGTAGATTTCCAATAAAGTTCTTAACGACGTCTTTGAATGATTACCAAGCATTCTTATCGGAATCTGATATAGTCCCGATGAACGGTTCATCTTTGATACGCTGCAGAATTTGTAGACCATGAAACACACCAGCCTTGATTTTTTCAGTTGACAGTCCAGGAAATTGAAGATGATGTACTTAAAACAATCGTCAACAGTTGCAATGTTTTTAAAAATTGCTTTATGAGACTGAGTTTTATGTGTAGAAGGAGAACATTAGTTCTTTCCTGTCAACAAGTAGCTCATGTAGAATATTTGGATCTACTAGTTTGAGACCAGATCTTAGAGGCCAATCAGTCTCAACCCAATGCTTATCTCGAGTTCTGCTACAAAAAAACTAAATACTTTGTATTCCACCATTGCTGACGAAGACGAAAGCACACCATTTTAAGATCAACACAGATGATCCAATTGTGTTCGCCATATTGCAATAACTCAATGACTCTCTTTGCATATCCATGTTTTTCACGAAGACAGACAAAATGCCCAATATAGACTGTACCAAATAAATTGACATTGTGTGGAAGGACACACTTCAAGCTCTGCTCTGAGCTAATGATAAACATTTGCAAACCATTCATATTGTAGATTGAAAGCCCTAGTTTCTTCAGTACACCAGGAATGTTATGACAAGACACTAAACCACTGTCACTTTGAAAGCACAGCAGATATGCACTTTCTTTGGTTCGAAAGTACGATACTTTCATTCCTTGTTCAAGTAAGCTTTCTCGTTCACAGTTGATGCTAGGATTTCTGACACTTTTTTGATAGGCCCAAATCACGTGCCAAATCATTCAGTTCGTGCTGATCAAATCCCCTCACGAACTGAATCCTCCGAAATTTGAAAAATCTGCATCATTGTTGTCACTACGTTCTTCAACATCCCTCAGATCTTCTAGAGGAGGTAATTGTTCGAACACTGGCACTGAAATTTTAACTGAATGAGGCATTGGTCGAATAGCTGACGATAGATTATATTTTAGGATATTCTATTTTACTTCTATTTTTCTTGTTAAGTCCTGATGTTTTCACTAAACAGAAGTAACAGTCTGTGCAATAACTTTTTTGCTCTTGCGAAACCATAGGGATACCTCACGGTAATTTTTCCCCGTGTTATGTGGTCCACACCCGTAAACTCTTGATACACTGCGTGCACACTTATAAGGAGCCCATCACTTGTCATGATCAGCAAATTTTACTTTAAAACATGTAGCATATACTTGTTTAACATATACACTGATGTTTGCCCTCTGACTTCGAATGGTGAAACTACCACATATATAGAAAAAAGGAGCCAGGGTTGTTTATGCATTTAAGACGAGAAGTAGCAGGAACAGACATGATCTGGAACTAAGGAAATATATAGTGTAGATAAAACACTAAGGGGGAATAGTTACAAGTTTTGAAGACTCCAAAAGCAGTATACAATGCAATAGAACTTACTACGGTATGCGCATGGTTACTAGGTCAAGAGAAAAGTCGGTACAAATCCTCTTAATTCCTAGTATTCTAGCTTTCTGTTCGCAGATGTTGATAGTACTGATCCATTGAGAGCTGCACATAGCTCTCACCGCACTGTCTCAATTGTGACAGCACAAACAAGTTGTCACGTAACTGTTGATGAGTCCAATCGTAATTATCTGGCATCTTACAACAACGAATCAGAATAATTCAGCTTATCTGGAGAGTAAGCTATGAAGGAAAAACTTGACGTGTTAGAACAAAACTAACTGCAGTTTGGAATCAGCATGCCACTTTTAGATTCCATCAACATAAAATCTAACTCAACAGAATTTTTTTCTAATTGTTTCCCAGCGTTATCGAATTTAGCTGCACGTTCTTATAACATACTACGCACTTTCTAATTTCAACATGACAGAATATATTGAATTAAATTTATGAAGAAAGTTTTCTCACATTATCCGTCAGGTCAAACGAGCTTTTGCGCAGAAGGAGGTGATCTTAAGCGCAGGACCTGCAAACAACCCCAAGCTTCTCATGCTCTCCGGCATCGGACCTAAGAAACACCTTGAGGACAATGGAGTGAGTGTCTGATTTTGTAACATTTTTTTCAAGCCAGCTATGAATTATGACGCATTTTGTTTCTGATGGTAATTTTTCAATTCTAACTTTCAGATTCAGGTACGTGCTGACTTACCAGGAGTTGGCCAGAATTACCAAGACCATATGATATTCTATGGACTCTATTGGACGATCCATCCAAGCATATCGTCTTCTTTAATCTCGAGATTTGGTATCGAGTCTCAGAAAGAATACCTTGACAAAAAAACAGGTAAGCCGAGCAGTTCATACAGTATGGGCTTGTTAACTTGTAGACTTGAATTAGAAATCTCTGACAAGTTATGGTTGTTGAAAGTAAACTTTATGATTCTAGCTTGTGATAACATTGATATAAACGATAGAAAAAATATATTATAATTTAGGTATTTTTTTAATTTCATGAAGTAAACTTGTGTGAAAGAGCTACATTGGGCGCAGGAGGAGAGAATTGTTTGAGAAATGTCTGAAGTTAAATCACGTATAATATTACTAAAACAAATTGATGTAAGATGTGGAAATGCCAAAAACGTAGTTGACCTTTATTATTAAATCTCTGAAATAATAACTGATTGATTACTAACGAGAGGAAACGCCGAAACAATTTTAGATAAAATATTTACGAAAACACATACTAGGCCCTATATACACAGAGTGAGGCATTAATAATATAAAACAAAAAATAAAATCTTGAAAAAGACATTTATTTCGAGGTTTGAGTTTGAAAGTAGTAAGTAATTTACTAATCTACGACCACAAAATTTTTTATTCAAAATGCTCCTTTTTTCTCTCACTATTTTGCAAAGTCTTTTAGGAAAGTCTTTAATCGCAGCACAAACTACGTCTAAGAGTATTTTCTCGCAGTATTTATTCAATTTTGACTTCAGAAATTTGATATTCTGGCAAGATATATATCAATTGTTCTTTTCATCAACATTCTGTTAATTTTGAGATTTCTCCCTAGTTTGAATATTTGTGATGGACTCAGTTCCTTTTTAGGCTTCTCTATAATGAACTTTTGCATCAATTCTATAGACATTGTCAATAATTAATGGTCACACCTTATTTATTCACACCTTATTGAACACATGACTGATCTTATCGAGTACAGCTAGTCATAACCTAATGGAGCTTTAGTTTCATTGGTTGGATTATCATTAATGAGTAAGAAACACTTCAGAAACATAAGTCGATTCAGGTCAACTTGTAAGGGTCTTGTAATTTTAACTTTGGATGAAGACCTCCGAAATATTGTATCATGGGATCTGGTGTTTAACAAAGTAGGAGAAGATTCCAATCAGCTATTCAATATCATCTTTATTTCCGGCACAATGTTCGCTATTTAGGCGTTTTACAAAATTCTTGGTGTGATAAACACATTGTACATATAAGGGTTCATAGGGGGCTTAAATAGATCAACTTCGGCATTATTTTCAGATGCGTTTTTTTAAGTATATTATCGCACAAAAAAGTACTTTCCTTGGATAGCATAAAGAACAATCAAAGATTCCTGTTTTTTCCGAAGAACTTAGTTATTGCACGTAATGTTCAATTATCATAATAAAGTTCATTCAAAATTTGGCTACTAGCACTGTTTCAACTGTCTGATTAAGTAAGTTCTTTAAAAAGATTATCACCACTAGCCAGAAAAATATTCCTCAGATGATGTATATAATCCTCCGAGGAATTCATATTCAAATTAAGTTTTAGTTCATTTCATCTGGAACTTAGCGGCCAATGATAAAAATGTAATAGCATGAATATTTGAGTCTTATATGTATTGAGTATTCAAGTATCATCTTTATTTCAGTATGAAAACATCTTTTGACGAATTAAACGCTATAAAGCTTGAGCAGCACAATTACCCTCTGAAGATTCATTTCAGTGTCTAAATTTATAACAAATGTCTCTTCTTTCGTCCTCAGCAAGTTAATTGTCGTGCTCTTCGTTTCATATATTGAAATGAGGAAGTTTTTTGTTCCATACTGTGCTGAAGATCTATTACAACTGGTTGCTCAGCTGGTCAAATAACTGCAGTAAAATATAGAAAGATCCAAAACTAAGTACCACAAAATCACAAATCTTGGGTTTGATCTTATCGTTTCTATCAAGATGTTGCGCAACGTGTTAATAAAATTATCATTAAAAAAAATATTCAAGTCGCTACTGCTGTTCATGAGATATGTAGTACGGTACGACGTTTCATTTAGTTACTGATGAATATTTTCCAATCTTTTTTGGTGAGATTGGCTGACTAAGTCTAAATAATACGAGTATTACTTAGTTGAATGGCGTAAATATTTACAACAATAAAAAAGTATTGTACATTGAAGCTTTGCTTTTTCAAGCATACGTACATACAAGGGCATACTAGAACAAAATTATGGATTAAAAAACTCTCAAAAGAGTCATGTATGACAGCACTTTTTCAAAGCCTTCACTTCGAAAAGGTTACGACACATGTACATGGAAATAGGCATGTACTCGTATGTGTAAACGAGATCTTAAAAGCGGCTCATATAGTGTTTGAATAAAGATCCACTTCATTTCAAAAAGATGCATGCTATTGATTCAATTCGGACTACAAGTTCCTCGAAAATACAAGTTTCTCTGTACTTCAAACTCTGTGGAATCATATTTTCCAGGTCCCTATAGTGTGCCTCTTGGAATATGTGGAACGTACTTCATCAACACTGGGAGTTCGAACGACTCCAGCATTCCTGACATTCAAATCCACTTGGGCAATTCTATTGTAACTGCAGACCACGGAATTTTCACTGGCTCTATGTTCAAAGACTCGGTAAGTGTCCACGGAATGAGCTCATTACTTCTTTCTTCATAGGTAGAAAAAGAGATTTAGCAATAGAAGAAAAACTCTTGGACAATTCACAGAAAAATGTACATCCAAGCTAGTAGCAGCTTTTTCTTTAGAAAGGACATCTACCCCATTGACTCCTGAGTTTACAAACTACCATTTTTAGAAGCTATGAAATTTCACATGATTTTTCAAAACCATGATATTAACCGTACCATCTATTTCATACTGTTAAAAAGTAAGAATTTCTTCCAGCATTGGTCGTATTGCATAAAAGTTAGTTACCTACTGCAGGGATGGGGAGACTGAATTACATCATTTGACTTCGACTGCCCCTATTTTCGAACCTCCGATTCCTACCCACATCAATGTCATCACAAGAAACTAAATTATCAGGCTCAAAAATTGAATATGGTTGAGATGCACTTGGTTATCTAAAATTTTACAACCTATTAATTACAGTAACTCTGCGAGACATGCCTCAGTGAATAACATAGAGCTCATTTATACTGTTTTCTATATAATATATTTTTCAAATGCGAGCATTATTTCATTGAAAATTTGCGAATTATGGCCTCTTTTTGAATATAAGATTGTTCTGGATCATGTTTCAGCATATTCTGCATTTCTTCGATGGTAAAATTAGTATTTTTTTCATTTTTCAGATTATAAACAGCTTTTTCCGGCCGGCTTTCGGCAGGGACGGCTATTCATTACTTCCAACGCTAGCGAGACCAAAGAGTCGCGGATCGATTACACTTAAGTCGAAAGACCCTTTGGATCCTCCTCTCATTGACCAGAACGGCTTCAGTCATCCCGACGATGTTGAACTCATGGTTGAAGGTGAGCAAAAGTTTTTTAGCTTAGTCCAGATGCAATAACTTAGTCCAAGTACGACATTCATTTGAAAAGCACACGGATATGATATATGAAATCCCAGTTAAAAATGATTTTTTTCTTGCAAAGTACAGATTTGTTACAACCTCGTTTGATACGGTTATCAATCAATGACATGTTTAGCGTAGTAAATTTGTACAAGCAAGTAAATTTTCAAAGATGAATTCCAAGTTACCGATTACGTAAAATTGCCTTTTATTTGGGAACAAGCAAATTAAATTATAGGGTAAAATGATTTATTAAGAAACGGTGCTAATTAATATGAAGAAGCAGGTTCGTTGAACACAACTTGAAAGCTGACAATTTTATCATGTATAGAATGAACTCTATGTATTTATTTCAGACTACGTGTTTTCAGGACACATAACTTTTTTTGCAACGCAATGTGTATTGAAATATTGGGGATTAGGGTCGGTGCCAGTTCATGAAAGACGTACTTTTGGCCCGGAGATCAGAAGAATGGTATTTCATAACTGAACATCGGTTTTACAAGAACAGAAATATATTTCGGACGACGTTTTGTAATAGTCCTACCACATTGATGATGCTTAGACTCAAACAATCTACCTATTAGAAGTCCTATAATCCATTGTTGAAAACCTGTTTGTTAGTAAAGTATGTTTTGAAAATTCAGACAAAGAGACGCTACTTCCAATAACTTTTGGTCACTGGAGTAAAGTAATAATGTAAGGAAGTTTTGGAAAACTCTCCGATTCTTTCTCGTCATCGATGTGGATCGACAGAAAAGGAGAAATTGTTCGTTCCTTGTTGCATCATATATTCTGCCTGTGCTGCTTACATTATTGACCACTGATTCCTAATAATTTATATTATATATAAAATGAAGTTTAGAACCATGTATAGTTCAATCATTTTTACTTACCTGCTATTAAAGGGAAAATGCATTGACACAATAAAATTGTTGGACCAAAAAATTCACATTTTTGATGTTCGATATGATAAGTAATATTCAGTGAGTTATGACGTCGGGTTCACCGGTATGAGAATGTTTGAATAGGGGACCTCATAACAGTTGCTACAGCTGAATGAAAACATATAAAGTATACTTCAACAAAATCATTGCAAACTTGTAGAAAAATTTGTGGCCATGCGAAGCCCTTTACATCACCTACTAGGGTTAGGGCATGCAGGTTACAAAACACCTAAAAGGTGTTCTTCTAAGAAATCATGATTTGTTTTTTGTCAGTGAGTTACACAGGACTCGGAAATCAATCACCAGCGACTTAATTTGAATTGTTTCTGTCGTTTTTTTATAGAAACTACTTATTGTGTACATCATAATGTTCAACTTTATGTCACACAGATATATAGTTAGATTCCTCCTCGTTAACATTCCTTAAAAAATGGCTGGTTGATGCAACCGTACAAATTTTTTTTCACATTTGATGCGTTGTTCGTGTTCCATTAAAATATAGCTTCGTTTACATTATCTTCGTCTGTAAAGTTTAACTGAAAACGATCAGAAATATTGCCTTCTATTACACTAGATATGACATCTTTCATCAGGAAGTTGTAATAATTTAGAAAATGTTACCAGATATTCCATATGGCTCTGTAATATCAAAAGCTGTAACATGAGAAAAACAGTAGTACTTCTATCGAAATAAGTGTCCGTAAGTTAAATGAACTGTGTTAATAACATCATGAGGAGTTAAAATAGTCCGCTTAACTTTTTTCTAACATTTTTTTTGCTGAATGAATTGCTACAAGCAAATATGTCAACTGATTGTAAATATGAAAGACAGACAAACTGAATGAGAAGGATCGTAACTTAACAGTACAAACCCATCTAGGATATCCAACTGATCATAAAGGTTATCTTGCCGTAATATGTTAGATTTCTATCGAATTTGACATTCTTATTCAAATTTTATGAATTTTGTTCAGTTTTTTCATACTTCGTCATCAAGTTTATTGATATTATGTAGAATCGAAGTATTGAAATACGTACATATAAATGAATGGAGACTAACTGCCCGTTGTTTAATGGACGGAGTCATTTTATCTATGTAAGATTTTATCGGATAGTTCTTTAGCAGAGAAAATACTATAAAAATCATAGTGAAAACTACGAAGTACTTTTTAAATATTTTGCATTTGAATTTTTGACTCCTCCTAATAAAAAATGCTATGTTACAACTTCTAGATGCATGTTGGATGGACATTGATTTCCTGTTCCACTCTTAGTTTCAGTTTGATGTTCCATACAGAATAAATACCTTGAAAATGAATAATCCCAAGATTTTTTGTTAGGTTAGACTTATGATTCTGGTGAAGTATATCATAAAAATGTTCAATTCACATTGAACTCTGGAGTGCACAAATAGTAGATTTATTTCATGGCGTAATGCTTGTTCGCCGGTCAAAACGCTCGTGATTTTCAGGGGTTGCAGAGCATCAGTGGTAATTTATTACTCTAAACATTTAGAACCAACATTACTACTACAATAACACCATTACCACCATTTTGAGTTAACATTTGTTATGATTACCCATCGTGACAGGAGCCAAAGCTGCCTTCAGACTTGGAAACGCGAAGACCTTCAGAAGAAAGCTCGGAGCTGAAGCCAATACAGTTGTAAGTGTCATCCGGTGGCTATAATTGATGTGGATACCGAGTAGATAATTTTTATTGTCATGTATTACATAGCTTCTACTTGTTTTTAGTGGTACAAAGCTTAAAACACATTTTCATCATGAAAGACACAAATTTAAATTGTTTTAGTTAATGCAGGTTCATGAAACTTCCCCACTCATAAAGTATTGTGTACAAAGTATTGTCTAAAAGCATAACTTTCATACAGGAGGTGCATTCAAGTTATAACACCTCTGATTTTTCTCATGACTCAAAATAGATAGGTACATGCAGTTAGATTTAAAATATGTGTACACTCGTTCTGAACGCCTGTCAGAGATAGCAGCACTGTACAGCATACAGAACTTCAGCGGCAGCAGCGAGAGTAAGGAGTGTTTTTGACACTTGATGCTTATGACGTCTGTGGCTGTTCTCCATTGAGCAATCAGGAGCTTCGTTTCAGGATTGAAAAACGGTATCCATGTCTCATCAATTTCCACAGTTGATGAAAAAGAAATACTATTCATATGCTAGAATCACGCATCAACACTGCTTGGCAAAATGCCACGCGTGAAGCTTTGTGGTCGTTGATCAGCATTCGTGGGACCCACCTGGAGGACATTTTTCTCATTTTTATGTTTCCATGCAGAATTGTGTGCACAGACCCTACGAAAATGCCAACTCTGAAGGCGATGTGATCCACCAAACAGCTTTTTTCGGTGATCCTCCAAACAGCTTTCTCCACTCGCTCGACCTTCTTTGAACTGTCTCCCGAACGCACATTAGACACATGTATGGCACCATCACCACATCTATTACTTAACTGGCGATGAAGTTTATTCGATGTCACACCACTCAAATGGAGAAAACGAATGATTGCCCGTTGTTCTTGTAATCAAAACGTTGCGACTTGAAATAACAAAAACAGTCCTCACTCTCGCGGCTGCCGCTAGAGTTCTGTGTGTCATACAGTGCTGCCATGTCTGTCATACATTCAAAACGGGCGAACGCAAATTTAAGACTAACTGCATGCTTCTATCTGTTTCCAATCATAAGTAAAAACATTGGAGGTGTTATACCTTGAATGCCTCTCATAAAATTTCTCACAACGTTGTCAGAAAACGGGCATAACTCATAATTGTTAACATTTAGTATTTCTAAGTTTTTCATCACCATGTTGTGACAAATATGTTTGTCATGAATTGATGAATTGATGATTTACACCATGATGTTATTATTTGAAGCCGTTACCCGGGTGCGATCACCTCAAGTACCTCTCAGACGACTACTGGAGGTGCTTCGTTAGAAGCATGTCGTTTGTGATGTCTCACATGGTAGGAACCTGCAAGATGGCGCCCGACAATGATCCAAATGGTGTCGTTTCGCCGAGATTGAAGTGAGTGTTTAATGAATAGTTTATTTACCCACGTTATGCCATTGCTTACGAACGTAGTGGATACCTTATTTATAACAAAAAATCTGAACATTAGCCAAATTTACGTTACGAAAATTTACGGGTGATTATGTATAAACTCGTTATTATTGACTTCAGTCACTCACATATGCAACATTATACTTGATAGCTTAGCGTAGTTACTAATTAGATTAAGGCCTAGCTACAGGTTTTTATTTTTTAAAATATATCTCATCGACTTTGCAGGTGTTAACTATGCGCTCAGAACAAAGCGGATAAAATGGGCTTTCAAATCTTTGAATTTTGCTGAACGTGTCATAGAAGCACAATTTAAAAACAGGGAATCTGAATACATCTTCCTCTTCTAAGATCTCTTGAAGATGTATGATAATGAAAGTTGAATGATAGAATCAATATTGAAATCATTGTTTTTCGCTATACACAGGGATGTTTTTAGAAGTGTAAGAAGACAGCTATTCTATGGATATTTCAGCATCAATCAGTGACTAGGACACACGTAACACGCTTTCAAATTCAGGGGAAGCCACTATCAATTCCGACTGTTCCCAGGCGCTATTGAACCTACGATATCCGTGTTCACTCTAACCGAACAGTAGGATTAGTTATAAATAAATAATATCTGAGCACTTTAAAACCTGTTTTTTTCAGGGTCCGAGGCGTTCAGAATTTACGTGTTATCGACTCTTCCATCATGCCGTCCATTACTACAGGTAATGCAGGGCAAATAGTTACGCAATGATTCAATACTGATGACTTTACTGGAGTAAAAAGTAACTGGATTTTATAATACGTATTGGCTAAATAATTATTCTTTTTTCTTTAACAGGCAGCACGTACGCTCCTTCCATCATGATTGGGGAGCGAGGCGCAGATCTCATCAAAGAAGATTACGGAAATATTTGAAGATACTGGTTAAATAAAAATATTTATAACTAAAAATCCAATTGCATGCAGGAAAATGTAGTTTCGTGACTCTTCTAAGATGATGTCTGAAAGAATAAAAATAAAATCAGGGTCAGGGTATCAGGAGAAATGAAATACTCATATCTTCACTGATTTGAAGAAACACATAGAAATGAACACTCAACTTAATTTAATTAGGCGGTCAAGCATGGACGATGGTCTCAAATGCATATTTGTTAGCATATTAGTAAACTACACATATGAGCGGTTCAACGATAAACAGGAGCGTTGGAGTTCCTACAAGGACGGGAGCGTTGGAGGTCCCACAAGGATGGGAGCGATAGAGGTCTCACAAGGACGGGAGCGTCGCAGGTCCCACAAGGAATGATTGTTTAATCTACACCACGAACTTCATGGCCTAAGTGTACTCACCTCATCAAAACGAAAGTCGTCAATCCTCCCCTCCAAAACTAGCTACTAGGTAAAGAACACTTCGGAGCATTGGCATCAGTTCACTAAACAATGCAAAAAATTACTTTACGTTGGGATAATTCTCATAAGAAATTGCTAAGATACTTCTAGTTTTAGTTAAATAAAATTCCATTTTGTATGGCAAACAAAATATAAAGTCCACGATTTTTTGTCCGAAGGTAATTGTAATCATGTCTTATTTTATCGGTTATCGCCCCTAAAGAATAAAGTTAATCAATTATGTCACCACTGTGTTGGACCTAGCATGAAAATTGAATTACTTTACCTAGTACGTATATACAATGTACGTAAAGATCAGTGAAAATTTGGAAACGTTGCTATAGGATCATTACAGAAACGTACCAAATCCCCAGAGAGATAAAAACGTCGTATTAGAAGCTCACAGTTTTCAAATCTAAAAAACGGAGCTCAAAAGTAACTCCATTCAGGGCGAAAATATAAATACATGTCTCCGACCGAGAGTATGAAGGTTAACCCATTCTGTTCTAGCGGTACCATAGGGTATCACAGAATTTATCGTAAAATAAACAACTCTTAACCAAAAACAGTTCATGGAAACATGTTCTGAACATATTTAATACTTGCACTGATGTCTCAGCCGTAATGCTCAAGCTTGCCGATGGCAGTTGCATCATAGTTACACTGCAGGGTGTTTTTTTTTGCGTGGCACGTCATTTCAAAACGCGAAACCAAAATGACGCCGTTCAAAAAATAAGTTATTGTTATTATTTAAAAGCATATTTTTGAATATGTGGTGAATAAAAATTCATAATAGATGCATGAGAACTGTTTTACTCATCTTTTTGATAATTACTTCAAAAATTTTAATTGCAATATCAAATTGAAGTGTGCGGTACCGTATGGTACGGCTGGGATGATACGAGTACAAACTTATCTTATAAATTAATTCACAGGTCCCTCACTATGAATGAAATTTTGGATATGTTTGTGGAGGATGAAAATGAGCAGGATATGTATATGGAGCCTTCTGATGTTTACAATTTTTCCATTCAGGTGATGGAAATTTCGATGAGAATTGTACTGCAGACAAATGATCATGTAGACAACTGATGGCTCCTGCAGAGTTACGCCCTTGTAATAGGGAAATGAGTGATAAACCGTAGGATGAATTCACCAACCAAATTCAATAAGTAGAGCATAAAAATGCGTCAGTTAAAAGGGAAAAAGTGACAAAAATACTTTGTAGACAAAAGGGAAAAAGTCAGATAGTTGTGGTATTTTCCCTGGATGCATTTACTCGAAATATTTGGATTTTTCACCTGCTGAACTTTTTGAATTGTTCATCAATGATGATATTCTGAAGCATATGCTGACCGATATGACAAAATATTAAATTAAAAATTGGCCTGATGTACAAGTACAAACTAACGAGTTGAAGGTATTTCTAGCCATTTTATTATTGACTGAGTACAACACCCTACCTCAAAAACCAATGCATTGGTCAAACTCGTATGACGTTTACAACAGCGCCATTGCTGATGCTATGAGACGAGATTGTTTCCACATCAGCATGAAATGTTTGCATTTCAATGCTTCTGATGTTTTGAATACATTTGATGAATATGTGCATCAAAATGCAACCTTTCATTTTCATTCAAACAAGTTGAAATTACAAACAATAATTTGGAAATGAAGTGTGGTAAGTTCACACCGTCATAAGACATGAAAATTGAAATACCTTGTGTGGAACACCTGACATCTTTTGATTTATGTAAAATCGAGTTTTCATTTGCTATCATGAACATGATTAAGCCAAGTATGGAATGCTGTCTAGATGCGCATTGGACTTTTTTCTAACTTACAGTATAACCGCGGAATGCTAGTACAAGTTGAGCCCGTGCAGTTTTTTTCACATTTTTTGAACTAATACTAAAGTCACAAGGCACCAGAACATGTTAGACACATACATATAGTTTGCTGTATTACAATGTTAATTGCTTCAATTTATTCATTACAACTAAAAAAGTTTTCCACATTGGTTTACTATTTTGGGACTCAAAGTGACTTACCTCGTTTGTTTTGAAATTCCTTATTGACTGATTTCTTTTTATAGCCGTGGGCAGTTTATGGACTTGAGATTGATGGAGCTCGTTGTCCAGTATCGAATGAGCAGAAGCTCACCATAATATCCTGCCTATGATTTGGAGTCTTGCCACTGGGAGGGGGGGAAGTAATCATACAAGTCTGGCGGTACTTTGACGATGTTATAAATAGAAGAAAAAAATTTCTAACCTTTTCAATGAGTAGTTCAGGTTCTATTGAGGTCCAAATGAGTTTTTTTATGAGAGGGGATCTCCCCAGACCAAATTACAGTAATCAAAGCGCGAACACTAGAGACCAGATGGGTAATGATCTAGTTTGACCAGTCGTCGGCTTGGAAGGAACATTTGCAGCTAGACTGACGGTATGCGCTAGTGTCGATCAACAACTTGTCTTAGATGAAGTAGTGTATGAATACTGTAATGTTGTGACGGTTTATGTTGTCCGTAACAATCGTACGTTTATTTTATATATGATGCCTCACGTATAATTTTTCATGATATAGCAATATTAGATGCAAAGATGGCTAAGGAAAACAAATAAAAGGACCATTCACAGGGAACTCTGAAGCTCAAAGGTCGAATGATTTACCGTAAAAGTTTTTTGTTAAGTATGGAAAAGGACGAAATCCAACGTAAAACTTTATGAATATGTTTAACATCATTAGCACTAATTTAGTTTATTCATGAAATAGCTCTATCTAGAGAAATTCTTTTACTGTGTGTCTCATATTAAAGAACACTATCTAATAAAAGATTCACATCAGAGGGTTTGATTCATTAACATATTTTACCAGTCTTTAGAACCAATTAAACCAATTAATTAAACTTTAAAAAAAGAGAACGTTTTTAAACAGAATATGTATCTAACAAAGAAGTAAAAAAAACAAAATGTGAAAAGGTTAGAGATGACGATGATGTTGATCATTATATCCCGAAACTTTAGACACAACTAAGCTGCGTCCTGAGCTGCTAAAATAAATACTCCTTTGTTACACCTTCAGTATGAACTCCTTACTTCCCTTGCCGTCTCCTAAGCTGCTCTCGAATAATACAGGGACAAGTTATCCTGCACCAAATTATTATTGAGAATTATATTTCCTGCTCAATGATACTATAGAAAAACATTTGTAAATTCTATCCTTACTGCTCATTCCTTTGCTAAAATTATGTTATTAATTAATTGAAAAAAACTGAAAAATACACCTTTTAATTATTGGCAAGTGATAAAAATAAATTAAAGTGCTCGAAATTTTTTATTTACCGTTTTAGTAACAAGTATTAATTGCTCACACATATATTTTTAAATATATCATGTTTAAGCTATCATCAATTATTGAAGAAATAAACTCTTGTGTTTGTTTAAAACTGTAGTGAAAACTGTAAAGACTGAGTAGAAGTGTGAGATGAGTGAGAGCTTGAGGGGCTCAGACCTGCGTAATGGAGTGGTAGCAGGCGGAGGCTGAGAAACAAGCAAAGTTCAGAGAACGTGATTGAGGCCGTCAATATGCCATCTGCCGAGATTATCTGGGGGTTTAAAGCATGAGGTTGTGCGATTTTCCTTAAATCTTCGCTAGTGAATACTGAAGTGAAGTATGCATTCAGAGTTCTGGTTTTGCTTCTGCTGTCACTTTGATTTGAGCTTTCAAGATCGATCAGTGGTCCACTAGTGTCTCTTTTAAGTTGTCTGTGACTTATATATTTCTAGAACCCTTTTGGGTTAGTTTTAGCTCATTCTGTAACTGCAATTTTTTTATTCTACTTATAGATTTTATCGTTTGCTTAACGGCCTTACAGGTGCGGATATGTTCATGACGATATGGTTCTGGCTGGTATTGTTTAAGTCTTCTGTATGACTGTGGTGCTTAATTTCTTATGAAAACCAAGGAAAGTTATTGGTTGGCCTAATTTACTTTGTTTGGGTATGGCGTTGTGTGGCGGTTGCAATTTTTTCATTAAGTATCATGTAGCATTCCTCAGCGTTTTTATTCCTCATCAGTACCTCGTAGTTAATGCTGCCAAGCTCCCCTTTCAGTAGTTCAAAGTTTACCCGTTTGTAGTCGAGGATTATATCATATGGTCAGCGACCTGAGATGTTTGCTGTAGAGGTGAGCTCAAGTTTTGCCATCGTTTCGAGTGCACTGCTCGTTGAGTGTACAGTTGGGTGAATTTTGTGTGGTCATTTAAAAATATCTTGTATTAAACAATAGTACGGAGCAATACTGATCTAAAGCCATCATTGTTGAGGCTATGCTACAGTGAACATGTAAGGAAATCGAGTACTGTCTTGATGTGCTTCATGCAACTAATGATACCCGTGTAAAGTATTGAATGATGTGAACATTCGGATCCTTCTAAAGGCAAACAGAGCATGGGACATAGAAAGAGACTTTAGGGACATTTTGTATATCTCCGATTCCTCTTCAGTTTAGCGAGACACAGCTTTTCGTTCTCGCCACGACACCTCTTTGCTTTCAATATTTTTTTTGAGTAGTTTCTTCGCTTGTGCCTGGAAAATAATAAACGACGTTTGAAAAATTTGATCTTGAATAAAAATTGCCTATATTTATTTCCATGTACAGCTCAAAAGGGCGTTGTATTTCTCATAGTTTTTTGTGTAAAATTTTTTAATATGGTAAAATACTTCGCAGAACCTCCCGCGTATAAAGACTGGCACACGGAACACCACACTTCTAGAAAAATGATGAGTCATATATCTATGCAGTTTATATTAAAAATTGATATTCCCTTCGACTCAATGTTTTGTACAAAATCATTTCCCATGTTACTGAAATACAAGCAGCATTTTCAAGTATTTTGCAAACATTTCGAACATATAATTTATCTAGAGCACTGGAAATTTTAAATGAACTACGAAGCTCATCCAAAAAATAGAGTGAAACTTTTGCTTCGTAAATCTATTGTTGATGTATGAATGAAAGAAGATAGATTACGGTTGTTTTGTATGTAATGCAAGAACATTTATGTGATGCATAGGTACATATATTTTTGTCTCCCGGAAGCAGCTCAATAAATATTCTATAAGTTAGAGCACACTGATTTTGCCCAAATTATGCCTTAAATAATTTTTAACCGTCACATGCAATTAAAGTTGCGGTTTTGCTCATTCGGTGCGTATACAGTCTCTCCTCCAAAATAGAAAATAACGAGATAGTCTCCCCTCAAAATTAGAAATTCAGCGTTTCAGATCACTTGGAATCATTGCCTGTGTTAAATATAATACTCTTAGCTTTATTATAATCTCTGACAGTGATAAATAATGATTTTTCCCTTACTGCCACCCATTAATGCTCTCAGCTCCACAATGTAACTATAAGAAAATATGTGACCTAAGACTAGTTTCTTCGTTAATCGTTGCTGAGTAAATAAAAACAGCGAGTAGTTGCCACTAGTACTCTCATTCCAAGCAGCGCTCACTATTGTGTGGGTTCTCAGGTGAGACCGTGACGTCACTAACTCTCCTGCTTATAGAAGTGTCTGCAATGTACAAACTTGTACTCGCATATTCATAAATAGCTATGCTATTTCCTCTGTATTGTTTAATACATGTATTTTTGAAACGAGTTTCATAATTTTTTACCTACACAAATGCTGAGACAAGTAAACCGTAAGAAGTACCCTTAATGTTTCTTCTCTCGCTCTGTATAGTGTCCCATGCGATTGCTTTCCTCAAATAATTCTTACATTCCGCTACTTCAAACTGCATAGGTCGCACCTACGCTTTTCTCTATATTTTAAAGCTCGTTTGAATGAAAAATTCTCATGATTTCTTGTCATTCTCATCACACAAAGTATTTCTATTAATTATTTCTTTAGTTTTTTATACTTTTATGACAAAATTAAGCATAGAAATGAATTTTTCTTTGGTGATCCCATTTTATCAGTCATTAAAAACTCATTTATGCACGGATCTACTTTGAACGTAAAAACCAAAACAGGAAAGGAAAACCAAAACTAAAACGAGCATTTTTTTCAATAATCTTTTTGTTTTAAACGATTAAAATTACAGGCCTGAGCTAAAGGTCTCTCCTTCATCAAGGTTACAGGATCCAGAGAAGGATCTTATGAGGGCATACAGTAGTCGGGGGTTCTTCAGGTGATGCTCGTCAAAAATTTTATCAACAACTTTTAGTGGCCTTGAAGTGTTTTGTCGGGTGAGTGCTTCTGACAATAATTCAAATTTGAACAGCATCGCAACAGTAAAGGGTGTTGAATAATAATACATAGATTACAGCTTGTGGCTACGTGTGAATATTCAAAAAATATTTCATTTTCATCTACAACGATCCTGCCCTGCTGCGCGGTGTAGATCATCAGAACGTTCTATTTGTTTAAATTCTTTTTCTTTTCTCTGAGAATCATATGTAACTCCTTGCTAAGTAAATAGTACAAGTCTACGACGTCCACTGCATACTGCCTTATGATTTATTGACATCATTAATCAATATATCACAAACTCGTTTGCTTAGTGTTGAAAACTAACATTTTTAACTAGCGTAACATCTCCACAGAATTTGATTTTTGTGAAAAACTGAAGTCTATCCTAGGTACTATCAACATGCTGAAATATTTTTTCGAAAAAATTAGTAGGAAGCAATGACTTTAACAAGTGTAACACCCTATAATTCTGAGTCGGAAGCAACGGGGAAAACACAAAGGAAGTGATAAATGCTTCTTGCGAAAAAATATCTTAATGAGTGTCAGTTTAGCAATAAATGTAGGCAAGAACATATCTATTTTAACAATATTGGTTGTGTAACACAGTTAAATAAGGTAAATGAGATAAAACTTCCCAAATGAAGCCCATAATTTTTTCGAGAGGAATTCTTGCTGTATAAGGTTTAGCATTGTCATGCTGAAGCACAACGTCTTTTATTTTGGATAATTCAGATCTCTTTCTTCATAGAGTAGGTCTTAGATCATGAAGCTGCAAAGAATATTGAACAGCTTCAATTGTATGGTTCGGGTCTTATAAATCATAATAAATTAATCCTTTCATGTGTAACCATAAACAGAACATGACTTTCCTTGGCTGTAGTCCCTGTATTCGAACTGGCTGTGGAATTTGATTTCTGTCTGACAATTAGCTTTTGCTTTGAGTACTGTTGTAAAAAAACGATTTTTCATCTCCAGTGATAGTTCTTTACAAAAATGGGTCTCAAATGTTCCTTGAAAGAAAAATTTGCAGCGAGCCAATCTTTGGTTTCGTTGAGCATTATTCAAGTCGTGGGGAACTCATTATCCAAGTTTTGAAATCTTTCTCAATTCAGGGAAGCCTGAAACTATGGCGGTATGAGTTGAATTGAATTGTCGAGCTAATTCTCTGCTGGTTAATTTTGGATTGACCTCAACAGCATCTTTAATGGATTCTTAATCAATTGGTTTTAGTCTGCCGAACTTGGGCGATCCTTATGGTTGGAATATCCAGAGGAGAACTTGGCAAACTACCGTTGGCATTTTAGTTCATTCGAAACATTCTTCCCACAAACAGTTCGAATGTTTCTTGTAGCTTCTGCAGCAGAAATGCCTGTTTTGTATTCATAAAGCATACAGTGTCTCAGATGGTCCTCATCAGTCACCATTTCTTGAGGGTTAAGTCAGTCAAAATTGATTTAATATTACGAATTATTATTCCTGAAAACTGATTTAGACATTAGGATACAAATTTAATAAAAAATGACTAATTGTATAACTGTTAGGAGGCTACAAAGTGATCAAATGAAAAAAGATATGGCTTTTTTTCTAAACTAATACCATGTACAAATATCAGGCGCGAACTTTATACGAATGAAACATTCAATAATTACAAGTTTACGAGGTTCACTTGGAACAGTTCACTTGTAAACCAGCGTTCCAATACAAACGCGTGACACATAATAACAGTGAACAGTTAAACAATTACCACAAAGGGGATAAAAAACATTAGCTAACTGACTGTTGCCTCTACTTTTTCAGTAAAGCTTTAAAGGGGATCCAAATAGTCTTTTATACGTACCAGGCTCGTTCATATTAGAATGTATTATTGGACAATTTCAGATTTCTTTAAGAATATTGTAAATGGAATGCCTTCCCAGGGTGGAATTTAGATTGAAAGCTCTATCGAAATCTTCATTTGAAATAATCATTCAAGTACTTCTAACTCCTACAGTTATAGATAACAACTCAGACAAACTAAGTCAGGCTCATTTGAATGATGCTAAGAAATATTTGCTGCTCATCACAGTCTTTGAGACAAGATGCTTCTAAGACAAACCACACTCGCTGAAAGAAAATATATTAACTGTGATTAGACTCAATGGAAAGATCCTGAGTTGTGGATGTTAATCACACATTTAATATCGATAATTGGTGTTTCATAAATTAAAACAGCAAGCAAATACGAACTTAATTAGTAAAATTTAATTTTAAGGCTAGGCTGAGCTCGAGGTGCCACCGATAAAGTTATGCAATGAAAAATTATTATAAAAATAGCGCAAATTTAAAAGTAATTGTATTGAGTGACTTCATCATCTGTCTTACCACGATGCAGGGCAAGAACTCAACTCAAATCCAATCCAATCACCAATTGATTGGGTCACCAATCACCAGCACCCCACCAATCTCTTCCCCAACCACCACCCATTTCTTTAAACCGATTAAACTTCACCGATTAAAAACTTCGCGAGTATCAAAAAATTATGTTTGATACCCTGATTTAACTCGTCAATTAGCCATGGCAAAATGCTATCAGGAAAGTACTTCTAGAAAAGTTAAATTGGTCTGCGTATATACTGTATGCACTCTTAAAAAAATCCGATTTTTTTTGAGTACTTAATAGCTTGTTCTTACTAAGAATAGTTTTCGGAACGAAGACATTTTTCTGATGGTCATACATATGTTTACAATTACCTTTAAATGAACAGTTATGTGGCCGGCTCAGGTGTATTTTTAAGGAACTTGTCCTTCCGCGTCCGGGAGTCAGCACCTCTTCGAAGACATACAGTGATCCTGAGCTCCATTCAGGAAGGCATTGTGATTTTTCGAGCATTTGCCAGTTTCCCTCAGGGATTTAGCATTTTTCACTGAAAACCCTTGCCACTCTCCACAGAAACAACAACTCTTGTTGTAGATGTGCGATGTAAGTTTTGGTTTTTAGGATGGCTTTACTTCTCTTTCTTTACCTCTGTTTCTGACGTGAGAGAGGCAAGCGTTCTATGCAACTCACCTCCTGCACGACTGACTTTGATGCTCCATCTATTCACTTTATTTTTCAAATTTTCTCATAGTTGAAGTGTTCACGCCACTGTTAAAGGTCTCTTTATTTGAGCACTTTTCATGTAAATTCAGTGATGAAACTCACTATGTGTACAAAACTTTATCATACGGCTCAAAATTATCAACATGATTAACTAAATTGTGAAGGTTCGATGTTCGGCATCTTCTAAGCTTGATATTGGATATAATGATTAGGCCGCAATTCTTTACCTCGAAAAGTGCTGGCATTTTATGAAGAGAACTGACAATGTAAGCAAGGAGCAAAAATTATCTTGCTTTTCACCCAATATTTGAAAGTGTTCATTCTAAATTTTATATCTCAATTTAAGCATGTTTAATAGAAACGAACCGAAAAAATTAATCCTCATCAACCTTTTTTATCCATCAACACGATAAAATAAAACGCCATGTGTCTCCTCAAATAAATAAATTTATATATTTTTTGTGAATAGTTTCTTCTATGTTTTTACAACGGAAATCTCCTTTAAATACTGGTAGTTAAATCCGTAAACTTTCAGGTATAGAGATTCTTAATCACAGGAGTTAAATCCGTAGACTTTCTGATTAGGTCTGAGAATCTGTTGCTTTAAGTTCTTCCTTCAAATGCATGATATTAAAACCCGTTATTTTTTACGGGCATGCACATTAGTATTTCACATTGTCAATAGAGTTTATTTGAGTCTCTTGTAACTATGTCGTGTTTATTCTAAAGTATTAATTGTTTCTTGACCGAAAACACTCAACATGACATCGCCCTGTGCAGTTTTTGTTTCAGCACTTGGATATCAATAGAGGTCTCAAACTCTGTTTCTGAGTTGATAGTATAGCGTAAGTGAAGCTCAGCCAGTGAGCCTCTGGATTTGAAGCAGGCCTTGTTTAGAGAGCCTCGAGACGTGAAACTAATGCCATGCTGTGTGACGGGACACGCAGTCAGAAAGAATTTTTCGCTTCTAACCCTGTTCTAAAAATTGTCTAAGTAATAATTCTGGAAACTTCACGTTCAGTCTATCATGGCATCAATTTGCCAGATAAACTGGAGCCAAAATTGACGGAATAAATACGGGAGTAAAGCACGACGCTCGTGCGTCTCCTGATTGCGATGTTGGTGGGTCAGTTGGCGTCCGTCGTGTGTTGCGTGAGGTTATAAAAAAGATGCACTGCTCTGCAGCAGCAACAGGTATAGTGACCTCTGCAACAGGTGAAATGGATCTGGCTGAAGGTGATGTAGACAGTCGCTAGAGATAAAGCATATGGGTAGTAAAGTTCGAGTTCTCCCTTCCACCACAGGTAAGCCGTGGCACTTAATCTACCACACATTTTCAGTTAATGATCACTGTTCTTGACGTAAAAATTATCTAAATAGTCTGAACCGAAATCTCCCTAGTAATTTGATCCCAATTTCAGCGAGGGCTTTATATCTTAAAGGCTGCTTCTTTGAATATTATATTTCTATTGTCTTAAAGTACGGAGTCAATATTTTACAACTAACATGTGTGTGGAGTTCAAACTGTACTGAACATTTATAGCGTTACCACGGTAAACCAAAAATTAATAATCACAACTCGCAGAGAGTCTTCGCGTTCATTTCTAAGCGTAAGTATAGCATTCGAAAATGTATCCTGCGTGTCACTACTCGATGTTCACCCTTTGAACCGCCCAAGAATATTTCAGCACCAATTTCAGTACTAGTAGTTAGAAAATCGAATTTACCAGCTATATATTAAGTATTACATTGATTCAACGTTCGGGCATGGAAATTTTTCGGTCGTAAATTCTGTTGTTTGAGGTACCTGAAAGCAGACCACAATTCGTGTGGCTTGGAAGAGATCAGAAAACACGACTTGATAGAACAATTAAGTAAATTTTAATCAAAAAAATTGAAGGCTCCGGATATTTTTACAGTGCACCTTCTTTCTAAGAAGCAAATAGTCGCGCACATGTGTCCATTTTAGCATTAACATACTAGATGACAGGTAAAGATATACATCTGCATAAATGTAGTAAATTCTCATTATTCAAGAATCAGGGGCTCTAACTTTCCGACAGCGTGTGACCTGATGACATTAAAACAACATTTATTTGGTGAAAAAATTATCACAACTAAGATTTTTGCTCCGAGTGCTCAAAAGTAGACTTAAAAAAATCCATTACAATTTCAGGCATGATTCTTCAATTTCAAATCGCAATTCAATCCATAGAAATCAATGAATGCTCTATGGTTGGCAATATTATGAGTCATCCTCTATGCTTTTTGCTTGGAATGAAAAAATAAGCGAAAACTCAACATTAAAAACAGTAAAAATTTTCTTCTGAACAATTTACGCCATCATACTTCTCACAGAACTATTGGAGAGGCAATAATTTGATTAATTGTTCATCCTCTTCATTCACACCATCCTCGTACGTCTCCTACTGATATCATTTTTTTAAACGATTTGAATGTTATTCACCGTAAAAATTTTTCAGTAAGGAAGAAGTGGTCTCAGTATTTGAGTAATAACTTACAACATAAGATGCATTTTTTAAAAAATGGTATAAATAACGTAGTCCGGCAAGAGTACAATCATATAACAACAGGGTTCATATTAGTTGCAACACTTAACGACAAAATAGACACTGATGTCTTCTTTGAAAATGTGTGGTAAAACAACACCTGAAGTGATTATCAATCTATTAACACATTCATGAGTTGTAGAAATCTCAGAACATGTTACAGTTCTTGCAAGCAGTATGACCAGCTGATGAACAGCGTTTGCTTGTGTTGTATTTCTCTCTACGGACAAAACTGTGGTCGTTGAAAGGTTTATAAATATGGGTTTCCTTACTTGTGAAGGTGTTTATTCTCATGTTTTACGTGTGATGAGCAATAAATTTTGCCAGTATACAGTACCCCATTCTCACATCTTCATTTTCTGCGGTTGTCTATCATTGATTTGAAATTATACTATATTACAATTGTTTTTTATTATGATATTTTCGCATCTCAAACTTGACCTTCCTGCTTAATTTCAAGCCTAATGATTGAATAGATTCCAGTATTGTCTGTAGTTCAAGGCATACGAATGCATATGATTAAAAACATGTCAACTGATTGAGATATTTTTTAGAGCAGCTGATTGAAACACCTTAATAAAATTCAGCTCAATATGCCACTTCTGCACAACACGAGACTATTCACGAGGCAACACTACATGACTCCAATTCATCAATGGAAATTTAATCCCTAGTAAATTTAATAGATAATGTAGTTTGTTTTTCACATCGCTCCTCGGTAAGTTTGACACATTTCAGGTTAGACGAACTCAAAAACGTTCCACCATTTCCCGATAACTTCACTGAAGTCGAATTTTTATTCATTCCTCACACATTACATGGGTACACTGACATCACTAATGCAGGGTACAGTGGTCGCAGTTACCATCTGTTGGTGCGCTGAACTGCCCTCGCTTGCATTCGTGTGGCAGACTTTGCATTGAATTTGTCACGTCCAAATTTTGTAGCCAAAATTAATTGTATAAAACAACTTTCACAGGTTTTCTACACACTGAGAACAGCATGATTTGTACAGACAAGAGCCTCATTACTTTAAAACCAAAAATCATTTTGCCGTTTTAGTTACAAAATACTGGCGAAATTATTTTTCTTGTGCTGATATTTGTGAACTTTCAGTTGAAAGCTATTAAATTTGGGCATTAACGAAAATAAGTAACCAGAATTTTGCAGTCCTCTAGGTAAAGTGAATGCGACTTAGCGTAAGCCACCGACGTAATAGAACACTCATACTCGTATTAAACAACCGAATAATTATCGAAGTAATTGTCCGACCCAAGAATGGGTCAGAAGGTTCGTTCCTATAGCCTCATTCTATTCTATTCTATTCTATTCTATTACCCAAAATTTCTTGATTTTAATTAACTATCAGGCATAAGCTTCGTTTTCTACACGGAAATTAAATAATGTCCTACACAGTAAACATAATCCGGAAACATATATGATATGGGTATAAATAAAAACTTTGAAAGATTATTCTGTCGCTCAGCATTAGATATTCATGACGGCAGCTGACAGCAAAGAGACTAGCGTTGTGTGAAGCGTTGGAAGCTCAAGATGATCTCATAGCACCACTACAACGCATGTTACTTCTCCCTTCAATGTCACTTTATGTTAAATCAAATCTAATTGAATCAAATTATTTTAGTGTAAAATTGTATATTTCACTAGCTACCTAATTACCTTGAACTTACTGTACGTAAATTTTTAGTTGAAGAACAGGCAGGATATTGGCGTTTTATTTTGAACTAAGCTCTCACAGTGACTTCAAATTGCGAGAAATCAAATTTCACTGATAGCACAGATGATACATATTTCAAACTTCAAAGTCCTTCTTTTTCTGAACTAGACAGTTCCCGTAGAAATTCCACGATTTAGATTTGACTAATTTAAAATTATTCTAAAGATGAATGTATTTAAGACTCACGACGAATTATAGTGTTTTAAATGAATGCTTTTCATTAATGCATAGGGAACTTCCATTGTGTATCTTATCTACTGATAACATGACCCTGATAGTACCCGTTGAAATTACTTAGTTTAAAAGTGATAAAATTAAGGATCTGTGGAACAAAATACATATTTTAGTTGTACCTGTGGTTCTATCGTAATCTAAATATTTTTCATGAATATACTCGTGTGTACATAGAACTTACATTCTGTACCGTATTTACCGATAACATGGCCGTGTAAGAGAAGCAAGCTAATAACGAAAAAAATTGAGTATTTTATTGTAATCCGGCGCCTTTGGTATCCACAACACAGTGCTTGTAATGCATGCATACCCATTTTGATTTAAATTCAATAATTTTTTTTTCAGTAATTGACAGGAAGTAATTGGACGGACACACACAGATGGAGAGAGAGAGGGAGCGAGGAAGAGAGAGATGGAAATACATTGTCGATTATATACGTAGATTTGTATTATACGTATAATAGGCCAAATGGTACGCTATTCTCTAATATCTGTGAAGAATATGACTCGAGAGGTAGATCATCCTGTACAGTAAAGACAGAGAAACAACATTGTAGTTTCAGTTAAAATTAATGTGTGGGGTTCATGATAGTGCTTGGGGTTCATGGTAGTGCATTAGTTCCATGACAGCATTTGAAGTTCATGATAGTGCATAGGGCTCATAATAGATCATAAAGTTCATGATAGGGCATGGGGCTTATAATAGTTCATGAAGTTTATGATAGTGCTTAGGATTAATGATTGTGCATGAGTTTCAGTCCCAAATATCCCTGAGAACTTGTGGTAAAAATTAAATTTTAGAAATCTGTCGAAAAACGAATTCAATACTTTTCATTGACGTTGAATTAAACAATATGAAATAAAATTATCCTAAGTACATCATAAATTAATATAATGAACAATTAAACTCTGCTGTGGTGAACAAGGGCGACATGGTCAGATCTTGCATGATTTTCATGACAATATCTGACAATTATTGGAGAGATTTTATTAAAGTTTATGTACATACATATTTATATACATTAATTGTTACAATATTACATCGTGTATATAGTGTACTGAACTGTAAAAATTCCCTGAATATGGTTTGTTATAATACAATCACTCTAATCTATAGCAAAACACTTTCTGCAACATACTGTTTCAACTTTTTGTTATTAATTGATGTTTAACACATTTCATTTTCTTAGTAAATTTATGAACAGGAAAATCGTTCAGTAGACTATAGGTAAAAATAGTAATCTACTTAAAAAATATCTAATGGAACTTACAATGTCATAACAGATAACTTCAATATTTGGAAAGGAGTCTATAAAAGTACTATATTTTCTTTCTCGTACATTCAGTTGTACACGTACAAACTGTGCTCAGTTAATGACGAAATTTTCCGTATACCTACCAATGTTAGATACTTTTAGTCATTTCTTCGAATTTAAAGTTCGGATAATTCCAAATTCTTTATAAGTTATTACGTACATGAAAAGAAATTTAAAACTGAGGGGTCTGAACGACAGATTTAATTCAACATACCTGACATTCAACATACCTAACATCAACTTCATGTGAAAAATGAATTGACAAAAATATTGGCATAGAACAAATGAACATAATAACAATATTAATAATCGGTAGCATGCATTTTCATCTTGATAATTTTCACAAAATGTTTCCATACTTTTCAATCAAGTTTTGACATGTTTGTGCTGGGTTATTATTCCATTCCTCGAAAGCTACATGTTTTAATCCTGCAAGGGTTTGCGGTACTCGAACTTTTAATTTTTGCCACAGATTTTCAAAGGAATTGAAGTTAGGATTCATCGAAAAAACCATGGCAGAACTTTTATTTCATTTTTCTGGAGCCATGTAGTTACAGATTTAAACGTATGCTTTGATCATTGTCGTGCTGGAATTTAAACCGCCGGCTGAACCTGAGATTTGCGCTGATAACTTGAGGTTTACAGTCAGTACCTTAATGTAGTCCTCAGATTTCATTACATGTCTGATTACAATTCAATTACAAGTTCCACTTGAGCTGAAATAGCCCCAAAATATCATGTAACGACTTTCATGTTTAACAGTTGGTACTATGTTATGAGCGAGTAAAACCTCATATTTCTGACTCCAAATCTTGTTGGTATCCTTCTTGTTGAACAACTCAAGTTTTGTTTCATTGCTCCATAGTACTCGCTCCTAAAAGTATTTTTCTTTGTCGAAGAAATTTTGGGCTGAAGTGTCCTGAAAGAGGATGAAGCTTGTGAAAGCCGTCCGTCGTTGGCTATGTTAATATGAACCATTCCTACCTATACAACATGAAAAGGTACGAGTACTTCCGCTGATACCCTGCGTATCCAAGTCTTCGGCGATGTCTTTCTATACAACTTTAGGGTTATATTAACTTCGCAACATAGTTTGCGAGTAGTTCTTGGTGACAATTCCGAAGGCAATTCACGCTCAAGCGAAGTCGCTGTCAGACCAAACTTTTAAAATTACTTGATGACACGTTGTGCAGTAGATCTAAGGAAAGCTAAGCATTTTGAAATAATCCCGTAACTAATCACGGACTTGTGACAGTCAATAATCTCTTGCCTTAAATCAACGCTGAGCTTCACTATCTTCACAATCTGGCCTTCAAAGTGAGAAAGGCAATGATAATACATTGTATTAAAAATTGAAATGTTGAAATACATATTGCATCGCTCTTATTATGTTCATTACTGGAACCTTCTGTAATATTCTGCTAAATAAAAACTCAAGTTCTACAATACCCTGCAGATAAAAAATATAAATTTTAATTAAGTGAAACAAAATTAGATAATCATAATTTTAAGTACTTTCTAATTACATAAATCAAACCCTGGGTTATGAAACTTTAAACCGGATTTTGTTATTGAATAAATGTTTTTGCCAATTCATTTTTGTTTAATGTTCGTATTAAATTTGTTAAGGTAAATCTGCCGTTCTGAAATTTGAGTATTAATTTTTTTTTCATTTACTACATAACATCTAAAGAGTTTGGATTCATACAAGTATTCAATTTAAAAAAACAGATAATATTGAACATTGGTGGGTGTATGAATAATTTCGTCGCCTTCTGTACATAAGAGCACAATACCCTGATGTGTTCGCTGTCGTAAATTTCGATCAGATCATTAAAGGGGTCTTTAAAGAAGACAGATGCTCTGTTTCTTACGCTCCACGACTTATTAACTATAAAATGTAAACTGTTCCCTAGACATCCGTAGTGTGGTGCTGTTTTTCCGTTTTTTATTTGTTCTGTGAAGAGTAATTAAAAAGTATCAGATCATCCCACAGGTAATGTCCAATTTTAATCGTTTCTCAAATTCACTAGGACTTTTTGATGCTACATGGTATCAAGTAACATTAGTTTCATTGAGATACATTTTATCAAATTAACGATTATGTTAAAGGGTCAATTAATTAAAATTTATTTTATTATTATCTTTTGATTACGGAAGTATCTAAAAAAAAAGTACGTAAGTATCATTTAAAGCAATCGATGTTCTATAGATTAAATAAAAATGGAAATCTATTACTGACTCTTGAAATGTTCACTCATCTTATGAAGGAAAGTATCTATATGAAAGCACTGCCAGAAGATAGTTTGTAAAATTAAAACTTGGAGATTTCAACCATGATATGAAGACCAAACAGTACGTCTAAACAGTCAACCCAATTTCAAAAATACATCCAAATAATTTAGCGACAAGTTTCTATAATTTTGTGTCAAGCTTCTACAATTTAGTGACAAGTTTTTATAATTTAGTGACAAGTTTCTACAATTTAGTGACAAGTTTCTATAATTTAGTGACAAGTTTCTATAATTTAATGACAAGTTTTTATAATTTAGTGACAAGTTTCTATAATTTAGTGACAAGTTTCTATAATTAAGTGACAAGTTTCTATAATTTAATGACAAGTTTTTATAATTTAGTGACAAGTTTCTATAATTTAGTGACAAGTTTCTGTTAGCATTACCTGAAAAAGATCTTGCCTGCAGTGCGAGTATCGGTTAGAGACTCTCGACCTTGCTTCTTGGAACTAATTAACTCCGAAATTTACAAATTAATTTGAATTAATCTTCTCAAACCCGTGAGGATGTTGAAACTCACGCTTCAGAGTTTTTCTCTTCGAAAGAGAAAGATTTTCTCACTAATTAGGTTACAAATCCTTTGTTTCCTTTATTTCGTGGTTTGTGACTCTTGTTCCTCTGCATTGGGGCAGATTTGGTGTGATCCAAGTTTTGAAAGGAAGGCAAACAAAAGGCCTACACTTCAATACCCTCCGCATTCGACTCTCTCATTTTAACCGACTGCCATTGGTTCTCCTCATAGCACTCGGAAATGAAGAGAAGAAATGACTGAAAAATTTTCTTCCCATGGTTCGCGAATTTTTTCCTTCCTGAAAAAAGTTTGAGGAACAATGATGATCGAAAATGAAAATTCTGTTAAGTAGGTTCGTTCGATCGGTGCCACGAAGAAATAGCTGAGAAAAGCTTGGTACTGAGTGTACCAGAAAAAATTAAGTGAAGCTGAAATATACAATAGAAAGCGAAAAAGGCACTCGCGCATAATTAGATGACCATGAGGGTTGATAAATAAGGGTCGGTTAGGTGGTAAAGTATATTTGCAAGTGTCACTTCATAGCTATGACTGAATGCTCACTGGTTTGAGGTCGTTTTTGCATGTTTAGCGTAGAGACAGACAGTCATTTCCTGCACAACTCATGCCACAGGTTGTAGGGCACCAGCTACCACTCCCACAAACAACTTGACTGACCATCTCTTCTGTTATCCTGCTTCTACAGTAATATATTTAAAAGTTCTCTTCTGCTGAATACATTATCTTTCAAATTATTAAGTACATGTAAGATGTATTTTGTATGGAGTTCGTTACGGCATGGGACTTCGGTATTGAACCAAGAATGGGCCAAACGGCTCGTTCCTATTGCCTTATTCTATTCTATTCTATTCTAACCAACATTTGTTCCTAACACGGTTGACAAGTCTCGGTGATTAAACTGTCCTGAGTCATAAAAAAATCACATGCTTATTTAAAAGCTCGTTTATCTTACTCCTAAATTTATAGGGAAAATAAAATAATATTCATTGCCAGTACTTTCGAACACGTTGGTGCTGAGATATGTGGCGATACATTTTAGAAACTGGTTTCGTTATATTTTTTGAAGAAGATAGGGGAAGAAGATATGTGACACAGGCTCTCAGCCAAAGTATACAGTGAAAAAGTTCGCTTGCATGTTATGTAAAATGACTCAACACTTTACGTGAAGCAGATGCTGCAGTATTACGACCACCGGCATGAGATGTTAAACACGAATACTCAGGTAGTAACAACCACACAACGCTGCCCAGCCTCCTGTGATGACATGGTATGATATGATAGAGCTCATGCACGGTAATAAGGTGCTCTGAGAATACAATCCATTGTATAATTTTGAAAAATGCTCATCAAGTTGGCATTGCTCTTTTCTTCTTTTTCACTTAAGTATTTTCTGAAGTATATTTTTGGGCGCGTATATGCAGCGACAATATGATAGTATTGCTTAATTCATATTTTATTTTAAACAAATACAATACCTAGAAAACAAAAATACGAGTAATTTTGTTCGTGTACATATTTTATATACTGTATAGTTTTGGAACAAAAAGTATGATACATTTGAGTCGAGAAAACATGTTAAGGAGCAACAAATAGCGACAGATCGATTTCGCAGAGTTTACGTACGATAGACATACGTAGAAGTAAGACAGTTCTTCCAATTTCTGCTAACTGTACAAATTACTATAAGTCTTTCTTTTGAAAATAATGTTCAGACAATCTGTGCGAACTTTCTCTTGGGAAAGACAGACGAATTTTTCAGGCGTAGATGTATTTTCACCTCTAGTGTTTTCAAGGTGAGCTCCATTAGAACGGAAATCTTCGAATTCTTCAGGAAATGAAGATGGTGGTTGTTAATTTGCCGCTCGGAAGTTAATTTGCTTAGAGAATGGAAGACGGTTCTTTGAAAGTAGAACCAAGTGTTGTTAGTGAAGTCTATGCAGCCAAGTCTTTCTATACAACTCAAAAAATGTGTACCCAACCTAGTGGGAACAGCGTCTGCATTATTTTACACTCGTGCACGGACTATGATACATCTGGCTGTTCAAATACAATAAAAATTATTTAAAAAGACGGAGTAGGTGCTGAATTCATATTAATTTTACCAGTATTTATCAATGAATTATTTTTATGTGAAAATTATACAAATCTTCGAATCCACATGTTTGTAGAGAGTGGAACTTTTATGAAATCTCACTAATAATAAAGTTTACACATGTTATTAGAAATACAATGAGAGGTTTCGATACTCGAAAAGAAGTGTGTGTGTGAATACATGATTACATTTCAATCACGATTAATCTAAACTCTATTACCATTAACATAAAATGGAAATCGTATTAGAGTTAATGCCCTGTACGTATACGACCATCAATAACTTAGGGGCAAAATCAAATTTTGATGTAGCTTTGTTAATTACACATGCATATTCACTGTTTTCTTTCTTTCACTTTCTCAAGAGTTTTGATCAGACATCGAATTAGTATTTAAGAATGCAGGGGGATGTCCTATCTAATATTGGCTTAAACGACTTTTGAATATATTCATGGCGCCCGGAGAGACGATATTTACGGACATTGTGTCCCAGGTCGTGACATTCTTAAGTGGAGAGAAATTTAGAGCTTGGGGTAATTTTATTTTTGTTATAATTGGTCTATGGCAGATGTTTCTAACTCATATGTTTTCATCTCTACTGAAAAGCCTTTGCAGGTTAACATCGTTATAGTCATTGAGATAATTGTAGGTTTCAACTAGCTGCTGCCTTCTTCCAAAAGATGAGTTCAAGCTGAAATAATAAGGTTCTGAAACATTTTTGTCGTATAACACTGAATGCTCTGCAATTTGCAGGAGTTTTGTCGTACGCAGGGCATCAAAGTTGCACTGCGTATTCCACTTGAACTAATGTTTATGGAAGAGTAAGGTTATGTTCTTTGAATTACAGTAACAAATTTTTTTTTAAAAAGCCTAGAATTCCTGTAAACTTTTGTTTAATTTATTCACAGAAAGTTCAGAAATCATTAATGTGAGTACAACAAAACAAATTTTTCTTATTTATGTGAACAGCACACAAACATGCAGGAAGTAAATAGATACTTTTAATTTTCAAAATTCTTTATTCAATATGCAAAGCGAACAATTGAAATGCAATAGATAAGTAGGACTATTACATTAGTATTTAGTAGACATTCCCTCTGTAGTTTTTAAGTCAAAAACCCTTTTTGACATTGAACTGATAAGCTTTGTGATTGTTTCTTGTGGAATTTCTCCCCTCTTTTCAAGCAACAATCGAAACAATTCCCCTTTAGATGAATGTTTCTCTTGAGTTTTTCATATAGCTCTACCTAAAATGCTCCAAAAAATTTGCAATTGAATTCATGTTTGGTGGTTGGATCAGCCAAGAAAGCTTTTTGATCTCATTTTCCATGAATAAAAACTCATTTTTTCGTTATGTTATTATGTAAATACATCATAAGTAGTCTGTGTTTAAATATTTTGATGTATTTTTCTGAATTTATAGTTCTACAACGCTGGAAACATATTAAGATGGTTGAATGAAAAATTTAGAGTAATGAAGGTGTCTATTTACTTCTTGCTCGTTTGCGTACATATATAGGGTATTCAATAATTCACGTGGTTTTTACAACCCATGTTTATCAAGCCTCGAATGTATGCAGTTGCAAAAAATAAAAATAATAATTAAGTATTTTATTCTTAGAAATTAACACGTTTTATTCATCGTGCCCTCCGTCCTCATCTTTAACGAGCTTAAAACGCTTAGAAAATGACCTGCATAAGTCCCGAATAACTTTTTGAGAGATTTTAGGTGATTCCTTTTTGAGTTCTAACTTTAGTCTTTCCAAATTTTGGTGATGTGCAGCTGAAGTCTTACTCTTGAGTATGGATCAGATACCGTGATCGAGAGAATTCAGGTGGGCGATGGAGGAGGTTATTGATCTTTCGAAAAGAAGTGGGGAACGTTGACTGCCAAACACTAATGGGTTTTTTAGCTCCATGTGAGGGTTCTGAGTCTTATAGAAATGACCACTGACGTTTTTTGAAACGATTTGCAGCCCAAGGCAACAATGACTCTGCAAGAATATCGTCGTGGCATTTATTGATGAATTCTTACCCCTTCTTCTCAAAAGAAACACCAATTGACTTGTTGCGGTTTCATTGATCGTGGCAGATGCAGCGATATAAAAAATAATCATAGCTACTATTCGTTATTTAAATTAAATATTATTTGTCATTTTGATTAATGTGCGCGATTATTTGTTTATTAGTTGTTTTATAACGAGTTATTTCCTTTCTCAAAAAAATGTACGTAGATCTTGGTTTTCAATGCATGATTTTCCTGCATACTGCTTTTCGTTCGTTCTTTCTAATCAATACTTGTAAATTACATTCTTAAACCAATGAAAAGAAAACATGACATGATTACCTTCGGAGGAAACTAAACCTCCACATGAAATAACTAAAAAGTTCTTTTATTTTTTTAGTGACAGATGCGATAAACGATAGTAAATACATACAGAAAGATTACTATGCTTTATTCTAGTGGTCACGAAAGTGGGTTATGGAAGCAATCTACCGTACTCTGGCAGATGAATCACAAACATTACACCCTATTAAAACAAATTAACTGTATACCTAACTGCTGAGTAGTTAGGTACAACACTGAACAACCAAAATTCAATGACAGCTTTCCCATCGAAAATAAGAAAATTTTCCCCATCACTGACCTAATTTTACCTGGAAATTACATTAACCTGAGCACTTGCAATTTGCACTGGAGGCTCGGCACTGGTGGCGAAATATGACGATTTAACACTCGTAAATAACACATACAAGCAAAACCTGCTGTTTTCCTCTATGAGCCACCTAGGTGCTGTAACAGTGCACAAATAAGAATTCCTCAAAGCGCACATCTTAGTGTACGTGTAAGATCTATTTCCGCCCGTCAGCATGATGGTTTTAATTTAATTTGCTTTAATTTAATTTGTCACATGCCCTACCCATTCCTCAGGCGTCAAATTTACTCTACATGGCTACAAGTAGGTCACGCAACTCCCCTGCAAAAATCTATCTCCAAGTTCCTTCTCGCTCTCAGCGTCCCTAACGTTTTATACGTGTGGTTGAGCCATGTAAATATATACTACACTCGTTCTGTTCTCAAGTGTGAGATGTTAATTTTGTACTTTAGCTTTGCTGATCGCTTCAACTTCTAACCAATTTTTCTTACCGATTTTTTACATTCTTTTCCTTCACTGTGGCGCTGCGTACTACTACCCATATGCCGTGTGACGTTCACTTCATATGCACATAACACATACACACGTATGTGTCATGACACGTAAATCGCCACAGACGTTGCTCCTTGCCTTTGAGTGACAACTGGGGTGTCAATTTAACCAGTCCCACTCAAAAATTTTTCATTTTGCACATTAAGTATTTTCTGAACATAAACATTTTTTCAGCCCTAAATACTAGGCTCAGTAGCGTTCCTTCGCGGATCTGCGAGAGAAATATCAATTCCTACATGACGTGGTTTTTAGTTTTCATAAATACCAGCATATTTTTTTAAGTTTGCAGTGAGAGACCATCAAGTCTTTGTTGAAAACGCTGGTCATGGCTCTGACGGAGACATTTCCCCATTTGTTCCAGTCTGGAGAGACCACTTGGGGATTCTGCTGATCTTTTTCCGGTACATTTTACTAGTATTGAAATTCTAACTGCTTCAGGATAATCTTCCTCAACCTTATTCTTTCCTTTTTCAGTCTCTTTGAACCGCTTCAACGTTTTCCAGATGAGCATCTGTTAACTTATAAGGTTTCAATGATATCTGTTGGAAATTGTCCCGCCTTATGCAATTCTAATATAGTTATTTTTTTGTTTAAACCATTTGTCATTATAATAATTATTATTCCTTGTAAACACATAATCTTGCTAATACTAATACATAATACTGGTAAATGAAATGGAATGTTAGTATTAATAATGCCCAATACATTTCAATGTAACGATAACTATTGAAGACTCTGTATATCTTAATAGAGAGTAATATTTTTAGAATTTATAAAAAATCAAACAAAGTGACGTCAATAGCGAAATAGATATGTAGTGAGAACAATTTTTTTGAAATATGTAGGCAGGCCCATAAATTCTTACAGGGTATGTAATCGATTCTTTACCATGGGCTTTTAACTTTTAATTTGTATCATATACACAATGCTTGTCGTGCATATACACGGTATTTGTCGTGCATATACACGGTATTTGTCGTGCATATACACGGTGCTTGTCCTGAACAATGTGGATGAAACATAAAATTTAAAACACCCGACACCTGAAGACAGAAAACATTTACACTTAAGACCATGAGTGTTAACTATTCCTTACTAAATTTAGATAATGAATCTTTAATTTATCTAATTCCATACCAACAAATAGATGTATTATTTGCTACTTGCAGACAAATTACAAATACCGAAGTAGTATTTTATTTATTAACGATGGAAGTGGTTGTTTTGCTGGTTCACATGAACTTCCAGCTTAATTCTCGTAACAGAGGCAGTAATTTCCAACTCCAGGAAGTTAAAAAAAGATTGGGAACCCTTCGTCTTAGTAGCAGTCCAACAGCAATCATACATACCTGCATTTTGATACATATGTAACTAGCTTGTTTCGAGTTTGAGTAATGCTTAGAGTTCAAATATAATTACTCCTCTGTGCACAGAAAGGTGTTATTTTTTATTAGATTTCAAATATTTTCTTCAAATATTTTGTTTTCAATAGAATGAATGATAATGAGATGTTTTCAATACCCCAGTATCTCCTTGTAAATCTTTTAAAGGACAATGCTGTGCAAGACTTCAGGAGCATTAGGTTCCACTAAACGATTTCATTGTATTTTTTAGTCCATTTTTTCCGTCAGTCCCACTACGCTACAGTTCGTTGTTCGCAGGATATTTCGAAAATTCTTTAGACACGTCAAATTTCAAAAATTCTTGTATCACTAGGAACGAAACAAGAAATAGTATTGAATTTGAATATTTAATTACGCACTTGGATCTGGAACATACATTTTTCGAAACAAGCATATTACTCCTATAGATACAAATTCTGTAAAAATGTTCAGGCATGTGTACAGGGTGTTATGTTCTTCTTTGAGATGACGTAAATTGAATCAAAATCCTATTTCTTTTCGGTTGCTCATCATTTTAGCTGTCAGTTAAATCATGACAGTAACATCGACGGCGACAATCGTTGCACTTCGTAGCTTTGTTTTTATTTAGGAAATTACACTCGCAAACACAAGCGCAAGCTCATGTTCATTCGAACCACCCGTTTCAAATCAGGTCCAATTTGTTTAACTCAGGACCTAGTAAATTGGGCTCCTAGGTCTCCAAACGTAAAGCCTCACAGTTCTCGTAATAACGAACTGACAATGTACCATTCTGACAAGACTTGGAAATAATTTGCTCTTCAAATGTCATATTTTCGATTCTGAGAGAGTATTGCTGTATTTGATAATCTACACTGCTGATCAAAATGATAAAACCTTTAGGCTTTAGGTAGCCTTAAATTTAAACCATTGAGACAAATTACAAAAATTTTAACCACTGGAATACTTAAACGCAACACTGGATTCCAAATTGATACCCTTAATCACAACACGTTTGGCTGTGACATTTTCTCGATTACATTGCAGAGTGACACATCGATTGTCTCGACATTTTTTTAACTCTCATAGACAAATGTGAACTAAATCAACACGAGAGTTTTATACCCCACGGAATCGCTTTCACATTGCCACGTAGAGACTGCGAATACCGGACTTTCACAGAGATTTAAGTACCCCACAACACTTCGAGTAATGTGAGGATGACGGAGTTAGTAGTAACTTCTCTCATACTTTACCATTATGCTAATTACCATCATGACCATTACCAATAATTACTGCCATCGCCGCTGGCAGCGCTACTTTATGCGCTCCTCACCCACAAACGCAGCACCGTCCTGCTGTCTCAGAGCAAGCGTCATGCCTGCTGCACCACTCCATATGAGGCTCACTTTGATTTGCCTTAAATCAAATCAAACGGATGGAGGAGAGAACGAGAACAAGATAGACTCACCATCCTTCACGATAGAAGTTACTCTGGATAATGACAACACTCATGGCAGATGTTACCATGCTCACCACGCATTGCTTAACAATGGCATGTCATGACAATAACAAAAATATTTTCGTGTAAAAAAGTTGTACCATGAACGATGTCGTGAGTAAATGGTTTTGTATAATTCCATACGGCCTATTACAGCTTGGATCATGCAATTTTTATAAACACGAAAACCCTCGTGAGGAAAAATATGTTTTCTGTAAGGCAAGTTTTTATAAAGAAGAGCTTACCTACCATTTCCAGGCTACCCTCGTATTCTACTATACTCTTCTGTCTGTTCTATCCTTGCATTGAAGGTTGAACTCTTTTTGCATTTGGCTTCACTTCTTAATGTATGTAGCTCCCTTCGACCAATAATAATATGAAATCAGTTCCTGGTACATCCCTTCGCTGTTGACAAACATTTGCACCTTCTTTGTGATAATGTTCTTTTGACTTTTTGAAATAAATCAACTTTTGGCCGACCAGTATTCAATGTTTTGTTTTTTAAACAACCATCCCGTGTCCCTCTCGAGGATGTACCAAATGGCTCGTCCAGGTCAGAGCTCCCTGCGTAACTTGAGCAGGCGTCAGCAGTGTTTCATGTTCAGGAAACCAGAGCGCAACATTGCTACGAGAATTTCTTCTCTGAATTTATGACGCGTACTATCACAGAAAGTGCTTTCAGTATGTGAGAGTAATAGAAAATTTAGGAATTCACTTGTTACGTATGAAAGCATTGTAGATGAGCCTGTGTGTAAAAGATATGTATAAAGCGGCGTCTTTGATGTTAAGTCGGTTATCATGTAAACATTTATTAGCATTTCTAAATCTAGATTCGAAATCTGTCTCCAGAAGTCATTTTTACAAGCGCTGGTATTTTTACACATGGTATGGTAGCTTCCACAAACACACATTGCAATACATCTACTACTAACTATTACTTTTTGAAGTCCTTGTATTCCAACGTATACTGAACCTATGTACGTACTGATGCACATAAAGCAATGATCGTTAAAATAAAATCTTGGGCAATAATGAAACAGGATCTGGAAACATTACAAATAACATATGCATATCTAGAAAATTATGAAAATTTACGTTTGATTTTTCATAAATTAGGTGAATACTTTATTTAAGTTATCTGATAGATGTACATATATGGCGTTAAAAATGAGATCACACGCAGTTTTACTTTTTTCCCTTAATTGAAGTTTTAAAAATCAGCTGATGCAACACCAGCAGCAGCCGAAGTATATCACCGAAACATAACCGCAAACCGCACATGCAGCACCAGCAGCAGGTACAGTGACAGAGAAAACAGGTGTGGTAACATCTGCAGCAGGTGCAGCACCATCGTAAGCAGATGCAGCAGCACCAGCAGCAGGTGCAGCACCATCGTAAGCAGATGCAGCAGCACCAGCAGCAGGTGCAGCACCATCGTAAGCAGATGCAGCAACACCAACAGCACGTGCAACACAACAGCCACCAGGTGCAGCACCACAAAGATGGAACACCAGCAGCAGGAAGAGTCAGCAGCAGCGTAAGCAGATGCAGCAACACCAACAGCACGTGCAACACCAACAGCACGTGCAACACAACAGCCACCAGGTGCAGCACCACAAAGATGGAACACCAGCAGCAGGAAGAGTCAGCAGCAGCGTAAGCAAGAGTTGATGCTGAGTGCACTCTGGAGAGGAGCTCTTTAAAGGTGGCGGGCCGATCTGCTCCGCTAAAGCCTCGGCCAACTTGACTCTTTCTGAAACCAGTAAGGCTATTAATCTCTTGCCCAGACCTCAGACAAACTTTTGAATATTAGTAGCAGACTTTAATGGAGAAGTTTTGAACATTACAGTCTCGTAAGTCCCCCAATGAATAAGAGTATTGTTCTCGAAGGTATACGTACTTTTAAAATTAAGTTTTCTCTGCCATCAAGGATTAAAGCATCGTTCAGTTACTTCTTCTTTCAGTATAACATTCAGATGTACGCACATTTCAAGACCCACTTTTATAGCTTCATGAATTCGATCTTTATATACACTTTGTGCTCGGTAACCTATGGGGTAAACCAAGCTCTCACGACCTCTTTGCTGTCATGTACCCCTTACCAAGTTTTTAAGCCCGTTAGAAATGAATGATAACAAATTGGCTAAAATATACTGATGTTTTTAGCTCAAAGAAAATTATATCGCCAGATGCATTATATGTACATATATATGCATTTCAATCACAAGAACAGTTTTTAATTAATGGTTCAAGAAAAGACACACTAATTATAATATTAATGTGAGCATACGCTTTTACTCGTAGATCACAATATAAATCTGTGAACTCTCAATTAATGTCCAATAACTACAAGTTGATAGAGGGAAATAATGCGAAACTAATTGAAAAATAATGTTTAATATAAAAACTAAACGTACCTGTTGATTTTTATGAGATCTCTGATTCTGTTTTTTATCAGATAATTCATCTATCACCAGCTTGGTCGACTGGTGAGCGAATCTGCTTGCGAGCGGAAAGACCCGGGTTCGAATCCCGCTGCCGACATGGTTGACGCGGCTAGAAATACGGCATGGGACTTGGGTAAACAACCGAATAATTATCGAAGTAATTATCCGACCCAATAATGGGCCAGAAGGTTCGTTCCTATAGTCTCATTCTATTCTATTCTATTCAAGGATTAGTCTTGAAAAGTACGCTACGAATATCGTATTCAATTGTCTTCAAATTTGACTGACATTTCGTGTTTATCTCCTACGAAATTGACAAGGTTGATTCACAAACCCAGGTTGATGGAAACGATAGTAATACTTGAACACAAAGTTCAGCTGTTTGTGAGTATGATTGCAGCAATGGGCTCAAGTTGAAGGTTATCCTCTTGTTTACCTGTTCTTGGTTGTAAATCTTCTGGATTTGATTTTAAGGGATTTCAAAGACAGACGAGTTTATTTTCATTGGTTGGTATATAATTACCTAATTTTCTTTTTATCTTGAAAGATGTTCAATAATTAATGTTTCCAATGCATGTCTCTAAGTCTGTGTTTTCATCCCAACATTCGGCCACTCAACTGAAAATGGTCAACATTTTGGCGTCTACGTTATTTATCCAAAAAAAAAATTTCAACACACTGGCCAGCTCGTTAGGTAACATCTTGTACACCATGGCATACTTGTGTATCAAGCTTTGAGTTAATACAACATGTGGAGCTACATCCAGAACACGTCCTTTGAACCCAGACCGTTCAAGTATCGCTGGTGCGCCATCCGTTGTGCAACCTTCCACATCAATTCATTTTAATCTATGATCTTGAAAAACACAGTAACCAGCTTGAATATATCCTCTCCTTTGATCGCTCCCACCAACTTTGCATGTATTAACATTTCTTCTTTGATGCTTTCCTCCCCAACATAACGTGAAAATACTATCAAATGAGCATAATTTTTTACATCTGTAGTTTAATTCAGTTGAATAGCAAACTCTTGCTTTGAGTTCTTTACTTCAGTAAGTATCTGTGTTCGTATGTCTCGTGATGTATCTTCAATATGTCTTTTAACAGTATTATTTGGTTATGCTATTGAGTTATTATTATTAGTTAACTACTGTTTCAACGGTAACGCATCTTACCGTTTTTTTTTGTGCGAAGTAAAATATTTTCACCGATGGTATGCGGCTTCTTTTGTTTGAGGATCATTAATGAAACTTCATACGATAGTTTCACCTTCGCATTCGCGTGTTTGAAAAAACACCACTCGCAACCAGTCACTGCTTGTGAAGTGCTTCTTCTTTTCATTTGAAACAATCAGTATTTTTGTCTTTAACGTTTGGATAATTTTCCTCCTTGTGTCTTGCTAGGAAGCTTGATTCGTCCCTTAGAAAAGACAATGAGGAATGTCGAATAATTTCTTTGTCATGGAAGTAAATCAGTACTGCAAGTTCGATTCTAAATATTTGCGTTCTTTGTCGATTGTACTCGTAATGAGAGCTATTCTCATTATTAAATATTTGAAATTGAGATATTTTTATTGAATGTAGAAAATTTTCAGCGTGAGTGAAATAGTTTCTCTAATTATAGAAAAATAAATGGTAATACAAGTTCATGAAATTCCTTTCTGGAATATAATTCAGCACCACACACTTTCTAGTTTACACTTTCAGCACCACACGCCTCAAGTCTCACTTTGTATCAACGTAGAACAAGTTAAATGTACATTCATAAAGGTATTTAGGAAAAATAATTATACTGTACTACTCATTCCTGGGTAAACATTGCAGAACTTTTAGATAATCTTGCAATATTTGTATACCTACACACATGGATAAATTATTTTGTATACATTTATTATTTAAGCCTTTTTTTTGGTTCTACCGAAAAGCTATCATGTACTCCCTAAGCGAATGTACCTACAGTTAGGAACCCCTAGTCACTTAGCTAGTACTTAGGGCCTAGTGTAAGCATAGAAATAAGTAGTTAATTAATAATTAATTAATAATTGGCATCAGCAAGGTGCACTCGGCATGTGTGAAAGCGAGCAGCACCTAGAGCGGTTAAAAAAAGCATTGGCATGATAAACATTACCATTCACAATGTTTCTTTTGCTACCATACTGTGTTTGCTTGCCTTCGAAACAACAAAATATGCAATTTTTCTTTTTCGACCGTACTATGTTTGCCTGCTACCGTACTTGTGCCTTCTAAATTATATTAAAATAGGACTATAATAATAACAATAATAATAGTATGCCTTCGAAATCGTTAGCTTCAACTAAAAATGTTTTATTTGCTTCCAGCCAATAAAGATTAACCTTACATCATAATACTAACAATAATATACGACACTCATTATTTTACTTTCAAATATACAGTAGAAAAAATGAGCAAGATTTTCCAAACTGAGCTCTCAAGAACACGATGAGCACAAAGTGTGACTATGAGCTCGTGGATGAGCTGAGTACGGCTCAGAGTGCAAATATCTGTCCTGTGTCGTATCTCTATTGCGTGCCTGACAATAATACAGCAGTACAGTGTTCATGTTGACCAAAAATCAGCATCTACGTATATTTTATTATATATTGTATATTTTGTATATTTATTTTGTTGTATATTTTGTTCTAGTACCTAGAATGTAATCTTATTCATGTCCAGAGTTAAATCCTTGCCCCTGATAATTACGAGTGCGTTTGTTCAGCTAAACCTAATTTCACTGTGCCCTAATTTCACTGTGATCTTGATAAAACCTCGTTAAGTCTTTGGTATGGATGATACGCTCGTAGGTTTGTTGATCGTATTTTTAAATCTATCAGGGAAATATATACTTTTATCACCGCTGTAGGCATTCGAGAGAAAAGTAGTTGACCTATCTGGAGTTTAAGTATCAAATGGTAAGATTTTATTAATTAACCTAGTATGTACTTGACTTCACGCTGATCATTTTTGGTAAAAATTATACGTGGATTTTAACCTCCCCATTCAACTGACTAGCTTCTGGGAATACAAAACTCTGTATCCTATTATTATTAATTATACTAGACAGTTCCCGTGGAAATTCCACGATTTAGATTTAACTAATTTGAAAATATTATAAAGATGAATGCATTAAAGATTTACAACGAATTATTGGATTTTAAATGAATACTTTTCATTAATACGTACAGAACTTCCATTCTGTATCTTATATGTTGATAACGTGGCTCAGATAGTACCCGTTGAAATCTTTGATTTAAAATTGACAAAGTTAAGGATATATGAAATAAATACATTCTACAGTTTTACCCGTGGTATTATCAGAATCTGAATTTTTTATGAATGTATACAGAACTTCTATTCTGTATCTTTTCTACCGACAACATGGCCGTGTAAGAGAAAAAGCTAATAACGGAAAAATGAAGTATTTTATAGTGATCCGGCCTCTTTGTTAACCGCAATACAATGCTTAGAATACATGCGGACTCGTTTTGATTTCAGTTCAATATTTCGTCAGTAATAGTTAGGAAGAAATGTGACGGACACACACAGATACAGAACGAGAGAGAGAGAGAGAGAGAAACATTGTTTATTATATATTTAGATAAATGAAAGACATGAGAAAGGATATTAAACACAGAGAAAGAATAAATGTATTTATTCTTAAGTCAGGGAAAATACGTGCTAAAATGGGAATGAATTGCCGAGCTAAGGCAGCCTTAAATTTAGCCTGTTGAGATAGGCTGCTCGAATTCTTCCCATTGGAATACTTGAACGCACTACTGGATTCTAAATTGAAAGACATAATCACTACACGTTTGACTGCGATATTTTCCCGATCACACTGCAGATTGGACACATTATTTGGCAAAACAAAATTGTTAATACTTTCAAACAAAAATTGAATCAGCACGAAATTTAATAACACACAGCACCATTTCTCAATATACCACTCACAGACTGCAGATAATGCATCTTCTTGCAGGTAATGCATCTTGCACCAGCACTTCTATTAACGTGGGAATGACAGAGTTAGTTGTAACTGCTCTCATACATTACCAGTGTGCTCATCATCAGTTCTCCACTTAGCCTGTAACTGGCAGAGCGTCTCGCACATCCAGCACAGACAGTACTGCTTTCTTAGATCAAGCGTCAGACCTGAAGAGCCAGTTTGCATGATCATGCTGATTTGATTCTTTTAAATCTAATCAATTTGAAAAAAGATATATCCACCGTATAAGAAAAAAATTATGCTAGTTTAAGTTAATCCCGCTGCCGACATGGTTGACGCGGCTAGAAATACGGCATGGGACTTGGGTAAACAACCGAATAATTATCGAAGTAATTATCCGACCCAAGAATGGGCCAGAAGGTTCGTTCCTATAGCCTCATTCTATTCTATTCTATTCTAAGATGGCGCACGTGGTAGATGTTATCGTAGTCACCACACAGAACCTACCAATGACATGTGATGACGATGATGAAGTTGTATAAAGTTGAAGTTGTGCGGTGAATGTCATGAGCATTCCACCTCGTATCTTAATATTTTGTAAACACGAATACACTCGTAAGGAATATAACATAGCTATCGGGCAAGTTTCTATATATAATAGAACAGCTTACCTCCAATCCTCTGAATACCTTCGTATTTGACAAAACTCTTCTGCCTACTCTACCTTTACATAAAAGGTTAAGATCCTTCCGCATCTGGCTTTACTCTTCAATGTAACTCCCTTTGACCAAGAAAAGGAAATCGATTCCTTATCATTATGTTCCCTGAATGTGTATAAACTCTTGCATTATGCTCCATCTACTCGGTGAGCATTTTCTTCGTGCTCCTTTGAATGAACTGAACCTGCAGGTTTTTTAAATACCACTTGAGATCCACGTCGTGTGAACTCAGTCCTTTGGTGATCCAGCACTAAAGTTTTTATTTTTTTAAAGCATATTTTTGAGATCCTCTTGAAGAAGGGACACAATTAAGATCTAAATTTACTCCGACATGGAGGTGATTATGCACGTAAACTGACAAGCTGTACACGCTCTTCTCGAGTGAACTTTTGACTCTCACTGATGCCCCAATCTTCACCATTACAGTGTTTGAAATTTTCTCACTTCAATATAACGGTATTATAAATCTTCTTTCGTATAATAACTAGGAAAAAATATCCTACTGATTTAAAATGGTAACATATAAATCAATCATATTGTAATTGTGTCTGAAAAATTATGATATCTTACCAGAAAACATTGTTTCCATAAGATAGAGCAATGAAAATGATTCCTGAACTCTGCAACATCAGCAACAAAATGCGTTTTTAGTATTATAGTTTGAGCTCACTTCCCTAGAACAAAGAAGACTACGAGGATAACTCGTCCAGACGCTTGTATATTTCAAAAGCTTTATCTGTTACTCTGGTAAGCCTTTCGGACAAATGCGGTAACATACGAGCCAGAAATAACAGTCATAAACTAATAATAAGAAACTTCACAACATCCAAGGCTTTAGATTTCTTTTCAGTTCAAATTACGTTAACATGGATTCAGCTGACCAAAAATATAATTTCTGTTATTACTATGAACACATTGAAAAATCGAAGCGATAAACATTGGATAAAGAACCCACAGTTCTATAAAGTACAGATTTTATATATATCTTTCTTAACTACTGGGTCACATGCATGACTGAGGTGTGTGTCTGTGAGTGAAATACCTATGCGTGATTTAGGCAAGTGCAAGTAAAAATAAATTCTCTGCATGATTGAGGTGCAGGTGTGTGATGGATGCCTTAACGTTAGACGGCATGGGATTTGGGTAGTAACCAAAGAATGAACATAACGGTTTATTTATTTAGTTATATTCTATTCTACTGTATTCTATTCTGCTCGTGTAACAAAGTATGATGGAAGGAATTTTTTGTACTGATGACCCTCTTTCTAACCCTTTTCACCCTACTGTATACGCACCCACTCACACGAGTAGATTGTGACCTTCCTGCTAAATTAGAAAATTTAAAATCAGTCCCTACAGCATGTAGTACTTCAGATCTACGCATTTTAGAATCTTTATTCATTTGACAAGACAAACTGGTTTTAAATGAAACAAAATCCGCTTACCCCCTGCATCTAGTGTAAATATTTTATTTTCTTAAGTCTAAAGTGTTTCCTTGTTTAGTTTATCGATTGTTTATGATTTATTTGTTTTCTTAAGATGTTAAAAATGGCCTCTACGGTCGAAATGTTCTTTTTTACCTGTTTTGTGAATTTTTGCTAATGCAGCTACGAGTGGCTTTCTTTAGTATTTTTCTAGTAAAATTATGCAAAAAACAACAATAATATATATATATATATATATATATATATATATATATTATGAATATATATATATATATATGTGTGTGTGTATCTCAAATATTCGACATAGTTTTACCGCACGATATTCTCTATTATTCATTCTTATTAAAATATTTTTTTCCAATTTAGGTAATAATAAAATCTTATTCTAATCCAGAAAGCACAGCGTTTGTTAGTAATCAGAGTGATGAACTTTCCTGCAATTCTTATTTACTTTCAGAAAAGTGTTCCTAAAGCCGAGTAGTCTGGAATAAAAAAAAGTTTATATCATCATAACCTGAAGTTCTAGGATTTGTTGCTAACGAGCAGCGCTGGCAGCGTCATTACCTCAAAAAGAAACCTAAATTTATATGTGGCTCATTTAGCCCAAGTTATGAGTACACCTGCATCTGTTTGTTTGTACTCTGATCAGAGTTAAATACCAGGTAAACTTTTTTGGGGAGTTAATATGAAAAGAACAAACTGGTCAGGAATAGATTGTGTTTTATATTATTGAAAATATTTCACATATTTGAAAGGTTCACCACCCAACCATAAGTAAAAATAGTGTGCACGGTTAGTGATTTTCATGGGAGGTGTACGAGTGCCGTAGTTCTCATAATTTCCAAGCTAATTGTTATGCTTTACTTCAAAAAGTACAGTACCTATTAATTTCCATTTAACATTAGCAGTTTATAGCACACGAGTGCAGTTATGAAGTATCCAATTTCATCCTCCGTAAGCTGGACGGCCATTTCAATTATCTTCAATTTTCTAGCAATCAAGTAATGCACAACTGTTTAAGCTCGTTATGCCGATGTCACAGGGCTGGAATTACGCACAGACCTATGGTTTGTCACAAAAGAATAAGCATCAATCAATCCGAAAAAGCTAGTAATATTTTGCAAATGCTACATCACAGATGCTGAAATCAGTACGGCGCTAGTTGTGTAGATTATTATTAAAAATTTTGCGATTTTCTAACGTGAAACTGTCATGATATACGCAAGTCATCTTCAGTTGAGGTAGTCAAGCATGACAAAAAGAGACGATGGAAAAATGGAAGTAACATGCGCATAATTTTATGCTATTTCAGCATCAAAATTAAATACAAGCATTGTTCTTCTAAAATACGGTACCTAGGGAGAATAGTTGTATTCTTACTGTGTCATGCCATCGCTTAGAGCAAATATAGAATGAGAAAACTTTGAATTGGACTCATGGACATCACTGAACTTTTTATTGGACAAGAAACCGAGCATAAATTTTGATTTCAAAAGGTGTTCAAACTGTCAGTTGAGTACTCATTTGTAGGGCACAATATGGAAAACATTCAAAAAATTGAAATAAAGTTTTTCACTGTAAATAAAAACTTAGTTTTCCTTGACCATTTAGGTAATTTCAGTTAATACTCGGAACATCCCCTGAATTATTTGAGGTTAATGCACTAACTTATACTGAATTGAGTTTTGTTAAAATCCCATAGACGTTTCCATATTCTGCAAAAATGTCACAGTGGAAGATTCCTATGAGTACAATATACGTATGTTTATTTCAATATTACCTGAAGTGACTTAGAGGTAGAGCAAATGAATGCAGAAGTCTAACAGCCTTGACACTACATACATACATCTGTTCAATCAGCTGTAAACAAATTCGTTAAAATAATAAAAAAATTTCTATCAGCCTTCGGATTTGGTAAATTTTTCTATGAAGATATAATTAGTCCGTATAATTGTGAAAAAAAATGACTGCCAGCCAGTCTAGAATTTTCTTTTGGCTTCAAGTTCATATAAACCGATGTATAAATTTTTATTATCAGTTTTTGAGCTACAAGTTGAATGAATAAATTTATGTAAACATAAATTTGCATGCAGTTACACAGTGGTCGAAGCCTCTTAAGAACAGAACACGTGTATATACTTTTAATCGTAACTAAAAGTATTGCTAAAAAGTGTCATTACTTTCATGACCACACAACTTCAAAATTTGGTGTCGTCTACTCAGTTCCGCCAAATTTTTTCATTTTTGTTTCTTATTCTTCATTAAGTCATTTCATATTTTTCTCCAGTAATAGTGAACATCTTCCAGTAATGAATTTAGAAACGATTGAGGTTTTAGCGTGTCTTCTTCAGTGAACTACGTAAATAGGAAAAAATATTGCTGCTTGAATAATTGGGACTATTAGAGGGAGACTAATTCTCGGTATTGCTACCTAGTTATGTTTCACAATGTTGCAGGTTTTACTGGTGTGTCGGTCAAACGATTTATATACATACATCGTAATTGAACAGTAATGTTAACTCATGAAGCATAAAATTTGCTCACGCGCAGTTTGTCTTCTGTCGAGTTCTCTGATGAAACGACCGTGTTGCGGATCTAAAAATAGAACACACCAGTTTTAATAACATTGGACTTGACTTAGGAGGGATGAACCAAGAGAATTCACTTATTTTATGCAATCCTGACCAAAATATTTCAATTATGCTTCAAAATAGGCTGTAAGGATGAACAGCTTTAGACCCAGTATTTGTTTTTTCTAGGTAACTTCTCTGAATGTACTTCATAGTCTAGTTATTACATATAATGTAATTAGGCAAGCGAGAGCACCTGATTTCAAGGGTCGCAACATCTATGATTCTCAATCAATTGACTTGTAGTTCATTATTCTCGTGTCTTCTTTTTAAGTGAGATATTACTAATTAAGACGTTCATGAAGTCTCCCTGATTCCGCTGGCAGGCCGGAGTGTACTCTGTCTCATGGTCAGTGTTTAAAGTGGTTACCACAATCCACCTGTTCTCTCCCCAGACCTACCACTACGGTCGGAAAATAGAGGAGTAGAAGTCATCTTATAAACTGACCTCATATTACACAAGTCACCACGCTGACTTATGTTTCGCGGTTGTGTTTTGACGTACTGATCCTAAATATGACATTTTTATTAACACATCAGGCTACCCTTCTAAAGAATATTCGTATTGTATGATGTACTGCATCTATTTGCTCCGTAAAGATAGTTTCCCAACTATTTTAGCTTCAAACAATAAATTAAAATCTCAATAGAACGATAAATACTTTATACGATACCATACCCTATTACTGAATTAATGCAAGCTATTTCTTTGCAATAATGAAGAAAACACAAGCAATAGGACTCATACATATACATACATGCGTGGAGAATTTTCACTTGGAAGAATTCCTTAAGTGTTTGATGTCCACAATCTCGATCTCCAACAGTAAACGGCCATCATGTATGTGTTCCAAAGGCCTTGATAATTTTCCTTCCTAATCTTGATATTTTGACAAAAATACTCTCTGTGTTCATCTCTCATGTTGCCAAGATTTGCAGGGAATTTATCAATGTGGCTCTTAAGAAAATGAACCTTTATGCTCATGTTGCAGACTAAATAATGGAAGTATCAAGTAATGTTGTTATCAAATTATTATACTTAGCCGCATTTTTTTCTAAAAAATCCCTTCTAAACTCTACAAGTGAATCCCATGCTCCTTTTTCTACATCAGTCAACGAACTCGAGAAGTTTGGTTTTTTTAATAACTTTCTATTTTGCTGCCCAGCCTCTAGAGTCTATTTGATCGTAACTGAACCCAGGAAATGTTGTACAGTCGGATTTAAAACGGTCACCCTAAACCCTAATAGCTTTCACAAATTGTTTCCTCAGCCCCAGCTTAATTTAAAGTGGTTGGTGTATAATATACACCATTTTATTTCTGTGGTTCAATAAATTGGTTGGTGTATAATATACATCTCGCCAAAAGTCAAACATTCTCTAACTGGATATTTTTTATAGCCTTGTTGTCGGCCAAGTAAAAAATTCACTATTTTCAGATCCATACGTACAAACACTTTCCTTTCATAATATTAGAGGGAATTTAATACTGATCTCATGTGGTTATGCTTCTCTTTTAAATGTACAGAGTGACCAATAGGAATCGCACCGAACAAATTTTCAATATGAAGTAACACACTCTTTAAATTGTCTTTGAACGATCTATGAAAAGTTGTCATTCACTTGGATCATAGTCTGAAGCACGCAGCCCGTTTAACTGTTCCGGCACGTCACAACACAAAGCAAAATTCTCTTCAGTTTTGAAGAATGGCACCAGATCTCTCTCTCGGTTCCGATAAAAGTGGCATCTGTTTTCTCCTGCAACAAATTCTACTTTACCTGTCTAGAAGCTGACACTTCTGATAACTTTTATCACAGATCTAGGTCTCTAACCAAATAATTCAGTACTTACTCTGGTCGATGTATGAACAAAGGCATGATCCCTGTTAAGTTCGCTGCTTACATCAGATTACGTAATCACTTTCTTTTTGAATACAGGTACTAAAATTTCCTCTGAATGAAGCACTGGACGAATTGCAAAATCTAAATTTGAGTAACTTAGTCGTACTTCATGTTGCGTTTTCTTGCAATAACCAGAAGACTTTGTGAGGCAATAGTGCAATTGTTTACATGGTTTTTGGCTCCCTCCACATGATATAAGTTCCAAATCCTAGTTATTTTTTGTGCTGTTTGTCCATTGACGCACATTTTTGACACATGGTTAACAAATATCGTGCGGGGTCCACGGCCCATCGTGATCACCTAGTTTAAACTAAGTACACTCTTTTCACTTAGGTACTATTGTTCATTCTTCAAGTGGGTTCTTGTAAAACAATCACATTAACAGAAAATTGAGTCGGGGGAATTCAGTTCAATCGTAATAAAACCAAACTAGTGAACGTTATTTCATGATCGAATCGAAAAAAACACATGATTATGTTACTCACAATCATTTTATATGTTTACGTATCATAAAAAAAGTCTGAATATATACAGTACAAGTCTTTTTAACCGGCAGCCATGACACTTTGCAGTTGCCGGTTAATATCACCCAAGTAACCACAAACAATTCATAGACACGCTAGACATAAAAGGAAAACAACATCAACTGCTTAAAGCAGTTAAAGAAGGAAAAACATAATGAATAAATATATAAAGCTTGGCCAGCGAGTGCCGGTTTAAAGGAATTCTACTGTAGATAAAATGAAAGGACGTTGAACACAGGTCGAAAAATTGTGATTTTAGACTAACATCATACTTGCTACTCTCGTCCACACGCTGTACTGACAGAACCTCACTCACTGAAAGATCAGCTTATAAGAAGACTCTTCTAATAGCGCTGTGAGAGTGCCTTTACATAGAACACCAAGAATTTATTCAATAATTTGTTACACCTCGAGTACCTACTGCCTCCACTTCTGTTCACTTGGTCGTAAACTAGCCTGCTCCTATGAGTGAGGCCTGCGTGGACCAGTTCATTGATGAAACACTTGAAGGGAGAGGAGAAAACTGCTGTCATCGTTAAAACCAATGACCTTGAGGTATCCAAGAACAGATCTTAAACTTTAGTCACCAAAATAGGAATAAAAATTGTTGACCAGTGTTATGGGTGTACATTACCGTGGTCCTTATTTTTTCATAAATTTAAAGGGTACTGGGTTTTCAAATGTTCGTTTTCAAGTAAAAAATGTCTGAATAACTAAAGTGATCACAGAATTATTCAAACAGCGCTGGCTAGTTCAAATATTAATCTAATATATTTAGTACCCTGTAGGCTTCTGTATATGTATATATGAATCGGCCATCGCTGTTCGAATTCATGTGCATGTCTGATCGCTTTAATAATTCATTTTGTTTTTTTGAACACAGAATAAAATTGTCATTTTGCATTTCTTATGTACTGATTCTTTAAGTTTTTCCTTCAACATCTTCTTCATTGGGACGATAAATAACATTCGCCTGGAACGTGATTTCTCTCGCGTTTCAGTAGGAATTTCGTTGCAGCTTTTTTCAAACGCTATCACGAATCTTTGAAGCCCCCACGGAGATTAGTGAGTCGCTCACTCTTTTCGCTTCTGCTCTTCCGCTTCAACGGTGATGGGATTCTGCTAGATGTGATTGGTTCCCATACGACTGTAAGATGTTATATATTCATTGCGGGACTTGCTATTCTTCCATATTAATTATATAATTATGAGTACTAGGATTACTCAAAATTAACGTTCAATAATAGCACTACTTTAAGTGCAAGAATTTAGTGTACAGCATTAAAAACTGTTTCAAAAAATGGAAAAAGATACCTGGAATCCAATGCCATTTCTTGAAAATGGTATGATGACGATCGTAGTTATTCCTCAGTGAGTTTAATTTTGAGGCTTATAATTGCTTCAGACTCCTGAAAAGAGAAAATCGTCTCTTCTCATGTTAGTGTGCGGGCGATGCGATACTTAACCACAAGCCTTTAGTCGGTCTTTGCAGATTGAAACTGGCTTTGCAAGAGCCTGGCGTCCGATACTGAAAACCTGGTATGACTCCTGTATTTAAAGTGTTGCAGTGATATCCTCTGCTTCAACAGTTGTGAAGTGTTTATACACCTAATCAGGTTTTTTTCGCGTTTTCTTATAATTGCATCAGAAATTATTCGTTGACCAATGAGCGATCATAATATTTTTTGGAGGTCTCCAGAGGATCTAACGTTCTTGCCACGCATTAGATTCTGGCTTAATGGTTCGGGAAGGTTCATTCATGTGCATGTCTTTGATGTGATCCGATGAAAGAGCTTCGCTCAGCGATGCGAGATGAGCTCAGTTGGCGGTGTCTAGCAGCTGCGTGTTGCGATATCCACGTACAACATGGCAGACCAATTCATTTGTCATACTGAGGGAAAGTGTCTGTACTTTGATCAATTATGCCGGGCGACGCTGAGCTTCAGCTTTTGGTTATCATACTAGTGTTTCGGATGTTGCTGCTCTACTCCTAAAGTAAAGCATGTGAACCAGGTTCCTGTTACTTCATTTTGCAACTTCGCTTGGGAGATTTATGCATGTGTAGGCCCCAATGCTCTAAGAAAAACCTTCGTCATAAAATCAACTCTGGTGAGCTTGGCTCATCATGATGCAACCAAACACAGTCAGCTAGTCCTTGAATTTCAAAGAATCGGGAGAAGGGAATTTCGAATTCAATTGGATGCTCCTGCTGCATCCAATTGAACGACTAGCAATAGAAATTCCAGACTTAACAAGTAATGATCTCAACTTAGAATCATTCGGGTTTATTCCAAAAAATAGAGCCAAGATTAATTGGAATTCGATACATAGTTCCGTTTTTCATCAGTATATTTTAGAAGTTATATGAATGTCAGCTAAGCAGTGTAGCTGTGTCTTCTAATATAGGCAAACATAAACCCGTATGTGCAGCTTGCATTTATACGTGCATATGCTCACATGTCGATTTTTAACATGACGGGAGAGTTGAGTAGCATTTTCCGGAATATGAAAGCTATAATTAAGGGAAACGCAGAAAAAATAGCTTTCAATTTCTAAACATGACGAGGAATGTGTGATAAAAATAAATTTTACGGGGGCTACATTAAACAACGGTATTAGAGCAATATCAGTGCGAAATCTTCATCATCTAGACTCAAAAAACTTAAATGACATTTTGAAGAAACTAGAATCGTTTCTAACGGCTAGAGGCTCAACTCGATTATCCTCGCTACGACTGCATTCAAAACATATGCAATAGAGTTGAATGAATGATGCATGTGTGTCGCCATAGGGATGAAGAAATGAAATTAAGAGTATCAAATTTCTTGTGTAGAAATTCCAGTGATACTCTGGAATAGGATGATTGATAATTAGGGCACCCTTTGTCCATATCATTGAAATGTGAAACACCTTGTCAATGAAATCAGCTCCTTCACAAAATTAGCAACAGTGAACTTATTTTGGTGAGTCAAGACACTTCATCAGCCACACGCAAATATTGAACCTTAAAAATTTAATAATTTTGAGTTTGCAACCGCTGTCGCAACAACGAAGTTTTCACAATGAAGATATACAGGGTGTTTCAGAATTAAGGCAATCTGCTGTGCATATTAAATAAATTATTTAAAATCAACGTTTGGTGATTTAAATCTTTTATTATTTTGAAGGTAGTAAAATAATATTCTTATTTCAAGTGTCTAAATTTTAAATTCATACTTTATATAATGGCTGTGGATCGAAATACCATTATCAAGTTCCACAAAGAAGGCGAGAGTAACGCATCAATTGCAAAAAAGTTAAAAATTAACAATTAACCTGATGAAAAATTGTTAAAAAGTTTAAGGAGACTGGTACAACCTCTGATAAACCAGTACGAGGCCGGAAACGAAGTGTTCGGTCCAAAAACCTTATGAAAAATACGCGGGAGAAGTTGCGTCGGAACCTACGTCAATCCCATCGAGAACTGGCTGCAGAAGCCGGTGTTAGCCAAACTTCAATGTCTCGAGTGTTAAAGGAGGATCTGGGAAAGAAACTTCACAAAATGATGAAACGTCATGAGCTTACTGAACATCATGAGAGAATGAGGGCTGAAAGGCACGCTCCCAAACTTGTTCATGGATGAGAAAAAAATTGACATTCAGCAAGTTGTGAACCATCAGAACGACCAAGTTGAGAGTTCCTCAAGTTCAGTCGAAGTTAGGATTGTTACGAGACGTCAAAATGCACAGTCTGCCATGGTTTAGGCAGCTGTGACAGCCACATGAAGATCTCCGCTTGTTTTTGTGCCTTGTGGGGTCAAACTGAACTTGGATTGGTACATTTCTCTTATATTAGAATCAAAGTTGCTACCATGGGCTACAGAACATTTTCAGAGTTCACTATGGAGCCTCCAAATGGATTCAGCACCATCACATGGCTCCAACGTAACCCAAACCTGGTTTCAGAGAAATATTCCATCTTTCATAAGTAAATTTGTATGGCCAGCAAGGAGCCCTGACCTCAATCCCTTAGACTTTTCTATCTGATCCATTTTAGAGACAAGGGTCTCAGCTACCCCTCACACTTCTCTCGAGTTCCTCAAAGCAATACTGCAAAGGGAATGGGAAGCAATTCCACATGAACAGATACGTGTTGCTTAGAATAGAATAAGGCAATAGGAACGAGCCGTTTGGCCCATTCTTGGTTCAATACCGAAGTCCCATGCCGAATACCGAAGTCCCATGCTTGCAATGCCTTTGTGAATGACTTAAAACTGTAGTTCGTAATAAGGGTGGTTACATGGATTAAACGCAACACTGTATCATTTGTTTATATTCACCTTTGAGTTTTAATCCTTAAAATCAAAATTACACATATAAATTTTTATAAACCTACCAAAAAGTTCGTTGCCCTAATTCTGAAACACCCTGTAAACACTGGAAAGTAGGGGAATTCCCAGGAACAGACACAGATATTTTGTTTCACGCAATTTTCGGTATCATTCACAAGCAACGTTCTGTCTACCATACGGAAAATAAAAAATAAACCTCACAATCGAAGTTAATTGATAATAAAGCTCCACTTCGAGATCTGCAAAATCGCTCACATGGCTGCAGACTGAGAGACCTAGAACATTGTATCCTAGCAACACTGATGACGAAATCTTTTCTATCGGAGTTGCCAAGGGAGGCCTTCACAACGGTTTTAAATGGAGAAATAATCCATAACTTTACCAAAATATTATTTAAGGATCTGATTGTAAGGTACAGAGAGGAGCCCCTTCAAAAGAAAAGAGGGTACGGAAAGTCGGTAGAAAATTACATAGAGATCAAAATGGCAATCAAGATGTAATTTCTGCGGTCTTTGCCGTACATATTGAATTCCTTGCGTTTATTTAAAACGATGGCTTTCAAACTTGTTTGATGGCATACACCAAATCTTTGCTTGATAATTTCTGCCTCTTCAGAATAGTTTCTTATAGATTATTTAGAGTAAAAAGTGTTCTGTGAAACTGAAAAGACAAGCCTGTCCTTTCATACACGAGACGTTTAGAACCATTTGTGACTCAAGCACCACAGCGGAAATATTCGAGTTACGAGTATCACCAAAATCGTCGGTTTTTGCTCTTGCCAGTTGTGACGTGTGCAACGCTGATCTTTATGACCAACATGCCTTAAGGTCAAAAGTCCTCTACAAGGAAGGCTATTTTTGGTCTTATTGACAAGGTTTGGAAGTCGCCTGAATATCCTTGCGCGCTGCCCCCGGGCTCAAATAAAAGGGGAGTGAGCGAACCAATCATAAATTTACTAGTCCTGGAGAATACGAGAACCTTCACCTTATTTTACAATATTCTGAGGTTCTTCCACGTCTCTTACACCGTTTTACTTCATTTTCTTCTGACATTATCATTCCCCTTATATATCTGATAATTTTGCTCCTGTTGTCGCAATATAAAAAAGTCTATAAACCCCATCGTTTGCTTTAGGTAACACTGTTTTCTGTTTGAAATACTGGTAATGTAAAAACTTCCTTAAACATGTACGGAAGAGAGGGGAAAGTTGTGTTACAAATTACCCGTGCTAGTGAGCAAATCCTCACCCAATTTTTTTATTTAATCAAAAAACTCAAAAAAGTAGGGTATTCATGCGAAACTTAGTTGAAACTGATATTCTCGTTAGATTAAAGGTCGAGTTATGGTTGAGAAACTTGACGAGTAATTTTGCACTTTTTTATGGTTTTTCTGGGTCTGATACAGCGTAGACATAAGTGAGCTCCAATACAATGAAGACTGCAGATTCAAAGTGTACTTTCATCAAATTAACCATCGCTGTTGTGGCATGTCACGTAAATAACACAGACTGGATTGAAGCATTTCACAAGTTTGCATATTTTACTTGAAGACTGACAGTTGCAGTACTACGGTTGATACATCACTATTTCTGAAAATTTCATGACGTATTGCTTATCGATAGTGTACAATTTCTTTGATTCAAGACAGATATACTTCGACAAAATTTAAATTTCCAGTTTATGCCATGAAATTCAAATTCTGTGACAAATGCGTCTGGCGTTGGATCATGGGTACATAAATATTTGTTGAAACCAGATAACCTTAATTTACTCTTTATTTTAAAGTCATTAAATTCTTGGAACTTGAAATGGTTCTCATTGAGCTCTACTACGACACCACCTCGGCTGAATAAGCAATTAACGTGCGCTAGTACGACTAACTCAGGCAGTGCTCGTCCTGAACTTTTATGAGCCTCTCACGTTCCAGTGACGGGAGACATCAACTTTAAGTCTTTGGTGGACGAATATACTGCGTCTTTACCATTCACTCGCAGTGGCATTGAATGAATTCTCTACTGCTAAAAGGAAAAACAGTTGCCGAGTGTCCGAGTGACAAAGTGACAGAATGGCAAAGTGGCAGAGTGACAAAGTGACAGAATAACAGAGTTGCAGAGTCGTATGAGTTAATACAGAATTACAGAGTAGTAAAGTTGCGCGGACACAGAGAGAGAACAAAAGAGGGGTACAGGGAGTCGGTAGAAGGTTGTCTGGAGATCGAATATAGATCAAGATTGCGATCGTGATTGCGTTGAACAACGTGTCCTCTGAGCCCTCTGGAAATATCATCATTAATATTTGAAGTGTTTTATCATCTTAACCGCCACCGTTGCCTGGGATCCTGCCTAGACCCATTATTGCTTCGTGCCCGTGTTGTCATCTCTCTTTATTGACCTGTACGTAGAGATTATCCTTCCCGTGTTATTTCCCGTGAACCTGTGCACGGAGATTACTCTTTCCGTATTGTCATCTCCTGTACTAACATGCACTCCGAGATAGTTCTTTCCGATTCGAAGACGTCTGAAGCTACTCTTTATTAGCAGATGCAACCTTTCCTCGAGTTGATATACCCACTGCTTTTATCGTAAGCTGTATAAGTTGTGTGACCTTAGTTATAATCTTCGTCAGTCACTTTTACCTAGTCATTTTGAATTTGTACGTCTTTTTTCCGTCAACACTTTTTCATTGCATGTAAGTGTTATTGTTGTTAATATATTTAAGTAATTTATGAACCCCTGTCATACCCTTTCTCTCGCCCTGGTATGGACCTTAGCTTGATGTGTCATAGTCTCCCCTGAGTTCCTCATCAGAGGTGCAAAGTGGATCCTGAAATGAATCTGAGACTCTTTCGTGGGACCCCTTGGCATTAGCCAACCTTTCCAGGGGGTAAATTGCTAGTTGCATTGTTACCATATTTCTGATTATACTCCTGTCGGGGTCGGTACATGCGTTGACATACATGGTTCAGTGCTGGGGTTTGAGTTGAATTTATTCATTATTATTCAAACCATTTGCAGGGTCTTCGGTTTGTTTTGTTTCCTTTCTTGCATATCTCTGTAGTCAAGTTCCCTACGGTAACAGTGGTCGTCAGAACTAGACGCAGGAAATTATCCTCTGACCACATTACCCAATTGTGATTTCTTTTGTCATGTATTCTGATAGTTTGTTGAAGTAGCAAATTCTTTTGGTCTTTGAGGTAAAGACACTCTGGAGTGCCCTAGAGAAGAAGAAAATGCTGCTAGAGAAGATTGAACTCATGAACATATTTCGGAAAAGAAACAGAAATTGAGAAGGTACGTGCTCTAAATAAAAAGGAAAGTGAAAAGACTAAACTTTTCTAAAGAAAGACTAAAGACTAAAGACCAAAGACTCCTGAACTTGAGCAGGCTGGCAAGAATATGAACTTAAAGTAATCGAAGCTGGAGGTTTAAAACCTGGTGCCACTAATGATCTTTCTCCAGATTCCCTTAATAAACTTAAACTTTATTTCTACAAAGACGGACAATACTGAACTTCCTTTATTCCCTTAATAAACTCAAACTTTATTTCTAGAAAGACGGAGAATACTGAACTTCTGAATACTGAAAGGATTGAAGCATATTGTTGCTTCACTAAATATTGATAGATCGCATTTGGCAGTTCACCTGAGTTCATTTTGGAGTTGTCGTGCAATTCAAATCCACGCTTCTTTGATCCCTGAGACCAAAGCTGACTACGATAGACTCAAAAGTCTCTTATATTAGATTGCAATAAAATTCCTGAGCCGGATGACAGATAATTTTGTTCTCTTCGGTCTAGAGGGATTTAACTTGTGCACAATTCTCTTTGCATCTAGGTAGGCTTTTAGATCTTCTGCTCGACTCTTCTTCTATTGAAGAAACGTTTGAAACCCTGCGAGACATTAATACTTCTCGACCAATTTTTCGCATCAGTCCCTAATGGCTTGCAGGCTTATTTTTTACCTCGTAGAACCATGCTCTTAACTCGAACTGTAGAGCTTGAGGACAATTTGTCCATGGCTAAAACTGTTTTTTAGGGAACCAAAATATTCACCTCCTAGTCGCCTTCGTCCTCCATTTCTGAAGTATCTTTTCTGTGGCAATATCTTCGCAGTAATCCTACTGCCAAACCTTTTATCCCATCACCTCCATATAATGTTTTTGTAAAGTGTTTTCATTGCGGTGCTCTTTGACACAGGCGCAACATTTGTCCAAAAAAATCCCCATCATAAGTCTAGGAAATCTTTGCCAGGTTCAATGCAATTTGCTGCATCTCTAAAAGCATCGTAAGACTGCAAAAATTTCGTCCAAAAATAAATTAGGATGTAAAGGAACTGTTTACGGTTCGTAGCTGCTTCTATTTTACCTGAAAATGGATGTTGAGTGATTGTTAATGAAAATATTCTCCTTAATGTCATTCCTGATCGGTGTACAATTGTTCCGGTTTATGATTTAGTTCACACAATTTATGGTCTGTCTCTCGATCTTACTGTATATTCATTGTAATTTTTTTGACTGCTGATGAATACCAATATTGTTCCTATACAAATGTATTCAGTTTTGCAGGGTGCGGCAACATAACTCCCTTTTTTCCAAAGCAAAGCGCTTTAAAAAAAGGAAGTTATGTTGCCGCACTCTGTGTTAGGTTATGTGTAATGCAAAAAAATTCTGGATTACACATTCTCGTGACATTCTCGTGATGTTGTGTTCTTGTAATGTGTACGAGAATGTAACCCTGAATTGTCCATTGAAAATAAATCTTTTATTGATGTTACCATTCGTTCACAGAAGTAACGAGAAATTCTCGATTGACTCCTCTGATTGCTCCTGAGTTGTTTTAAGATGTTTCAAACTAAAACTCAAAGAATTTAACTTACAGCGAACTTATCCTCTTTCGAATATTATGAACTTCGTTAAATCAGGTCAATTTTGCAAGGGTAGATCAGGGCTCGTTTCACAATTTATTACGAAAGATGGTTTCATGTATCGTAAATGAGCACAATCTAATTTTTAAGCCAAATTTAGGAAGGTGTGTACATGCCATCCCATCTGAAAGTAGAAAAACCGCATTGACTTGTGCTCACGAGACTACGCGCTCGACACTTCTCACTGTGGAAAAAACGTATATCCATCAATTATTGGTCTGACCAACCTGTCTTTAGATATAAACAGTTTTAAAAATTCTGTGATGTTTGTGAGCGAATGTGGGCTAGGGGTAGGGTAAACCTTTTTCTTTAGGTAAAGTGCCCATGATTACTGTTTCTTTCATTCGTGTCGCTATTGATATTGTAGGTCCTTTGTTTCCTCCTTCGTCAGAGGGCCACAAATGTTTATTAACCTTCATTGACTCATTCACAGATTTTTTTGAAGCTGTCCTTTTTGAGACGACTAATTTTATAAGTATTGCTGGAACATTGCATTTCATCTTTTCACGACTTTGTATTGATGAAGAAATTGTTTCAAATTTAAGAAGCAGCTTCACAAACATATCAATGGGTGAATTTCTTAGTCTCCTTAGCATTAAACCATTGTTTCCTTGCAGTAGTACCCATCGTAAAATGATGGGATTGAATGACTGCATTCTACACTGTCTTGCCTCAAGTAAGACTCTGCTTTATCACCGTTTCTGATAAAGCTAACTTGTGTCTCCGTTATCTAGTCTCAACCCTGTTCCCCTTGTAAGAGATGCCATCTGATTGTTCTGGCTTCTCTGCATTTGAACAAGTATGTAGCCGTAAAGTATGTGATCTCCAAATGTTCTTAAAGAACTATAAAAAACTCTACCATGAGAATAAACCTCTTTTTTAGTATACCTCTCACTTTGAGAAAAGTTAACCAGTTGTAGCGAACTTGCAGCTCTCCACACTAATCTAAGTTCTGTCAAGTTCTAGTCATTCTTTGATATGAAACCTAAAAATCGCCTGTTTGAGGTCGGCCAATAAGTCTTAGTCTTATTGCCTGACAACGCTCGCAAGCTCCTTTTGTTGTGGGCTAGTCCCTTTAAAGCCCTCGAAAGCGCAATCGTAAAAACTCTGTCATCGACAGTGAGGAACTCATAAACTTTATCAGGCTAACCTTTTACAGCATTACCTATGATGTGAAAATGCCAATAACGTATTTGGAATTGACACGCTCGATTTAGAACCTAGTGTAAACAACATTTTCCATTCATGTCGTAACTTCGTCATTGATGAGTCTCGAAAAGACTTCGATTCAGCAGATGACATCACCACGTCATCCTCGATTACTCTTTCTATCCTTGCTGTAGAATCTTCAGGAATTTGTTTACATGAATTTGGATCTTATCTTTTCACAAATGAAAGACCATCAGAGTTTGCTTCAAGAATTCCCTTCTTCTTCCCCTTGTTGTACCTCAACAGTTACTCAGGATGTAAACCCTGCAGTACTTACACATTCATTGCGGTATGACCCACCGATGGGTTACTCAGGTTAGGTTCTGTAATTTTTTCAAAACTTTCTAGTGCCTGCGTGTACAAAGTTAAGATTTGCACCGGCTAGGTAACCGCAATGAATGTCTTTAGGTAATAAGATTAGTATGTTATGCAAATTTGTCTTCTTTTATAATCCATCGGAGGTTGAAAAAACAGCCTCGTATTAATGTTTGTCTCCGTCAATGTTGTGTAAGCATTTTTGGGTTAATAATCATTCCCACTCATTAATTCCTTTTGGGGGGCGTGCGTGAGGAGTTCCCCCTCTGTTCCATTTTTTCTAAAACATACTTAAAAAGAAACAGTCGTCTTCATATGAAACAGATACAAGTGTCACTGCAGGTACAGTTACACACTCATAGGGTGAGAAGATAGAGGGAATAGAGTCGGTAAAAGGTTGTTTGGAGATCGAATAAAGATCGAGATTGAGATCGTGATTGTGTTGAGCTACGTTTCAGGGTAGTCTTGCCTCAACCTCGTAGCGTTTAGCCGTTGATCTCAGAGCCTTCTGGGAATATCATCGTTGATATTACAAGTGTTTCATCATCTTAACCGCCACCGTCGCCTGGGATCCTGCATGTACCCGTTGATGTTTCGTGCCCGTGTTGTCGTCTCTTTGTATTGATCTGTACACAGAGAACTCTTCCCATCCTCATCTGTCTACGGAGATTATTCTTTCTGTAATGTCATCTCCAGTGCTAATCTGTACACGAAGATTACTCTGCCTATAATCTGTCAGCTCCAGCATGGCAACCTGTACGCTGAGGCTACTTTTGCCATGCTGAATTGTGCAACTTTGCAAGTCAGTATTCGGAGATTGTTCCTCTGGATTCCTAGAAGCCTGAAGGCGCCTCTTATTTGCAGACCTTTCTCGTGTTGATAAACTTACTGCATTTATCATAAGCTGCATAAGTTGTGTATCAGTTCTAATCTTCATTAATAAATTTCAACTAGTTATTTTTAATTTACATGTCTTTTTTACCTCTGTATCTTTTCCTCGGTCTTTAAATATTGTATCTGATAATGCATTTTTTCATTTTTACATGGTTGTTATTCCACTTTTCCCGCCCTGCTACAGACCTTACATCGGTCTCTCCTGGTGTCGGTCTTCCCAGAACAGTATGCCGAGTCATTAACAATTTGTACCGCAGACCTGGAAGTTTCACTGCATTCATTTGGAAAACATGGAATACATGCGTTCAAACATTCGATGCTGGGCATGCTTTCACAATATTTTTTTAAGATTTCTGCACGGCAAAACAATGCCCGCACGATATAATTCAGTTTTTATCTGAACGAACAGCGGCTGCTAAATTTTCAATTCATGGAATTCCAAACTCGATCATCACCAGAAAACGAATAAGTTTGTTTAAAAATAAAGTTAAAATTCTCTTTGGCTGAGAGTAGCGTAATTCTGTGTAGTGATCACCACAAATTTGACGGAGATACTTGCACCTTAACACAACCTGCAGCAGTGTGACATATGGCCAGTCGAATAATGTGTTTATCATAATACAAATATGTCAACCAATACCACTGATATCACTGACGAATTAAAGCTTCATTGCTGCTGTCCCTCAGTATTCGTTTTTTTCAGCTTTTCATTTGGGGTAATCAAAACAGAACTAGTTTACTCTTATCGTCACAACGTTTCCCGAGAAAAAGACATGTTTTTAACAGTCATTTTGGTGTAAATATATATTCGTTCTCAAACATCTTACGCCTCCTATACATACGATATCTTAATGGTAGCACTGATTCTTGTTACTTGAGAACGTAGAACTTTTATTAGCAGGTAAGAAGAGGAAGAACAAACTAATGTTCACAAGTTGGACATGTACCGTTATCGACAGAATTATTCGTACACCTATCAGTGTTCAATACTTTAAGTAATTTTTCAGACTTAGATGCTCGTTTAATTACAAACTCTTACATGTTATAAAGTACATGAAAAAGAATTTAGAACTTTTTCAGACGAAACAGATTTAATTCAACAAATTTAAAAAATAAATTGCCAAGAAATGAATTACAAGGATATTTGTAGAGGTAGAGTTAACGCACATAATATTAACAGCCAATAGCATGACTTCTCATCTTGAGAACTCTCGTCAAACAATGTTTTTACTTTTCAATCAAATTTGAAGACGTTTGTGCTGGAATATGATTCAATTCTTTGATACGTGTTCTAATTCTTGATAGTATTTCAGAAACCACGATGTATTCAAACTGTCATTTCTTGTCATAGATTTTCGACTCAACGAAGGCCACGGACAAACTATAATATCATTTTTCTGGAGCCATGGAGTCGGGTATTTAGACGTGTGCTTAGAGATCATTGTAGTACAGGAATTTAAACCGTCGCCAGAGCCAATGATTTTATGCAAGTTACTTGGGGCTTTTATTCAGTATTATGATAGAGTTATCAGATTTCATTTCTCCTTTAATTGCAATTAAATTACCAATCCCATTTGAAATGGAATACCGCAAAATATAATGAAACAAACTCCATGTTTAACTGTTGCCACTGAGTTCGTTGGCAGAAAAGTCTTACCTCTCTGTAACAAATCTGGTTCACTTCATTATTTCTAAATAACTCAACTTTTATTTCATCAGTCCATTACATTCGTTCCCAAAAACAATTTTCTTTGTCTAAGAAATTTTGAATGACGTGGCTTGTGAAGAGAAGTCTGTCGTGATTTATGTGCATGTAAGCCGTTCCAATTTAAACAACGTTGAATTGTACGAGTATTTATGCTGATGCCCTTCATATCTGACGTACGTCACGATTGCGCTCTTTGGCGATGTCTTTCAACACAACTCTTGGGTTCATATAAACTTTGCGACATAGTTTGGGTACAACTTTTGGCCACAATTTTGACGTCTTCCATGCCCAGACAAAGCAGATGTCGTACCAAATTCTTTACTTCTTGATGACATATTGTACGGTAAATCTACGGATAGCTAAGTATCTTGAAATAGTTCCGCAAGTATTACCGGACTTGTGGGAGCCAATATTTTTCTGCCGCGAATCAACATTGAGCTTTTTTGTCTCAACCATCCTGCCGTCAATATGAGAACACAATGATGATGGTTATTGCATCACGTTAGTTTCGTAACTGGAACTTTCTAGAGTATTCTGGTAAAAATAATAGTGAACAATGCTGTAAACATAACATGAAAATATGAATTCCTTATTATCACATGAATCGATGCCTATACAACGAGAAAATTTTATGTCATGAATGTTTCTTCCAATTCAGATTTCGCGCGGTGTTTTTGTTCATTTTGATACACTAAATATCAGGTTCTGAAAGCTGAGTTTAAATTTCACTTCGGGAGTTTAGACTCATACGGATATTAAATTCTGTAGAAATGACGACGAGTAATGAATATTGCTGGGTGTACGAATAATTTCAGTACTAACTCACATTTTTCTGGTTGGACAACTGAGTAATTTTCTGTTTTATGTTACGCTAATTTTTCGTGCATATATCTTTTTTGGGATGCAACTCTAATAAAATCGAGCACTCTGCACTCAAAATTCCATCTAATTATCTAATTATTGATGCAATTTGCTGAGCGGCAATTAGTGTGAAATATAGTGGGGGAAACAAATATTTGTACATGTTAACAAATTTTATTCTGATGAATAAGAATATGATATACGGATACTATCTTTGCACATACGTACATAAACTAAGAATATGCAAAAGAAACGAATAAATTATAGTACATAATAAATTTATGTACAATTATAACTATTTAAGGGTGAAAAGAGTATACGTACAAAACATGAATAATAGATAATGCTGATATAATACTTCGTAGCGTAACCATTATTCAGTTTGACTTCAATCAATCTTTTTCTGTAGTTCTTAATGACTAACATGTTTGTTTAGGAGTTTTACTCTATTTCTCTTCACATATTTTCTTTAAATCTAGAATGCGCTTTGGAGCTTTTGAATACGTTTTAATTTTGAAGTAACGCTTCAAATTTTCAATGTGATTCAAGTCTGGACGATGGCTTGGCCATTCAAGTAATTTTAGATTGTGACTGACGATCATATTTTGGTAGACTTCGCCGTGTGTTTAGGGTCGTTATCCTGTTGTAAAACCCACTCACTCTTCATGGAGTTGAAGTTTTTCTACAGAATCACGTAAATTATTGTTCAGAATATTTTGGTACATCTCTGCATTCATTGTACCATCTATTACAAGTAAATTGTCAGTGTCATTTGCAGAAAACGCTACTGTACCATGAACTAGGGAGAAACCTCAAAATCAACAAAATGTTGATAAAAAGAACAATTGACCTATTGTTTGCCAGAATATCAAAGTTCTAAACTCAAAATTGAATAAATGCTGGAAGAAAATAGTGCGGCCATTAAAGACTTTCCTAAAAGACTTCGCAAAGTCGTGAGACCAAAGAGGAAGCATTTAGAATACTTTTTTGCAGTCGTAGATTAGTATACTACTTACTATTTCTTAGAGTCAAACCTTGAAACAAAAGTCTTTCTTGAAGAAAAATCTTGTTTTTGTTTTATAACAGTATTTATACCCTATTCTGTGTATCAAAATATCAGAGTTCTCCAAGATAATATTTCAAGTTTTTTCGTGTATTTATATGGACAAGTAATATGATTATTGTGTTATATGAGCCATTTAATTACTGTGTATTGGTGTACATACGCTCGAGTACTGGTTATACATGCCCCATATGAATTTAAAGCTTTATAAGTGAGATAATTCAACTTGTTTGTAGAGTAAAACAGAGGTTTAACTCATTCATTCGTAGAGCAAGACAAAATTAATCTGATTAAAGGGCGAAATTAATTTTTTGGTTTTAGAGCCTGTGAAGGTATCCAACTCGTTGTTAGTCGGGTTTGAACTTGACAAAAATGTCAGTTTGCTGGCAGGTCTGGCGCCACAAGACTTAGTGTAGTATTGAGATCGGGGATTGGACAGAGCAAGATGTTGTCAGAAAGGGTCACCCGAGTCAATCCCTGACATCCCAGGGATTTGTCAGACGTCTCTTGGCGCTTCCGTAGCCTCCACTTCGCTCCGCCGTGGCTGCAACTGCAAGACAACTCATGCAAATCCTACTCGACCTTGGGAAAATTATTATGAAAAGTGAAATGGCAACATATCCACAATGTAGAAAAGTCAGATAAACCATTTCATTAATAACGTCGAACGAAGTACAACACTCCTAATATCACGAAGCTTTAAAAAATAAATTTCAAATTAAAAATCTGACTAATTTTTGTATAAGTGATTTGAAATTTTAGAAGCCTGATGAGAAATAACTCTGAATTCAAAGGTCATGGCGTTATGTTGAGTGGCTACCATAGCACTGAAATAGAGTGGTGTGTCTGAACGCAGTGGAGTGGGATTACTCAGGAGGGCTGGCCTTGATGGACACGAGTCTCAATTGGCAGTAATTTTGGTCAGTCCAAAGCTCCCAGTCAGCTTACAAGTTCATCATAGAGTTTATATCTGTGCTGGAATGGAAATGGAATCTCCAGGCAAAAATACTCGATTACACTAATTAGAGCTATTCCCGTGTAGAAGAACTGTTGTTTCATGCGTGCAGATACAACTCACCTAGCTTTAGGAAAAAACAATTTCCGGAAGGAAACTTTATACAATTTCTAGGTAATTTTGTTATTTTGTGATCGAAACTTTCGTAATCCGCCGCAAAATGTGGCGAAATTGATCCGCCGTGTTGTATTGCAGGGACTCCGAAAGCTTCACAACCGAGTTTTGCTCTTATGCCGGACACAAACAAGACTAAACGCTGTAACCCAGCGTGCTTAGTGGCAAGTGTGTTCGTAACGTCACTAAATGCTTATTACATGCACTCTTATTAGAACTCAATCTTCCTCCTCAAGCAGGGCTTTGCTGTTTTGTTGTTAATGAATCGTTTCTTTTTAGAATTAATAAAGATAATTCATATAACGTCATGATTCTAGGAGCAACACGGGTATAAAAGGATTTTTAAAAACAAGAGGAACAACTTGGATGAATTTCAGTGTATGGGAAACTAAATGTTATTTCTATTTCATTTAAGAAATTTCCGTTATGTGCAGGTTGAAAAGTGAAGCTTATTTTAAACATAAAACCTCTTTGTATCACATGATGTATCACATTTTTTGAATAGAATGTAACGTCATACATGCGGAGAAAAAAAATGCGTGCAAAAACTTGCATGAGGAATTAAGAATAACGGTAATAATGTTCTTCCAACAGAAGACTAGAACACAGGAAAAGACGGGATTTATTGCCAACGGTTATCCTCTGGCTTGGATTCAGAAATCCTTTATGGCCTCCCGAAGGTCCATAAACCAGATTTTGCATCTTTTATTTCCATCATCAGTAATCCCGCCTGAGCACATTGGCACAAGCAACCTCGTTTCTGAGAGCAACGCACAGACGAAATAAAAGATCCTTGATACGCTTCAAACTTGGTAACCTATTTTACGAGCGAGCTGATAAATAATGCTTACTTTACATTTGATAATTAACTAAATTGCAACATTAATTACAGACTTTTCTGGAAGTTCTTTCACAGCAAGCCTCCGAAAAGCTCCTAATAAGGGCGAATTCAACAATTTAAATTCTAACGCATACGTAATAGCAAGTCTGCAACCTACATTGTAGGGAAGGATGATGGGGAGAGGGGCTAGAAGAGTTTATTAGAAATTTAGTCTGTAGATAATCAGTCTTCAGCGAATGTTTTCTGCAAGTTATAAGCATTGCAGGGGCGGTTGTCACACGTAACCCACGAAACACAATGGATGACCACTGCTACTAACATAGTATTGTTTCCAATGTGTTCAGTACTGCCATGCTCCTGGTATTCAGATATTTTATTGCTCAATAAAATGTGTAAATACCAGGAGCATGGCAATACTGAACAATCCTCCATAATGGTGAGGATTTTCCCAAGCGACCCACTGCACAGTAGCATCGTTTTTACAAGTGTGTCGAGTCTTTCGTTTTCTTGAGTACGAAGTTTCGGGATGAACTTCGTAAAGAAGTTCAATACGTGAACCCGCTTCCAACACACCAATGAATAATCCGAGAGAAGAGAGTGATGCAGCATTCCTCTCCTGCAGTATCAAAAATGGTTCATTTGAAAGGCTTACCACCTGAGATCAACAACGTTCTGGTCTTTGCAAGGTAAGCAAGAGACAATGCTTACCTAGCAGGCTCTTCGTGCTTAAAGAGAAGAGAACCATCATAAAGAATCATATGACTTTGCCTGACATTGGACTCTTGAGTTGCATCTCGTAGCCTTGTCATTCTATTCTGACTGTTTGCGAGGAAAACAAATTTGGAATAAATCACGATATAAAAAAAATTAAATGAATTGACGAATACGATCATAGTTCGATTTGCAGAACTTCTGTTCGGCTGCCTTCGTCTTTTCTGTTATTGCGTAGCATGATGATGACATTCCAAGAAACTCACAGTGCAAGACAGGCTGTAGGCTTGACAGATTCTATTGTCATGAAGTGGCAATACTGATTAAAAAAAGAATGACAGAGTTAAAAATCATTAGAATGAAATGAAACATTTGGTATGCCTGTGCATCACTAGGAAAACATCAGTAGTATTGACATTTGATTTACTGCTCTACAGGTATGTGGTCACTATTCACCAGCATATGGTGGTGACTCGAGTATGCCTGTAACGCACAGACATATTGTAGTATACCTATTAAGTCTGTGACAGATTTATCTAGCAAGCGTAATTGCTTGAAACATACGGTCATACCGCCTTACTCTCTGCAATACGAGGAATAACAGTTCATTTTGTTCAATATTAACAATACTACTTTGAATAAATGAATTTCCTCACATAACAGTAACCATCATGTTTAAAATTCGCGTAAATAAGATACGAAGTGTCACGTTCAGTCTCCAGTTTTGTACGTAAAACGATGCAGTTTTCCCACGATTATTTTTTTGAATTTTTAACAGTTACTTTACTTTGTTTCTAGAATGAATGACTGTAATAAATAGGGACTAGGTTGAATCTGCTCCAGTGTTAGTCAAGTGTAGAAATAGTAAATACTATATCTACAACTGGCGTGTTTAACGTCATTCAAAAGATTTGTTTTATAACAGTGAAATAATGAAGCTCTCTTTTATCAGTAGTCTTTGGAGATGCAATAGTATTGTGTTATGAGATATTTTTCAACACTGGCGGACACGATGGTGCGTCTGAATACCAGAGCGATGACAATTAATAAAAACCATGGTCAGATGGAACAGAAAGTTGACTTCATAATTTAATCCAAATAGTGTACATTTATGTATTATACGTTAGCAATGCTGATTAATTGTCCTAAACAAAACTTAAAGCGTCCACTTATTAATGTAAAGAGCTTACTAAAAATATTAGTAATTACAAGCTGTATTTGTACTGAGTTTAATGCATTTATGTGGCCTCATAAATAATAGAGTGAGATAGTACCATAAGTTGCCTCAAAATACACATCTTGACCAAGTGTCTCGGATGTGCACACTGGAGCGAGGTTAGTAATGACTAACGCTAGAAAAAATTTTTTAATAAATAAAAACTGATCCTGTTATTTTCCCTCTATATTAGGAGGAACCCCTTTGTGTGAGAGCACCTCATTGCTCACAGCAGCAGTGGCTTTCCTATTATTGTACTCGAATTATTTTGCCTCTTTATATTGTAGGCGCCCTCAATACTTCTTTCAGACAAGACTAGTGTGTTGAAACTGTGCCACCAAGAAATATGTGCCAGCAAGGGATGGGTGCCACCAAGGGATGGGTGCCAGCGAGGGATGGGTGCCACCAAGGAATGGGTGCCACCAAGAAATATGTGCCACCAAGGGATGGGTGCCACCAAAAGATTTTTTGGAGGAAAAAACATCATATTTGAAAGACTACGCATGCAACATCACAGGATAAAGGTTGTGAGTTCACGTACACGATGACAGTGACGGAGAGGCCTCGACAGCGAGAACGATCTGAGAGGCTTCTTCCTCCACTCCAATATGTTATTTATTATTCCAACACACTCGCAACCATGAGCGGAAAATGTTTCCACGTAATAATACTTTGCACTTTTAGCAATATAAAGTTAAATATATTATATATCAACATGTATCACTTATCATATCAACATTATTGTACAAGCATTTAAGCATGTATCATCATACGAACACCTTTTTAATGGAATTATCATCCATAACAACTATTATAAGATATTATTATACCACTAGCCAGTTCTCGTGGAAATTCCACGATTTAGATTTGACTAATTTGAAATTATTATAAAGATAAATGCATTGAAGATTTACAACGAATTATTATGTTTTAAATGAATACTGCTCATTAATATATACAGGACTTTCATTGTTCATCTTATCTAACGATCAAGAGAATAATTAGTAACTAATCAGTAAACGAGATTGTGAAAAGCACCGGTAAGTATTTTCATCCCATTATTTATTAAGCTACTCACATTGCGTTCGCCCTTCACAATGGAGCGGAGGAGAGAATTAGCCAGAGAGAGACAAAGAAGATTTCGAGATAGACTAAGAACGGAAGAAAGGCAATCTATTCGAGATATGAACAGGAACTTTATGGTACGAAGAAGACAAAATATGAATGCCACGGATAGAGAGCATGAATTGGTGGAAGTTAGGAATAGAGCAGCTGAAAGAAGAGCTCGCATGACTCAAGAGGAAAGAGATGTTTACTTGAACGATTTAAGTAATCGTTACCAGGAAAGAAAAGCGAATATGAGCCAAGAAGAGATAATTGAGCATAATTCAAATATAAGAGCACAAAACCATGAACGAAGGCTGAACACAATTCAAATAAATAACGAACAATTTAATATAGGTCTCATGAATGTCATATGTCGCTTCTGTTCTGCTTTTAGATTTCAAGGAGAGCTACTAAATTACTGTCACAATAGAAAAGTTCGCTTGCCCTCCTTACAAGAATGCCCTCTACTACTTCGAAGATTGTTGGAGTGTGATAATCATGAAGCAAGAAATTACCAAGACAACATTAGAAATTAAAATGCAGCATTTTCATTTGCTTCTTTTGGTGCAGATGTAATTATGCCGCCTGAAAGGGGGCCTTACTGTTTCCGCTTGCAGGGTCAGACACATCATTTCATTTCTGGTTTGCATCCAAACAGTGATGAAAGAAGAGCGAATATGAGCTAAGAAGAGATAATTGAGCATAATTCAAATATAAGAGCACGAAACGAAGAAAGAACACGAAAGTTAAAGTGGCATATGATAATGGCAGCAAATATCAGGGAGTAAAGTATGGAATAACTTACACCAAAAATATAGTTTATAGAGAAATTTTGAATGATTAAGAAAATTCTATAATAATATTTTGACATTATTTTTTCAATATATGTGTTTTCAATATTGTTTCTATGTGTGCTGCCAATAATAATTTGTATTTTCAAGGATTTGCAAATTGTCGAAAACTGTGAAATTGTATATAAAATATTCAAACAAAATTATATTTTAACCCTAATGTAAACCGAATTATATTAGAACTTTGCGTTGCATAAAAATTTGATTTCCAATTACAGTAATTATTTCAGGAATCTTTCCATGTCAAAGAATGCCTATAAAATACATTTTCTTCATATTTATCCATATATGCTTGGAAGTGAGTTAATTATTGAAATCAAGTAAGTTACACAGGTTTCTGCTAGTATAAATAAATAAATAAATAAATAAATACATAAACACACGACGGTCATTCTTAGTATTAGATTATTTTCTTTCACTCTGACCGAAGCTTAGAGATGAATAGTTGTATCCAGAAATTCTCCTTTCTGCAGTATCGCCTTTCCCTTTTGTATTATATCATTCCTCACTTTTGCACTGCAAAACTTGCCGAAGCAAAACCCCCAAAAATATTGCTTGTCAGGATTCACCTTGTTGCAGGCAAAGCTAACCAAACTGCAGCAGCTCTTTGTTGTAGTTTCTGTTGCACAGTCTCATGCAGGTCGTGTAAACTAACTTGTTTACTTGCCCCAGCCAGCCATTAAGACGAGCAGTTTGTACCTGTCCAACCTCCTAGCTTGACCTTCACCCTCTCAAAACTCCGGAAGCTCAGACGACCACACCGCAGAGCTTGGCTCAGATGCGCAGTTTTGGCTGGTCAAATTAACTATATTTCATTCTTACTAGCCAGTTCCCGTGGATATTCCACGATTTAGATTTGACTCATTTGAAATTATTATAAAGATAAATGCATTGAAGATTTGCGACGAATTAATGTGTTTTAAATTAATACTTTTCATTATTATATACAGAACTTCCATTCTGTCTCTTATCTACCAATCCAATAACATAGCCGTTTACGAGAAGAAAACCAATAAGGGAAAAAATTGAGTATTTTGTAGTGATCGGACGCCTTTAGTATCCACAAAACTATGCGTACCCTTTTTGATTTCAGTTCAATAATTTTTCTTCAGTAATAGATAGGAAGTATGTATTGGGATGGATACACACATATGGAGAAAGAAAGAGAGAGAGAGAGATGGGGATACATTGTCTACGATATATGCAGATATGTATATATATATATATATATATATATATATATATATATATATATATATATATATATATATATATATATATACTAGTAAACCCGCACGTGAAAATTCACTCGTTTTTTACTGAATTTTTTCGTTCGATTTGCCAGTGTACACGTGCTTTGCGAAGGAGTTTCCTCATTGAAAGATGTGCCTTTGATATCCACAATACAATGCTTACCCTACCGAATTTCCCCTATCTAACTCTATAAGAGCGTGACAGAGAGACGGACCAAGCACGCAAGCAACAAAATGTGTATTATTATATAGTGAAATGTTATATATATACGAACGTATATGTATGTATTTGTATATATATGTATGTATCAAAATATATTATATATTAATTATTTCTGACCATTGAAATTTTAAAATATTGTTTCAATATTTCGTGGAATTATTTGTACAATAAAGGTTAAGGGAAAAATTTAATAGATTCTTGATACACGAGTGGAGTACAAGATTTTAATGGAACGAAAAACTAATCATGTACGAATTTTCTAAGAAGTGACTTCATATTGAATGGTTTTTGATTTTAAAGCCATTAAACTGGAATATCATACAAGAATATCAGAAATTCATAACTCTCATTGGTAAATTAAGTAAAACGATCCAATAAAGTCAAAAGCTAAGAATCATCTGGCTCGCGTTACAGGGGAAATCTTCCTGTCTCCTTGCAGATGGAGCGCCCTTGTCATAACCGATGTCATTTATTTTTCTTCTTTTGCTGTTGTCTCGTCTTTGCTTCCGTGCACCGACTCACCAGGATGATTCTAATCAGACTAATGGATTCTTTCAAATTGTAACCTGTCTCATTAATGATGAATGAATCACTGCATAGCTAGCTGGATGTGGCTTGTATATACTCGTACATACATGAACTTGCAAAAGAGAAGCTATGAAATAATAGATAATCTCGAATTTCCAGTCAAAATGGATATGGATTAGAAAAAATAAGGCTGAAATCCATGTAAACCAAATATTTGATCCTCGATTAAATATTTTAATAATCACAGATATTTTCATTTTCAATACAAACCCTAAATTTGGCATCGCTGTAGTTCCCAGCTCACAGAATATTTATGCACAAGTTTGACAGCATGCTTGGCAATGCCTCCCGAATAAAATATAATTTTACTATGAATAACTAATCTGTTATTATGTCATGGAATCACCATCGTGTCACATGTGAATGAATTCATTTGGCAAGTTAGAAACAATATTATTTAGGGCTATAAGACGTCAAAATACTAGTAGCAGTATTTTAGAAACCATTTTATCATTTCATGAGTTAACTTCAATTTCCATTAAGAAGTTGAAATAACAAATCGAATTATCTGTAAAAATGGATTGGTGCATCAAAGAAAATAAGTCCGAATGCCTTCTTCTATGTAAGTACAATTATTGTGACAAATATCAGAGCAGATCTGAAGAAAAAAAAATAAGAAATGGGGTAATTGAAGTCTTCGTCACCCAGCAGGCTCTGCTGAAGAAAAGCAGCCTCTTCCTCAAAAAATGTGTTGTGAAAATATTAGTTGAGTAAGACACTTAGTTTGATGCATTTTATTTGCCAGAAGCCACAATGGAAGAATTATTACATACAAACGGAACACACTGGCAATTCTATAGATGTTACATCATTGTGATTTGGATTTACTTTTTGGAAGCTGACGCTTGAGACATTCTTGGGGAAAACCAACAAATTCCCAAACTATCACAATTTTTGAGAACCATCTTCATGACTCGAACACGGGACTAAAGATGAGCAAGTGTTGATTGTTGTACGAACTTATAACGTAAGGTTGAACAGCAGTATCTATTTTCTACGTATAGTAATACTGCTAATTTGTTACTTAACAAATTTCGAACAAATCAATTTTGAAGATTTCTAATGGAAATCAACACCCTTCAAATTTAGAAAACTTAAAGCGACTGTGTTCATATTTGAGAGAAAATCTCAACTAATATGAGGGAGAAGTTTCTGGAATTGAATGCAAACAAGTATCATGAAGTTTCTGGGAAGAGGCTGTGGAATTTAAACGAAGGAATTATGTCGACTGATATTGGTGCAATGGCTCCCGCTTCAAATTTATTCAATTCAACGAATTTTTACTGTAATCATGTTTCATCGGATGAAAGAATCACAAAAGCTCATTTGTCCAAGGGAAAGCGATCCCAGTAGCTGCATCGCACAAAGTTGATCCTACGAGTCTGACGTGACCTTCCACTGTCTGTTAAATTTTTTCTCATGCAAGCTTCTCAGACAATCGGAGTTCATTTCCATTCACGACGTAAATGAATGACTTTATTCATCCTAATTTTTTTACTTCGTTATATATTTTAGTTTCCTAAGTTATTACCTAAATGCATACACAAAAATTACATATCATATAAAAATAATTTTGAAAAATTACTTCAAAGTTTTAAGGTTTAAACCCTCAATTCTGATCATTTTAAAATAACTTCTCGAGGTAAAGTTCTCATATTGTTCAAGAAAATGTCTAATTTGATTCCTGAGAAAAATTTCAATAGAGAATGTTGTTCAGAACAAATATGACCTCCTTATGTATGATAGTTCAAATTTAATTAGTGGTGGAACTTTTTATAGGTGCCTTGGTAAAGACTCAAAATCCTAAGTTGACGGTATATGTAGTTAGAAAGATTTAGAATGTTAAACTACAATAATTATAACAGTCCATAGTATTATTCGCGCCCACACGAAGATAGAAGTAATTATCATTCATTAGAATATTACAGAAACAAAGGCTATTCAGCTTCTCGCTCCCGAGACCTGTCGGCTATTTCACAATGCTGTTAGACCTGAGTGTATTGACCTGAGCGACTGTTAGACCTGAGCGACTATGTCTTGCTTTCGTATACCTAATATGAATCCTCCCAAAAACAGCAAGCTGCTGGGCCAAAATCTCGGTATGAATTCTCTAAGCATGCATGTTGGTACATTATCTTCTTACAGCTACTCAAAGAGACCTATATTTTAAATATCATGTTGCTGTGTACATTTCTAAAGAACAAATTAGGAAAGGCTGCAGAAACTGCAAAAATGCGTAAAAAGAACGATCGTGAAGTATTGACATACTTATGATTCCGCAATGTCCTGGTAAAGGTTAACTCTTCAAGCTCTCATTACCTCATTACACCAGGATTACAACTCACCACAACTCGTTCATTCGCACGTGGTGGTTGGCTGCAGGTGTTCAGAGATCACTGAACTTTCTGCAACGAACTAGTAACTGCATTTCGAAGTGCAAAACACAGTTGCTTCTACCGCCATATCAACGGGCAGTCAAAAATAATATTAGTTAAATAATATTAGTTATTGACTAATCCAGAAAGAGAACAACAAGCAACCATCACCAAAGTGAGAGTTGTTCTTAAAAAGAAATGTTCGCTGCACAAAGCTAAATATTCTCTGAACTACCGGGTAGTCCTGCTTATAGTGACCTCATGTGAATGAACTAGTGGAGATGTGGTTATAATCCTGGTGTAATATGTGATAGATTCTCCCAATTAATATCCATTAACTTCTGGAACCCGTTTCTTTTCCCATCGTACATAACCTAATAGATTCCTTTTCAAGTTTTTGTAGATTGAGTCAAATAATTTAAACGCTTCCATTGCTTGGTTATTATTAGTACTCTGCTTTTGCCGCTAACGCACAGCTGAAAGCGATAGAACTTGTGTTAGTCTAAAGATGAAAAAAAAGAATTTTAAAACATAGATGTAGTTTACCAACATCTCATATGAGCAGCTGTGAATTTTTTTTGCCCTGATTTTCATGCAATATTATTATGCATAAAGCTTTCATAAAAATTGGTGATTTATTGTGGAATAAGGTACTGTTCATACTAATATATTACTGTTCCAAAATTTCCTAGATGAGTATTTCATAACACAGGGCGTCCTAAAAACATGAACTCCCTCTTTGACAGCCCACTACGAGGAGATCTAGACTTACGGGAGAATATGAAAGCTTTCTATCATGACAATTCATTTCCTTATACCTAATGTCTTTTCCCAATTTTAACTCAATACATGTAATACAAGCCTAAATAAAAGCCCTAAATCAAAACAAACAAAAAATGTAAAAGTAACGGGCAGTCAAAAATAGAATGCATTTTTTAAGACATCTTGCACATAAGTACATAAAAAATTTGATTACATGCAAATGAACTTAGAATGGAAAAAAGTTCCAGTAAATTTTACCATACTGAGATTTAAGTTTTACGAAATCTCATCCAACGCCGACGTCCTGAGGAAATATGAGATATTCTGCTCATAAAATTTTCTTAAGCTACTACGAGTGAAACATTTTGTATGAATAATTCCAAATATTAAAGTAGACTAATCCAGTAATAATCCGTAACTCACGTTGCTGTTACTTGACCCAGAAAGTTACTGTGCTTGTCACAACACCGTTTCCTTTTCTGACACACTTATGTGTAGTACTGAGCTCGTTTTGTTTTACTATGAAAAATCAAGCAAGATCTATATTATTCAAGAATATTCTTCTCTGGACTATGAGTTTAGAGCTCGTTTAAAGATTGAGCGACTGATGAGTAAAAGGCTGCGCAGCGTCTTGAAGCAGCCCATCTCATTACCATATTTTCAGAGCCATTGTTTGTTCAGCTCATGCTGCTCCACTTTCTTATGAGTTATTGAAGCATGATGACGTTGCTGGGGGAAGTGTATTAGCCTTGGTTTCTCCGCCACCTGATGTGAATTAGAACTGATAAAATAGACTCTAACATGTTCTTTGATTTTATACGTACAAATATATTCTATATAGAACGTTGTGTTATAAGCATGCGTATAATCAACTTCTGGGCGTGGAGCTTAAAGCAAATCATTTAAACTTTATTTTTTACCTCCATAAAACAAAAATTTGAGTTTCACTTAAGAACATGGCTATCATTGAGCATGTTTCGCATGATAAGATTTAAAAACCCTGTTTTCCTTCCGTGCAACTCAAATTACCCTCCATGTGAAAGTTGCAATATCTCTGAGAGGGCTTGCTAACACAATCTATTAAGATACACTCAGGGATTCAGGGACCACTCTTTGCCTGCGCAAACAAGGATAATTTGGTTCCCTGAATACAAATGACTCAGAATCAACATGGATATTTCCAGATCGTTCCAGAGCATATCAGGTTAGTGCAAAAACGATGTCCAATTTCAAAATGAAATTTGTTAAAATCTACTTGTTAAAAAAATATTTTTTATATATAATAATAAAAAACGGAAAAAGTTTCAAAATGAATCCAACTCATTTTCAACTTCGTCACTCGAATCCAACCTAAAACCATCTAAATGATTCTGTAGTCCCCGAAGCAAGTGCTAGTCAGAAAGAGCAAGATCAAGAGAATAAGGTTGATGAAGCAATATTGTTCAACCGAGCTCTTCCAAGAGGTTTTTGGCCAGTCAAACTGCACGAGAACGAGCATTATTGAAACAAATGATGACATCCTTTCTCTTCATTAACAAGGGTTGTTTTTGATTCAAAACTACTTTTAATGAAGAAATTAATCACAGTAGAGATTAGCAGTAATCGTTTGATTGTTGTTTAATAGTTCTTAGTAGATAATGCTTCAATTCCCTACCATACACTCAACATGATTTTTGGATAAAGTTTACCTCTCTGTTGGTGATTTGATTTTTCTTCTCGACTGATCCAAAGTTATGTCAAAAGATTCACTTATCAATGTGCCAAGCCCACCTAAAACGGGTAACTGGGGGTGTCGCGACAGCAAAGATTGACAAAAAGTTACTAGCTGTTTCAGATTCTCTGAAGACAGTTCGTGAGAGACACATTTTAAATCTGCTGATACTTTCTGATCATTTTCGGTTGGTGTAGCACGTCTGTATGGTATACGTTCATATTGTCCTGCAAGTTCCTGACTGGTAGTGGTGGGATTATCTGCGTCATCAGCTTTCCACTCTTCGGAATCAGATATTTTTTGGAACAGTCCTCTTTTGGCTCGTTTTTCAAACTGAAATTTTCACTTGGCGTTCTGAATAAGTTTTGCTACCAAACTTGAATCGACACCTGAATAAAAATCAAAAAGTAAAACGAGTCTTATGTGATCTTTAGATAAAATAAACATTGGTGCTAGCATTGCTGAAGATTCTAGAAAACATATCTATTATCTGAAAGATGTGCATTTATTGCTGATTGGGAAATCCCAACATTATAGAGAAAGACAATATCTTAACAAATACAATCTGAAATTTTCTTTTCTCAGACAAATTTTGAGATTTACACGCATGGAAATCTTTTTTTTCGCTATGTTATGCTGCAAGAGAGACTTATTTTTGATTTAATACATAAGTTTATTTTCGATTTAATTTCTAAATTTTTTTAGATTCGGATGTGTGGCTTTTTTGAGAATGTTCATAGAAATGGAAGTATGGGATAAGTATAATTATAAATCTAGTAATTCAATCAGCTAGCTAAAATCTATTCCGATAAACGAAACTGAAGAAATTCACATAAACACTACTTGATTTCAGGCCGGTGTAGAATGATGAAGTGGAACAAAAACGGTACTGGGACAGTTTTGCATTTATTTTAATGTATATCTTAGGTATACATTTTCTCACTAAAATCGTTGTACCATTTCAAAATGAACTTTGGTGTAAGGAGAATCGAACTGTATTTCAGTAAAAAAAAATGCACTGCACAATCACAACCCTGTTTGCACCCTACACATCCTAAGTTTTAAAAATAATAAACTCGGCGAGCACCCTACACATCAAATTTTAAAATCCACTCTTTGGAGCTATAAATACTTTATTTTATCATTATACAAATATTACTTCGCCCAATTTTAATGCATCTAAAATTGATTTTTTCTCACAAATTTCATCAAAGAAATAATCTCTTGTTATCACTTCTAGACTAGAACCGATCTCTAGTCTATCATGTTTTGCTTATAGCATACTTTTTATTTTGAGACGTATAACATAGTGTATCTACTTCGCACGTTAAAATACATCTATTGCATCTGAGTAGAAAATGCTGGTCACGATATGCACATCAAGAAACCTAAGAATGTAATTGATCATCATTAAAATACATTTTTCTAAAATGTTGTAACAAATTTTTCCCGTTATTTCAAACATTTATTTATCCCATTTATACATCCTATGTTTACCTTGCGCTGTGCATGTCTGAAATTCTATAAAAATATCAAATTTTAAGCATGCTACGTCACAGTGTGGAAGTAATGCCCGGGCCTATAACATTACAGTCCACATTCTTGCACTTAGTATTTCTGCTCGAGCGTCATGACCCGAGTCTTGTAGCTCTATTATGTTGGAACATGAGGAGGAAGAAATGGCAAACAAGTTATGCTTTCGTAGCTAATACTTTTTATTACATGCTAGTTGGCAAATAGTTGTGTGAAACATATATGTGAAGAGTAAGAGAAATATCAAACACATAGATGTAAAATTAAATAAAAATACCTTTCCTGTTAAGTTTCTAGGCCAAAGTAAGACCCATTTTCGTTACAATCAATTCGTATTCGTATATTTTTTTCGTATTTTTACTTGTATTTCCTATCCCTCAGCATGTGAGCATTGCATTGCTGAATGAGGTGAGTGTGTTAAGCAAGAGTCAAACGAAAAACCTATCTTGGTGTTTCTGATTCCTTATTCCAAGACATAGGAAGGAATGCATAACATGTAATCTCACTGCTGAAAACATTTGCGTCTCAGTCTAAAATGCACGAGTTGATCAGTTGGCGCACAAGCAGCAGCGTTCATCCCTCTGAAAGAATTCATGTAATTGGCTGTTCTTTTGTTACGTGGGCAAAATACACCAATTGTAGAGGCTGCCACGAAGAAAATTATTCTCTACCAATTACTCGTATTCGGAGTCATGCACACCACACAAGTTATAAATAGTTCGATACGTTTGGGAGCTTCTGTGAAATAAAATATGACTGCAATTCATTGTCAAATTCGCTTTTGCAAATGGTAAATATTCTCATTAAGAACCTTGCATATATACTATACTAACTTTCGGGAGAGTGAAATTTATAACTTATTCTTTCTTTTAGTAATTTACAAAAATAAGGCATTTCATGAATCGAAATAATAATTTACCAACATAACAAGGAATCGTCAGGACATGAACAATCATCACGTACGAAAACTGTTAAGCCAGTGCTATTTATTCCAACCCAATATGTCACCGTGATAGTCAACATGAACAGGCAACATTATTGCGGACAATATTCACCAGAACTTTAACTAGAAATTTCGGTAGAATGACCTCAGCTCAAGTTGGTTTGGTGCTCTATGATTGAAATAGCATTTGCTTAAAACTTGATCGGCTGTTGATTTTTTTACACCAAACAAAGACCAATTCATCTGCATGTTTGGAAAATACACTCAACCAAATTACGATTAGCAAGAATGAGATTGAGAAAAATGTCTCGTCGTCACAGGCTGCAGTACGGGGTTGTCAGTAGGCACAGTGAATGACTGCATCATAAATTTTAATTGACATTGGCCTGCAATTAATTTCTGCGATCGTCCATTTGTGATATAAGCTACATAAAAAACTTCGTTTTTATTGAAACTTTTCTATAAACCTCATCTACAGCAGCAGAGAAATTTTTGTATCGTATCTTAAAGATCATACAGTGCATAAAAAAGTCCTTTTAATAGCTCTAAAATAAATAAATTGTCGAGCAGGAGTATCAGAACCACTTCTCGAGCTGTGACTTCAAATTGGTGCCTCGATTGATAAAGATTCATTTTGTTGTTTCCGTCTAACTTTGAGTGGCACACGAAATGTGCGAACTGTAAGTCACTCTGATTTATTCTTAATCAAATTCGAATGAACACTACTTGAGATAGTTGCATACATGTATTTCGTCATCCAGCTTTCAGCGTTATTACACTATGTAGAGTGACATTTGATAAAATAAAAAAATTTGAGACCGTTATTCAAATCCTTTCGGCCGCTGCCCATTTCTGAAATCCATTTTCGCGTTATGTACGTTCATTGACCTCTGAAGTGCACAGTTGATTCAAGAGTTTTATTCAGGTAGAATAATTACACTATGTAACAAAACTGTTGTCATTGGGTCGAGGTTTTTATTTTTTATATGTTTTTGTTTACAAAACATGAAAAAACACTAACATTTATTTCTAATTTTTATTTTGTGAGTACGATACTGGTAAATATGAAGTTTATCTATTACCACAAAGAAAAAGTGCCAAATTTGAACTCTGATTCTCACAAATTAAGTGAAAAACGACCTAAGATGCTACAGTACCGTTCATATATAATATTTTAAGATTACACTAGGGACACAATACAATCATTAGAGATAAATAATTTTTGCTATCTGCGCTTAGACTGTAAATTATTTTCCTGAATTTGACTCCATATCAAGTCTCGCATTATGTTTTCATTATACAGCCCTTGGTAACGGCCTTCAAAGTCCAATATATCCTGGTGAAAGCGTTCCTCTTGCTCCTCAGTTCTCAGTAAATTCATCACTATGAGCGTCAAAGATATGGACTTTGAGAGACATCCTGTAACTTATCTTGCAGTAGTTTGTTACCAAAGTCTCAACAAGCTCCACGTAGTTTTTGCCTTTATGATTTCTCAAGAAGCCTAGAGTTACTGTGACAAAACTGTTTCAAGCTGTTTTCTCTCTTCTAGTGAGCCTCTTGAAAAATTCCTCCCACTCCAATCATCTTTTTTGTTTGTAGACTGACGAAAACACCGGCTAGCACTTTTGTTGCAGACAGCTTGGGGAACAAATATTGGATGCACCTAAAAGCTGCGGACGTTTTATCTAGAACTCTAACGAATTGTTTCATGAGGCCCAAATTTGAGTGTAGTGGAGGAAACAGAACTTTTTCTGAGCTCCAACAATGGCTCTCTCATTTGACGTCATTATTCCTCACACTAAACTCAGTCTGCTGTTGACAGCCCTGGCTGCGGTAGCACGCTACGGTGTCCCTGCAGTGCCAATAGCAAAGATGAGGAAACTTTGTAAAGCCGCCTTGGAGACATCAAAATGATGGTGGTTTCTCTGGCTCGATATGTGCACACTTTCACCTAGCAAATTCTACTGCTTGAATCTCGACGTCAGAAGCTCTGACTGACGTTCAACCACTAAAAAAACTGACGTGATAAAAACTGACGTGCAGTCACTAAAAACGTTTTTTGTAGTGAAAAAGTTACAATCTAGGAAAGTCCCATGGATCCAGCGCTCAAATCCATCGATCGTCATTTTTCTCTTAATAAAAGATACAAGGAAATCAATAAGAAGCGTACTACCCATGCTGTGAAATCTTCATTTTGTTGTTAATTGCTAAGACTAAAATTTTTCTGAGTTGTTAGATTTATCTTTACCATCAATGGTATTTTTAATATCTCCATCATGCTCGTGTGTATTCCTACACATTAACACCCTTTATTATATCAACTTAAGACAAACCGTATGAATTTTCACTTCACTATATAGGTAAACAGTAATATGTATTTGTAAAAATTAGTCTTTCATTTAAAAAAAAAATTAGTCTTTCATTTTTTGTTTGTACTGATTATCCCTTGAAATATACAATTTTGTTACGTTTGTTGAATTCTGAGTCATATTTCAACCATAATCCTGGGTATATAACATTTGACCTAACCTAACCTGCACCATAGTTGCAAGACAGCTCACGTCCTATTGTTGACTGGAGTTAATCATTATGTACCCTCACTTATGAGTTGTTTTTTAATTTAGATGTATATTAATCTACTGAATACTGGAAAGACGGCGTTGTTGGCCGCAGATTTTATTTGAAGCAATCATAGCTGCTATACACAACGCTTTTATTCTACAATTATGTTTGAGAGTCCATTTTAGCATAGAAACTAGTTTCAACAACTCACGTAAATATTATTTTTATGATGTTGCACCGAGAAGGGCACTCAAAAAATTGGATTTGAGGTACCACTGAATATCCATAACTATTCTTGAATCAAAACTCTAAGAAAATGAAATAACAATTCGAATCCAAATATTCTGCTCAAAGTGTAATTTTTTCATGACGAGATTCGATCGTGCAGATTTAAAGTTGAGAGAATTCCAGAAAATCTCCAAAAGTTCGCCTGAAAAACGCTAGTCACTTGTGAGGAATCAAGATCGTGTTGCTCATAATTGAGTTACTTCGTTGCGAGGGCATTGAGAAGAACCAACACTTAACGAAGTATTGACATGAAAGACAACACTCTCATTACGAAGTATGTTTTTATAGTTGGAGAGTAGAATTTTTGAGGTTTAAATATTTCTGGCAGATATTGTTTTATTCTTTACTTGCGGTGTACACTTGTGACGTGCTTCACTATTTCCAGGGAGAAATGAGTTAATGAGAAAATAAAAGTTTGTAAAAAATAGGTACACAATCATGTCCAGCCCCTCCCTTCCAACAAATATTGTACACTTGTAGAAACACACGAGCTGCTCCTGTATGTGCGTCACCATGAAAAACTGGACAGAGAACTGAATTGTGTAGCCCTGGGGGAAGGCACACTGCAATTGCTCAAGCGACATTGAGCTCGCGAAGAAGAGGGTTGCTCCCGTAAATTCAGTAGTATCTTTCAAGCTAGTTATAAAATTACTTTATTAAATGCTAAATCTGGAAAAAAATCATACGATAGATGAAGAGTTATGTACATTATTAGCATCAGCTTTTCTGAAAGCAGTTCTGGCAGAAGATATCAATGATGCTAAAGTCATGCCACTCGGTAACAATGCTTTCAGCAGAATGAATGAAGTAAGTGTGAATAATGCAGCCCAACTTGTTGTAAAACTGAAATGAAACAAACTCTTAGAATAAATGGATGAATCAACTGGAAAAGGCGGTGAGGCCTTACGTTTAAGCGATATAACATATGGTGAAAAAGGAAAATTTTCAGGAACAAATTCATGTGCAAGTGCTGCTCACGAAATATTAATTTTAACCTAGTTTTACAGATTACAATAAGCAGCTGATTGAGATACACCATACAGTAGGTCGGTGACTCAAGCTTTTCGTGGTCTGTACTGAAAGCGTTGCTCCGTGAACTGTTTACTGTGTGTGTGTTCACAGTTACATTGCATTTGGTGCATTTTTACATATATCTTTCACAGGTGCAGAGTCTCCGTCGATTTTGTTCCAACTTGTTATTCCATACTAAATATTTATTAATCATCAGTGATTTTAATTTTTCCATGTGAAAAGCAAATGCCTAAACTATTACACATGGAGTCTTGAGTGCTTTTTACTTATACTAAAAGTTTAGATTATTTTAGCAAGAATTAGTCAAGTCTTGACATGCCGAAATGACAAAAAATACTCTGAAACACTGCATTTTAAAATGCATCGTCATTTTTCAATCACGAACGAATAATAGAATCCTTCAAATAAACTTTTACTCTCTCACTATAGAGTATTTTTCCTTGCTTCTCCTTGGCAGTAATCCAGTTCACCCTAATACTTGTTTTTATGATGCTAGTCCTTGTTGGAGTAGCATCTGCATTTAATTTTTTTCATCTTTCTTGGTGATGCTTGTTACAATCAAGCTAAGTAGCAGAGTTGGTTCCACTCGATTGCAAAAATCAGCGACGGAAAATAATGACCGCGCTGTGAGAACACTCACTTTTGACCGCAAATTGCTGCGTTGGAACCTCAGCTTTAAGACTGAAGCCATCTGTCCAATTCCTTCAAATAGACATTGAGGCTCATTAAATATTGCATAAAAATTTAAATTAAATAATTAGCTTGCTGGAATAACGTTAGAAAAGTTAGTGAAAGATACATCTAGCACAGCATATGAGCTGCATGTGCGAGATCAAACACGTACAATAAATCAGCCTAATTCAACAAGAAAGGTCTCACACCAGACCGTCCATTGTATCGTAGGAAATCCATTAGAACTGAAAGAGACTACGCCATTCCAAAAATAATCTAATTAAAAAACATTGAAAAGACATTCACCATTAGGTGAAATTGAAAGCTTTCGAGAGTTATGTGATCACAATAGCGAAATTGGAAGAAAAGAAGTATAAATAGTTTGAAGCGAAGATAAATCTCTAAAAAACTGCTTTATTTATGCCCCAGCACCAGCTGACACAGTCAATTTCCATTCCCCTATTCACAGTAGAACAAAAATAGAAAAGGTAAACAGACGAGTTTCTGGTTTTTAAAACTTCATTTTTTAGCTATTGGTAAGGATTATGAGTGATTTTCGCGAGATATAAAACAAAAATTATTTGCCAAATAATTATTCTCGATGTCTTCAAATTGATGCTCTCAAGTAGCGCAGTATATAAATAGAAGCTGCTCTGTCGAACTGTTTCATGCTTGATACAAAGAATTCGATGCGCTCCGTGGTAGTATGCTTGAAATCTTGTAAAGACAGTTACTACTTCCAAACACATAACACGGATCCAGCGTCGCCTTCCTAATTAAAATGAGTTAAACTGAGTAGCAAAATCATATCACTGCGCAGAGGCAAAATTTCTGGCACAGATTCTTTGCACGTAAAACACGAACACAGACCTGACGCTGTTCTACCAAAGATTTTGGTGGCGTTCCTCCCCTGTGCAAGAATTCACAAGGATTACATACATGATTCTCTTTGTCCTCTCTGATCCTGCTTGCCGAGTGAAATATAAAAGAAAAAGTTTGACGTAAAGTATTTTTTACCCAAAATTCATAGTTGGATGACATATTTTTATTAAAAGGAATAAATTAACCAATTGATAACAATGTTAGCAATTAGTTAATTTTCAATCATTTTGTGAGATAACACTGATGAAGATATATATATATATATATATATATATATGTATATATATATATATATATATATATATATATATATATATATATATATATATATATATATATATATATCAACCGTCTTCAGTGTAAAGCAATTTCAGCCCGAGAAATTTTTGAAATATATTTTGTACCAGATTCCCCCTTTTTCAGTGCATACTCAACAGTATATTGAATTCGATGCAGAAATACATCATATGAAAAAGATGTTTGAGACAATATTATATATACATAGATATATTAATTAAATATAACCTAACAAAACATGGGTTCAACTTAATATCCAATGACTGAAAACTTCTAAGACTAGGGCTGCAATAACGGATCATAAATGCTAGAATCGCGGCTTGATGCTGGGACATCACATTCTTCAGTAGGGCTGCGTATTGCAGAATGGAAACGTTTCGTTATTTTCATATTTTGTGCAATGTTGGCCATCATCATCACTCCAGAAACATGAGTGAAAGTTTCGGCCACGAAGCTCTGCTATTCACCTCTGAAAAGTTTGAGTCATCATACTGGCGTATAAAATTTTGCATTAAATTTTGCATAGTTGTATTCACAGTAAAATTTATGTCAGACAAGCTTGAGTGTAAAATATTTCTCTCTCTCACATGAGACACTCGCACACAGCAGCCATGAATGTCAACCCACACTACTAGTTCTATTAAATGGAAATTAGAAAAACTCAGAAAGGGTATTTTCTGGAAATGGTTTGCCGTCTTCATGTGTTGAAACAGTTTTTGTATTCAGTAGTTTGGTAGAATCAATTTTTGAATATGAATTTGAGTACTTTATTTTTTATAAAATAAGTTCTAAACCTGATTGCTTATGGGGAGATTTGAAACTTTCAAATGGAGGTGCGGAATTAGAACTTTCCGTGCTACACTGAATGAATAAGTAAAAGTTTCAAAGTTTTTGTTACTCAATGGTAAAAAATGTTCAACAAGTTCGTCTTTGTGAGCTCACGATGATAAATTATTACTCAAAGTACTTAAACGATAGAGATTGATAAACATGAGGCCATCTTCCACCTTCATAAGAACATATCTGCAGCAGTCTGATCGTTCAAAGCGTATAATTCCGAAGACAGATCTTGCAACTGCTGACTCTCGCACTTTGCTTTTGCATAGCGACTTGAGATGTCGAGAAGTTAGGACGAGGAAACTGGACCGCTTTCGTCTGAACAAACTTTGCTTTCAGCTGCTACCAGTCTGATTTAGGATCAATATACAAGGGTGTGCCGCACGAGTCTTTCGTATTATTTGGGGCATAGACGGTGCCATGAGAACAATGATCGAAATATGAAATTGTCTTTCGGTTATGTGGGTGGTTTTCCCAAATGATCCGCAACCTCCCCATCCTATGGGAAACATAGAGCAAATTATAATAACCAATTAAGTCCAGCATGCATCTGCGTAAATTTATGATCGTTTTAGTAGTGAAGCTAAAACCAACCGGTCAGCCATTTTTCGAACATTGACTTTTTGCGACTACAGTCACTCACTTCTCCAGACCAGAGCCAATTTCTCCAATTTTTGCCTGTTGCATTTTGTTCACGTGTGCAAAAATAGTCTTGCATCGACAGATTAGGAAAGCAATTGTTTTCACAGTTTTAGAGACTTTGTATTGGAAGTGTTGCATGTTTATGACTGGCTGAAACTATTGTGCACGAAGGAACACTAGCCAGCACAGCTTCATGTCAAAGAATGAACATTCCATAAGTAGAGGTTTTACTATCATGAACACCGCCCGTGGCGTCGGGGAGTATTTGAAGGACCAAAATTTTATGTGGGCAGTGAACTAACCTCATAAGTTGAAAACTCATCTTCATATCTAAGAATAAACTTTCATTATACATAGGTACATGCATGAACTCTTACCCAGCTTATTATTACTGCACTATGTATGAAAGGTTAAGATACTAGTCAGAATTTTGACCTTTCTACTGATTGACAGACCGCATAACATTTTTTCTATTCAGTGAAATGTGTAATGGCCATACAGCACAATTTTAATTTCGATGATTTTTCGTTTACCATGTGCTATAATGTGTAGGTAGAAAATTGTCTCGGAGTAGCAGCAGCAGCTAGAATGCAACAGTATGCATCAACTCGCTGCTGGCATAGGCCTTCAATTATTTCGGAGGCACAGTTCATATAAAGTCTTGGTTTTCGTTAATGAGACTCTCCTGGTAATTTTAATCTGTCAATGACGTTCAAGCAGTTAAAACCATTAAAAAATTGCTGCTCATGAGACCAATTTTTACTTGAGTGTGAATGAAGTTAGCTAACACTCGTAAATAAAAGATCTATATCTTTCAGGAAACATATGTACTCACCAAACAAAATCGATACCTACAGGTCCGAAATGCAGACAAATTTTACGATTTTGCATGCAGCATATACTTTTTATAGCTCAAAAAGTACTACCGACCCACAAAAAGCCGAAGTTTTCAATCAAAATGTTTGTACATCGTCTAGGGTAAATCGTGAAGTTCCGACGTTAGTTGTTCTTTTCAATGACTTCATCTCAAGCTGAAGTGGTGAAATCTGGGGTACATTCAGTCGAAAAAAGTATTGAGGAATCACACGAATCAAAATTTAAAAAGGGATTATCCAAGGGGATACGATAATGAATTCCATCAAAGCATAATTAATGCATATTGATCTCAAAGTCGTCCTCATTCCGGAACAGGAATAGAGTTTGAACGACAAACAAAAAGTAAACCTAGGTCAGCTTTTAGGACCTCTGATGATCCTGATTGCCGACACGAGAATTGGAGTCTGGGTATTTTTGTGTGGAACACTAACAGTCATGATTGTCTAGTTTAAGTTTAAAACGACCATACGACTGCACGTGGTACCTTGCATATCTCAAGAGGGAGAATAACTTTCAAACGGGGATTCAAGTTCCAAAGTTTTTATAACTCAATGGTAAAAAGACAAGTTAACTCAATGGGTTGAAGACAAGTTCTGAAACGTGTGCAATTCACACCTTTTAATCATAAAGTGTGGCACAAAAATATCACAAAAACATACTTCAATATCAACATGATTCCAATGGTACAAAATTCTGTGCAACAGTTAACGAGTCTTCATCCCAGAGACGTACGACCAATCTTTGAAGCTTCAGTTCAAAGGAAGTCCATCCCTTCTCTTAAGACGTAAGCTCGATTGGCTTTTCAAATTGATATTGCAGAAGTGAATATCTGTGTTAAGCTTAACTTAATACCGAGCTTATGCAACGGGTTCTTCTCAGTGTTAAAACTAGCCTGGAGGTTGCCGGTGATACGTTACCTTCAGAGAAGATTGCGGCTGCGGTGGATGCCGAAGGAACATTTTGTATGTTTTTTATCATTTATGATTGTTAACATTTAATTTCAGTGTATGACAGAAGGACATTGCATTATTATATTAATGCCAATTATATCATACTCTTACAACGTTGCATCATGTATGAGCTGGTGCTTTACAATACTCATTTATTTTCACATTTATACTACATAGCTTTTTCACCAATATCATTTGTCTAATTCCCATGAAAATTCTATTGTCGTTTAGAGCACATAATTATATTACTACCCTTTTTGAAAGATGATCAAAATTTATGGTAGAGGTAGCTTTTCTGTGTCGTTTGATGATCTAATTGCATCGCATTCATAAAGTGAACATTTTTCCTCCTCAAACCGTTTTTGCAGATCCTTTAGCAACTGCTACAACAGTTGTGGGAAACCCCTTTGTCATCAGTTTTCTCTTTTTCAGTTTTGTTCGGTTGAATATTATAAGGTTCGGAATGGCAGAGATTTACATATGTTCATCAGCGGTAAATACTCATTTATTTACGTGTTTTGTCTGGACTGGTAGTAACACGACTAACAATTAATTTAATTTTTTCATGCACCAACTAAAACAAGTGGTATTGCATGAAAAAAGTAATTATTTTATGTCTGCAAGTATTTTTTACTCAAAAAGACTTGGAAAGTGAGACAGAAGTTCAAATTTTTTTTAGGGCTCCAAGCATGCAGCATGCAATCTCCAGCGAGGCCCTGCTTTCTACAACATCTTGTGATTCACAAAAAGTGAACATTCGTTTTGTTCCTCTTTGGTAGCAACTATCATCCCAAGATAATTCATGGTAAACAACCTTCACTTCTATATAACCACAAAAAATAATGTGAGAAAGAATGAAGCTATAGTATCCATTTTCCATTTCGTAGAAAACGGACAGTTTCGAGACTGAAGAGTGAAATCTGCACTCACATATTCTGTCATACGCTGCGCCCATTATCCTCATCTACCATTGATAAACTTCAAAAATTTGAAAACAAAGCTCTTTGATTCACTAAAAATACACGTAAAACAGACACATCAAACATATTGCATGAGCGACCAGACATCCCTCCAATAAACAAACTTTTACATGAACACGCGCACAGAATATAGTACACCATACTACTCATAAGCATCAAACAATACGATAACTTTTCCCCCACAACACATACACCGTAAACACGGTACACATACAGTTTAAAAATTCCAAAGTGCACGTACAACGCCCATGATTGAAATTAATACTTAGCTTTTACACATTTCATATCCTACACGTATATTGGGGTCCTGTCCACGAATAACTTGCAGAAAGAGGACAGGACTTGCAAATGTCACGGATTCTATCACTATGAAGTACTAAACAACCTCAATCCTTCACACCTCACAATACTTACAAAAACCCAATAACCACACATCTAAATCATGATAACAAAATAACCCAACTTTTGTGTCATTTCTTACATCATGTGACCACACCCATCCTTAGGTGTTGAATTCTACATGAATTTTTCAGAACTTCAAGTAATAGACCTGCAGAGGCCCAAAGTTTCCAACATTTCTAGACAGCAATTATAATTTATACACTCGTTCCGATATCGTGTTACATGAGCTTTGTGAATTACTGCGTTGCCTTCGGAGAAAAAGTACACAATCGGAGGATCATGTTTAAGCTATGAATTAAATATACTCTAGATTGTTCATAGAGTCGTCGCGATCAATTTTATATCACACGGAAGCGCAGCTGAACGAACGAAACAATATGGATTCCCGAAACACAACTTGTCTGTTCTTATGTTTCCCAGGTGCAGTATTGCTGTCGGTATTGAAGGTTGCTGTTGGAAAAAAATTAAAAATCCACTTGTCAGAGATATAACAAGCTTCTATTTAGCCATCAATTGATCATCGTAGGACGTAGGCGATATGAGTCCAAACTCCAATCAGGTGATCCCATAACCTCTGTCTGATTTTAGTTTATATGAAATTGGACTGAGTTTTGGAAAGTCGATTGGAGTCAGATAATATTTTATTGAATTTAAACATGTTTAACCTAAATAAACTTTTATTTTGTAAGATTTTAGAATTTTACTAACTATGTTCCGTAAAACGTTGAAGTATTCAATGAGTATTCAAAACACAAAATACGTCATACATTTGAAATAGGGAAATTAGTAACTGAAGAGACTGGATATATCCAATAAGCTTATGGAGACGAGTGCATAAATGAAATAACTTGCAAAAGATGGTTAACAGAATTCAAAGAAGAAGACTTCAGCCTTGAAGATGAGACGTCCATTTGAGTTTCATGAAATAGTCCTTATGATATCACTTGAAGATGATCTTGCAGTGTAAGAATTGGTGAAGAAACTTGGTTAAAACCATTCAACTGTTCATCGTTATCTTCAACAACTAGGAAAAGTTTCAAAATCCGAGAAACGGATGCCTCATAAATTGTCTGAAGCAAACTGCAAATCCCAAGATGAGATATACCCTTCTTTTCCTTTTCGTGAACTTATCTCAACCTTTTCGAACCCCTTTGAGCTGATGATGAAAAACACATCTTTTATTAGAATGTTAACCTTGCAGACAATGGCTCGGAAAGGGGATCACTTCCCAATTACAAACTGAAAGGGATTTTTTTTCGAAAAAGGTTTTTTTCCTTGTTTGGTTGGAGTGTAAAGAAGTTCATTCACTTTGAGTTACTACCAACCAATCGAATGAACAATGTTCAAATTAGCATTAGAACATTTAGACGTCGCTTTGGTGAAAAAACACCTCCTTGTGTGAATAGAAACAACATAGTTTTTCATCAAGACAATGCAAAACATACTGCAAAGATTTCATCACACAAAATTGAGGAACTAGACTGTAAGGGAATTTGCTCATCCGCATTATTCTTCCGACATTGCGTAAATTGAATAACCCTTAATAACTATGAGAAAGTTGAAACACATTTCGAAGTTTTTTTGTACGAAAGTGAGGAAGTCTTTCGTTGATCGGATTAAAAAGCTTATAAGAACATAAAAAAATCATAAATAATAATAGACATTACATTGACAAATAAATTTTGATATAATGTAATACTTGACCTCGTGTTTTCTTGTTTCCTGCTGCATACTTTTTAATGATGTTTAATTTTATAATATTTGCTGCGAAGAGTTTTATTGAAAGCGGGTTTTGCTAATTTCTCCTCGCTTTGCTTGACAATCTTGCGTAATTATTCCACTCAATGAGGATTTTGTCATACCTTGTGACTTCTGTTACAACTAGAGAAAAACCAAAGCGTTCACTAGTTTTTGACACGGAAAGTTTTGAAAAGCAACCTCCCATATTGATTATTCTTTCCTATTACATTTGGTAACATCAAGTACAACAGCAAAATTTATATCACCACTTCAAAAAATAAGGACGAAGAATTAAAAGTGTTGCAAATTTGTTCTATCTTGTGACAAAAAATCATTTAGATAATATTTATACGCCGTGTTGGAAATTTTAAAAATGAACGTTGAAGGAACGGAGCAACGGCAAAGATCTTATTTATTTTGTACATTTTTTGTGTGATGTTCGTTACGACTTCACGTAAACATTATCGCTCTTGAAGTACAAAGCAAGCGGAAAAATTTAAAGCTTTCAGCAAAAGTTTTATTTGCTAAACGGAATTTGTTGGTCTAGTGACTCCATTGTGGTCTATTTTCTCTAATGAGGTTGTACCAGGAAACTATTCAGATAGGGAACTACGCTTTCTGCTCTTTTACACAGTGAAGGTAAACCGCGTATGGTGTTCGGAGAATTCAGATAGAGGTGCTGGTAAATTGACAAACATTTTAACTATGATTGTCACATTTGTTAGCTTTCGAAGTGAGACGGAACTCTAACGATATTATGTAACTTTTAAAATATCAGTTGATGAGATTTTACCCCATTTCTCCATTTTGGATAATTTGTCTCTAAGTGAAAAAACTTTTTTATTTTTATCACAACTAATGCAGGAAATACCACGATAATTATTAATTCATGAACATTAACATTGGCAGGAAGTGCAGTGCTATGGACACAATCAGACCAGCGCTTACTCCCGTAGAACTTGAAACACAAATTAGAATAAAAAGCGCTTAACTTACAGTTAAAATTCTAAAAGATAAATACTTTTACTCATGAAATAATGATGCTGATGATAAAGTTTGAAGCAATATGGTAATTCATCAAGAAATTTTAGCCAAGTAAATAAAAATAAAAATAACAAAAAGTTATTTGAAAATAGGAATGGTGACTTTGAATGTCTTGCGCGATATAGATTAAAGTATATAATGCAGATTGAGATATCTGATACTTACACAATTATTTTCCATTGGACATGGCTGGTCATCAAAACATTAGCTTCATAATTACTAAAAAAAACTTTGAACTACTGATAAATTGCGAGTTAAAAATTTACAACCTGCAATGGAACTGTGGTTCAAAGAATACATTGCAAGTACAAAAAGATTATGAGAATGTTACTAGATACCATTGCAAGCTTGTGCTGTTTCTGTGTGTACATGGTAGCACTCAGCTCAGGGGACGCTGCTACTAGAATCTGTTTTTAAAACTAAATGGAAAAACATGGAAACGTCATTGTTTGCCTACTGCAAGACATTCAAATATCACTGTGTTTTCAATTTTTTTTCATTCAACATGGAAACGAGGGAGTGACAATAGTACCTCGAAAAAACGAAAACTGTTTTACATGATCCTTATTAACATTCAAAAGGTTTTATTGTGTATGCTACAACTGCTTAAATGTGTGCAGGGGAAAATTTACTAATTAGCATCAATGCACTAAGCGGGTTCTTTGTCGCCCCAAGTTATAGAAGGTAGTTTGTTGATCACTATCCAACACTTGACGTCAAGTTGAGTTTGGTTTGAGATGGTGCTGAGTTAAAATATTGTTTCAATCAAAATTTAAAGTCGAGATTTTGATACGAAAAACTGCCAGCTCTTCACAGAAGTAATTTCAGCTCATTCAGAGTTGCTTTAATAGCCAGGGATCTTAAAATGTATGTCAATATTACTGAAGAAAGCAATTTCTGACAACCTTTTCCTTACAATAGAAACAAAGCAGAAGACTTCAATACGGTTTGTAGGCTTTTCAAAAAAATTTGTGTGTGCGTCTAGCTCTTGTGAATGCAATTTAATTAAAATGATGAATAGAACACAGTTCAAAGGAGCGAATACTTCTTTTCGAATATCAGCGCCAACGTGGAAGTAAAAGTTCTTTTTCTCAGCAGTTTAAATATTCATATCTAGAGTTCCAAGAATCAATTAAGTGCTCCAACTGTATAGGGTAGCTATTCCTGGCTCTTTGATTGGCTGTAATGACAAAGAGGCTCCGACAAAAACATTGATTAACGGAAAAGTCAAGCGTTCGTATTGACTGGAAACGGACACCAGACACGACGGCAAAAGGCGAACAAAAACGCAAGTTCACCGAGTATGTATGATAGAATAAAGTCGAGTCAAATTTGATTCTGAGTTTTACGGTTATAATTCGCTAGAAATTTTTTCTTAGATGATATTGTGCGGCAGGGAGATGCAGGATACTTCGTGTAGGCTGAGTGATCATAGGCGCTAAAATTTCTGAGATTTGACCAGCACATCTTCAAGTCCAACCCCGTGTATACAAATAAATTTGTATACTTAAAACTACCTATTTAAATACTGTATTTAAATTCAAATGTATTTGTACATTAAGACACTAATGTATTTAGTGCCCATGACTGATCATAATTCGGAGCAAACTTCGGAAGCGAGAAAACCGAGGTGCCTCTTCATCTGTACACTTTTTTTTTAAATGACACCCCTGCATCCCTGAAAAGAAAAAACAATGGATTCAGCAACATAAGAGTAAATGCTTTAGTTCAGGCAATGTTATTTGTATAAACAGCAGTTTTTGTGTAGGTTTATTCTAGGCTTTTTTATTAAAGGGCCACAGCAGCGTCATTGCTGTTATTTTGATACTATGTTTTTGGCATGATATATTTTTCATGGTCAAATATTTATCAATTAACAACAAAAAACAATCAAAAAATTTAAATTTAATAATAATTAAGCATTATGACTCCTACATAATTGAGGAAATCACTCAATATTTCGCATAGAGTTACTCATTGAACCATAGACTTCGGTATTGAACCAAGAATGGGCCAAACGGTTCGTTCCTATTGCCTTATTCTATTCTATTCATAAGGAATTCCTTTGATTAAATTTACAGTAGGTCTCGCACATTGCTTTCAATGATCACAAATCAAAGAGTAGCATTGAAGAACTTGGCTTTACAGACCACCAGATATTTTGGGAATTCCATGTGTTATTCGCCGCGACAAGTTAACTCGTCTCATTTGGCGTTTGAAACCTCAGGAAGGCTCAAAAAAGAATAAATTATTGAAAAATGTTTTACCAAAATACTCATTTCCTATCTTGCCAGTGGTCATTGAAACTTTGCATCGATTTTAAAATTTTGTTTTAGGTTATTGCAAAGGTTAAGGCAAGTTTACGTTGTTTCTAAAATTGTTTGTCGATGTATTTACGCTTCTGATCATTTTGTCGTATCTGTCTGAAGTTGTTGCTTGTGGCAGATTATCAGTTGGACTTGCTTGAAGTGGCATTTTGTTGGTGCTGTTTCATTCGTTTCTTGGTGCCTTCTTCCCATTTCTGGAGTCCGGACACCGGGTACTAAGTCTAGGTACGATTCACAAAATCGATAATAAGCTAAACATGACCACAAGAGAAGAAACTCATTCTTTCTTCCGTTTGAGATTATTTTGAACATATTTTGTATTTAAGTTGTACTGCTGGCATTAGTTGCACATCTATGGTAGAAGAGAGTGCACCTAGACTCACACATTAGTTTTGGCAACTCCGTACCACGTTCCAGCTTGAGACCGAATTCGGTCTTCTGACCAAGATCGATTTATTGCTTATCGTGAAATGTACTCATTTTGTTAGGAAAATTCCAATAGCTGCTCATTTCCTCGATTGGCAAATAAATTTTGCCAAGTGATCCTGGCTTTGTAGATTTATCAATGCAAGACGGAAAGAAGAGATGGAGGCGCACAGTTTCTCTTAGCAGCTAAGGGTAATGTTAGAATCATACCTTCCTTGACCAATTTACGTATTATTTTAGCTTAACTTTGTTTGAGACTCTAGTAGTTAACATCGAGTGCTGTAATAGAATTCACCATAACAAGGGCATAAACATGTGTAAATGTTTCCAGGTTTACTTCCACATTGTAAATAGTTGACCTCACATATCAGCACGTCATTTTCTATTGCTTTATGATTACTTGCTCTAAAGATCTTATTGTTATGCCTCATTAGGTTCAAAATTCCGCGTGGTCCAAAATTTCCGTCAACCTAATTGCGTTAAACTTGTCGTTAAACACCTGGTTCTGACCTGTTTTACCTCACTCCTTGACAACTTATTTATACGGCGGAAACTCCCCAAAAATTTTGTTTATGTAATAATATTGTATATTGATAGTACATAACATAGTATTCTTGGTAAATGGTGTAGTAATAGCTTCTGTGTAACATAATATAAAAGATTTTTTAACAGTCTTGGTGAACGAAATACTTCACAAAATTATCAGTTTCGGAAATTGTAAATGAAAATGAACCAATAAGATGAGATTTTATTTGATTTTTATGCAATTTAGGGTTATGTTTGCGAATAATATTTTTGTATTTAGGTCATAGTTTACTTATATATATATATATATATGTATATATATATATATATATATA